>BROE01000003.1:13801487-13819942 GCA_036571765.1 Plecoglossus altivelis | reverse complement strand
CCTCTCTCTCTCTCTCTCTCTCTCTCTCTCTCTATATATATATATATATATATATATATATATCAAACCCCCTATCTTTTCTTTTACATGCCTTGGTTTAGATAGCTTTCAAGTAGTAGACTGAACAGATTTTTTTGGCCCCTCCTTCATATGAAGGGTTGGTCACAGGATGGTTTAAACAAGAGTTCTGGTCCATTGAGGACCACATTTTTCAGCCTTATGCCCACATCTGATTTCGCTTTCCAGCCCTCAAAACAGTGTGCCTTGTTGAGTGAATTTGGTGAAAACACACATGACTTAAAGGTCTACCTCTTCTCCATATAAGGAAAAAAGGTTTCCCTCTTTTCAACGCATCAATGATTCTGACCTTTGATGAATCTTTTATTGAAAGCCACACAAATTGTATGACAAGATTTTATTCTCCGTTGTTTTTCTTCAGATTACATTTCAGTTACAACTTTATTTTAACCATAGAGAGTATAAAGCTGGTTGTAGAATATCAGATATCATATTTTACACCACCTAACATGCTTATTTGCTATATTTGTTCATATATTACATGTATTGTACATATTAAAGTCATTTTTTATTTTCTTTGCAACAATAGTCCTTTAACATTTAAATAAAAGGAGACTTCTATAGTTATGCACAAAAAAGCATTGATTCAACACTTGAAAGTAATTTGAAGGGAACATTACAGTTTTTCTACCACACTGTACATAAGATTACGCAAACAACATTGTCTCTCCAGGGAAGAGATGATATGATATAATCCAATGATAACATAAATTGCTGTTAATCTACTAACACACCCTGTATAGACTATGAGTTAATGACAAAACAAGTATTGCACTCATCATTAACAAATACTTGAAGACTTGTATAATTACAATCAGATAATAACTAAGAATATAACTTATCTTTCACTTTGATCCATTATTTAGAATCCGCTTTCATTTTCTGATAGCAGCACTCAGTTCTTGAATGTCAATTGAAAGTACTCCTCCTTCTTCTCAAAGTAGAAGTTGAATCGGGCCTTGGCATACCTATGTCATAAAGAAAATAATAAATATATCTCATCCAGTGTTTATTGGAAAACTATTAGATTGTCAAGCAGATAAAGCAGACAGATTTCCTACAGTTATGTCATACAAAAAGTATTTTTAGTGAAAACATTGGATAACTGAATTTAAATCTTAAATTCATAGTATTACAAGCAATGGCTTTTAAGGTTTTTCACACATGAAGACTGTGCCCTACACATAAGTAGTTATTGACATAACATAACTGCATTTCTGTTTAATGCCCAATAAGGAAATCAGGGATAAAGCTATTGAAACTACATCTTGATTCAAGGATATTTTTAAAAAGCACTTCCTTGAATTATCTCTAAGAGATCCATTCGGAAATGATGGGTACAAAATGCTAGTAAATGGAATAAGCAACGCCATGGAGGAGTCACTGAATGAGGTGGAATCATTGAATTTTAGTTGAGGTAAGATGTGTTTATCATGAAAGCAGGGTGTCAGAAACACTGAACTGAAAGAGGTAGACTCTGCTTGCTGAAAGCGGCTGGCTTGACAACAAAGAATGAATATACATTTCAGAAAACGAACTAAACAGATATGGGGAAACTAATTGAAAGAGTCAGGAATTTGACGAACATATTAACATTGATTTTGATGTAACCTTTTATCATGTTTCTGATTGGTCTGTAATGACATTATACATATCCTCTTGTAGCTACCTTCAGCCGTAACAATTAAATGATCAAGCTGTAAGAATTGAGTGGTGATTGGAAATTAATCTGAGTTGTGAATGTTCACGGGATATTGTTGAACAGTATATTGTATATGGTCAGGAAATAGCAGACAATAATTGCTTTTGTAAACTAGTCTTTCTGATATCAAGGTTTGCTGTTATGTAACATTCATCTTTTAAACAAGAATGATTTCTTGAGACATTTCAAAGGAAAATAAAATGAAAGTATTGCTGAACTTTGTCCTTCAATCAGCAGTCTTCTGGTGTACGTACTAGTAGGCAGCGTGAGGAGAACAAATATCTCACCACCAACCATCCGTCCATCAGTCAGTCAGTCAGTCAGTCAGTCTGTCTGTCTGTCTGTCTCTGAAAATCACTATTAGCCCTTCCAAATGGAGAAAGATGTTCAATAGAATTTTGTCTTCCAAAAATGTTAGATGTCCTGTTTAAATGCAAAAGCATTAAGCTTTATCTAATGGCATATAATACTTCTGACACTAAGCTATAATGGTGTACCAGTTTAATATTGTAAAAATGCATGAACTGCAAGCAGTGCAATATCTTTTTCACAGCCAATGTCTTTGTAACAGACTCAAGGAAGTGGTGTGCTTAAACCTTAATCCTTATTTGCAATGAAATTCAGATGTTTACATTTTTTTTCAAAAAAAAGAGAAGCATGAAAAGTTAAGAAGCAGCTACTGTAAGCAATTTTACAATGGGCTTTTGTTCACCAGCGCCCCCCCCCCCTTCCGCCCGCAATTTTGGGCCCCACTATAATTTTTTCATAACAATGTCTTAGTCACATTGGCTTTGGAACTACATTATAAACACTGATTGACCCGAGCGTCCACAAACGTAACCTCTGATTTGCAGACGCTTTCAAAACATGAGTAACACCAAATAAATCAAGCAAATATTACAATGGTGAGGAGGGAGATGGAATGAAGAGTAGGGATGCGGTTGTCCCTTCTTGGGTCCCTATTGTCACATGTACATATGGTTTTGGTTAGGGATAAAGCCTAGGCGTAGTCTGCCACTTGTTTATATAAGTCAGAAAAGATTTGGCTCTAAGGGATAAAGTTGGAAGGAAACAGGCCTGGGGAGATGCAGTAGACTCTTCCATGCCTTAAGGTTCACTACACTTTCCTTGCCTGATGCTTCTCTGTAAACATGAGACTGATTACTTGTAGGTCGGTCAAAGCCAAGATACGTACATAACGTGTTAAAATATGTTCCAGGACAAAGAATGTTGACCCACGTTACACCTACTGTTTTTAAAAGAGCTCTATGGGGACAGCACTATGAAACACTATGCTATGGCACGCTTAAGTCATTGTTGCTCTGCACCTACTTATTTCTGGTCAACCCCTGTTTTTAAAGGAAGGTAACTTGACCCTGGCTGTGCACTTTGGGACAACTTCAGCCTGGGGCTTAGTGGGGCAGACAGCTAACAGGCACATGTGGCGAAGTCAGGGGATGAGAGGTATGGAGGGAGGACCAATGAGACTGGAACAATACAACCTCTGTTTCTACCTCGCCCGCTGGATCCTATTTCCTGAAGGTTCAGATAGACATATGGTGAGGCCCTGTTGCTGATTCACAGAGTGGGTAGAAAAGCCACACAGAGGGGAGGGTACCGTGTGTCAATAGTGATTAGTATCACTATCACAACTGTGGCTGGAAGGGCTGGAAAGGGGCTCATTGGGGGAAGGGAGAAAAGGATCAAGTCAAACTTTCAGGAGGCATTGTGATCCCTAACCTTTTAGCTCTAAGGTGGTGACGAATTCTGAATTTCTTAATTGTGTAAACTGGAAACTGGATGTAGTATTGTCAAATAGTGTGGCATTATAACCTATTTGATGATATATGAACCTGTTTTTGTTACAAACCTTTACTCCTTTGAAGAGTGTTAAACGTAGCCTGAGACTACCTCAATAAACAAGTCACTTACCCTTGGAAATCAAAGTCAATTGATGAGTACCTGGCCTGCAAGATTGCCCAGAGACCCCAAAGGAAGTTGGAAGCCTTTAAAATAGGAGAAAGAAACGAATGTGAAGAAAATAAATGTATTTTTCCAAAGCAAAGGATGTTCATGACATCTACTGTAGCCTCTAGACAGTCCTTATGTTACTCAGACAATGTTACTTCAAATGACATTGTGTGTTCAGACACATGACACATTCAGTAGCATTTATTGGACTTACTTAACCACAGAGTTCCAATGCAAATCTCACAATATTCAGCAAATACATTGCACTGTCTACCAGTACTATATATTTTATAATAATTCCTGTATTATATTTCCCCATGTTCCTTTACTTCAAAGTTGGAAATATTGCATGTCAATCACAAAAAGTACGGTTTAGAAAATACAAGTCTCCTTGTAACATTACTGTACTCTTAGGTCCTTCAATGCTGTTAAAACTTTGTGTTGTTATCTGCCCTAATTGTAAATCTTTCTAGTAGTAACCCTAATAACAACCTAATGAGTTCCAGACAGACCTCTGTTCTATGGCCCAGTGATATAATCACATTTTTATTTGATAATCAAATAAATGGTGGAATGAAACACTGGAACAGTGTGTGGTTCCCCCCAAAAGAAAAGAATTCCTGGCACGTTTTGGGCTATAATTTATTTCGCTCTTTTTCTGCTTATAGAAGGAGATTGAGCGCAGTTCTATCATGATTAATAACTCCCCTTCCATTACAATGCCATTAGCCTAACTCTAAACAGAGACTCAAATGACAGGGAGTCGTTCAGGAAACCAGCCACTGGGCATGCTGGGAGATTTGGATGACATCACAGATCATGCACTCATGGATCGTCAGTTCTAGCAACAGTCCCCTAGGGAGCTTTAGAGGACCCTAATGTGCCTTGGCTCACTCTGTCTGGGTTTAAAATCAGCGACAGTTTCGCTTTAGCAAACATTGGCAGTTAGCCACTGCTCAGTGATGCTGCAGTGGCTAAAGTTTCCCGAAGAGTGTCACAATGAAGTTCATCAACACACTCATCTTTTATCTTGAGCTGGGTTGTGTAAATTATGGAAAAAACTGTCAAATAATTAAGTCAATATTGAGATTCATTACATCCTGAAATGTGTTTTATTTTAAATATAACTTCACAGATCATTTCTCAATTAATTATGAGATATCCTCCCATTTAAAGCCAGATTTGGACTGAAAACTCATCTTCAGAGACACACTCACCAGCCAAACTTGCTATGTTATAGTGAGTTATGAAAAGCACCATGTGTCTAGTCCAGCACCACTTGAAATTTTGTTGTGATTAGAAAAATCATTTGGCCAAATATTTTGTTTCCTATGAACCTTAATGGAGTCTTACATAAAGCAAAGACATGTAGGTCATACAATGGTTAGGATTGGTGCTTATTTCTTTAGACAACAAGGGTCACATTGGCAGTGTGCTGTGTTCAGTGTTACAACTTGGCTTCTGGAAAACAACACAGACTACTTTAAACATCTGTGCCTATTTTCCCTACATCTTTAAAGAAACAAATCCACACATTGTTTTCATGTAGCACAATGCAAAGAAAACGGATGTCATGTTGTCACTCCTTTGATTGGCATTTCTGTGGTGTTTTGTATTGCTAACACTTACTAATGAGAACTTGCAGACTTGAATATAGAGCTCAGTAACTTCTGTCTCTGTAACTGTAACATTCTGTTGTGTGTTGTGTTTATAACTCTCCAGGTACGAAGCCAACCAGCCTCTCTGTAGGTCCCAGCTGGGGTACAGGCTGTAGTCAACATTTTTGACACCTGAAATGACCAGACAAAAGCACCGTAAACATCCATGTTCATGCATCAATGTTCAATGTCTTTGTATCAATGTTTGAGGCTCATGGGAGTTCTGTTCAACAATACAACAGACTTTTTGAAACCCATAATTTTGTAACGAACTTCGGGGAAGAATCAGTACATGGATGATGATGGAGAATGCAAACTTACCAGCAAATTCATTGAAGTGATTCCCTATGTCAAAAGCCTGATAGTTATAATCTGCATACTCATAGTCAATGAATCTCACAACGTCTGAAAGAGGAGAAAGAAAATAGAGTGAGAGATTTATAGCATTTGTTATTTAGAATGGCATATTAACTCCCAACATGACTAAATAATAAAAACTTCTTAATTCATCCTCAGTGTCCAAACCAAAACAAATTATGAGAGCAAAATTTTATAAAGACTGAAGGTAAAAAAACTGTGAAATGCAAATAACTTTACCAAAAATACTTTTTGGTAGACGTTTCAACTATTTAGTTCACATGTTATGGAAATGGAGACTCTTAACAACATCTAAAACATACTGTAAAGATTGGAACCAAACTAAAGTTGATTGGTTAATACTGAATAAGAAGTACAACGATAGAATTGGGAATTTTTGTAACTCATTAATTATTCTGAATAATCGAATATCTGGCTTTGCCCAACAATATTTTGACAAACTTTGTCAAACTTAAATGAGAAAGCCTGTTGGCATTCTGACTGAAAGTATTTTCAGTTTTTACCCACCCATTTTGTGATCATAGATAATGTTTTTAGTCAACAGATCATTGTGGCACAGTACAATCGGTGAGTCTATTTGAGACAGGTGTCTTTTCAGTGATTCAATTTCACTTGAAAGCTGTTCAATGCTGGGAACATCTTGCTGGATTGTGAAACTGAAAAAAGAAAAACTGTCAGTGTTGCACATGGTAGTTCCAAGATCTTTCATGGGTTCACAATTCAGAACAATATATCTGAACCTACTTTCTAAAATGCTTGAAGGAAATTTGCCTTACTTCGCCTTTGGTTGACAAATTGACACAAAGCTAGAAATTAATGTGCCAAACATGTTTTGTGAGCGCGTGTCGCAAATGCCACGGGTAAAGCTATGGTATAGGACACTGGAGAGTGGATCAAGAGGTCACAAGTTCAAATCCCTCTCTATATGTCTTTTTGGATTCAAAGTGTACTCTGTAACATATCATTTTAGTTGTTAGTAATTTTAAATCAGCTCTTCATCTACAGCATACATGCTCATTGGGATGTTAAAGTTAAGAACATTTTGTTTTTCCTCAGCCTGACAACCATATAAAAGACAACTCTTAATCCTATCACATTGTTAAGATTCATGGCTTCTCAATTAATATCTCGACTTCCTTTCAACAGTGAGAAAACAAGAAAGTAATTTAAACAGTAATACCTATTTACTTAAAGGGAACAAACTGTTGTGACTGCATTATACACAGTTGTCGACATAATTTAGTAGGGCCTGTTAGGAATGTACAATAAAGAGAGTGGGGTAGTGCCTCTTGTTTATAGCGGACTATCGTCTCCCTTAAACAGCTCATTCTCTAGGACATTTCCTGTCAACCATTTTTATATACTCCTTTTCCTTTTTTTTCTTTTACGTTTTGGACAGATTTGTGTGTTGTTTTCACTCACAAAGGTAACAACAATTTCAATTCCATATTTAATCAAAACTATTGGTCATTTTTTAATAAAAATCTAATTTCTTCCCAGGAATCAATTACTTTAGTGCATGTCAGAAACAAGTATTTTCTTCCCTTGCAATTTGTTATATATTTATGTTTCAATGTCATCAATATTCATGAATAAAAAATTTGCAACTATATCTGTGATTATAAATATAGACTGACTGTTTTCTATGGACAAGACAACTAATCCTCCTTTTATCAACCAACATCTTAAAGGCACAATTAAATTTTGGGATCTTTATCTTGCATAAATACCTCACCAAAGAAATACATACAGAGAAAAAAATAGCGAACTGTGCAAGACTCTGAAATTGCCATTGACATCCCTATAACGCAGCACTGCCAGCAGAACTTTTTGCTCTCTCTTTTCTCCTAATCTCTCTATTTCGAGACGACAGTCAAGTACATTTGCCTCCTGTGCCTCTCACGTCTCCCAGTCAAGTCTCCGTTCCAGATAGGTAATTAGTGGAATTTCCTCCTCTGGTGGCTCGTTATCAATGTGCCTTATTTACATAAGGTTTTCAGCGCCAGCAGAGCACCACTGATTTCTGCGTTATATTGTGTGATTTGTGCTTGGCGTCAATGGAAGACATAGCAGGGGGGCTTTGGAGCTGCGGAGGTGACTAGTGCGGTTCCACAGCTGCCTGATGTTCTCCCTCTCTCTCACCCCAGCATGGGACTGGAGCACTGAAGACCTCTTCTGCAGGTGCAGTCTCTTCCTGCCCTCCATTTCCTCTGAGGACTCGACTCCAACTTCAAGTGCCCTTATACAGTGCACAGCTCAAGTATAAAAAGTCTCTCTGATGCTTTGAAATGTGCTAAGGTTCTCTCTGTTTCTGTTTTTTTGTTTGTGATATATGCATCCTGATACAATGACATACAAGCAAGATGTATGTAAATGTATTACATTTTATACATTACTTGTCTACAGTTCTATTAAAGCGTTCTGTCTTTGGCAGCTTCTCTAGATTTTGCACTGTAGTTTCACCAATTTGATATTTCAAGTAAATTTCACTACCAGAGTGTGAACACATGTAAGAATGAAGTTATTCAGCCTCTGACATGTATCACAATTTAGCCCCATCTATTGGGCTTGGAAATGCGGTGCAAGTTGACAGCAAAACCTCGGATAAAACAGGTTTTCTATGCTTTTGGAAATGTTGTTTAAATTCGTACATTTTAATTCACAGAAAATATGTTGCCTGAGTCAATTATTAGATCAAATGAAAGGGATGATTATGGTTAATTACTATTGTAGGATGTATGACATAAAGATCCACGCTTTAGAAAAAGAACATTTAGTTCCATTACAGTGAGCTATGGACTTAGGTTAGGTTTAGGATGAGGGTTAAGGTTGTCTATGCTCTGTCATTGTAATGTTACAATCCTGTTTCAGATATTGCTTTTGTCTTTGGCATAAGAAAGGAGGAAGTAAACTCTCCCTTATCTGAAAGTCCTCTCTCTCCCCTGAGTTGTCTTCCATGAAATGGATGATCTAGACCACAGCTAATTGCTTTGCCCTCTTTCTGAGACATGAAGAACAAACTTTGGGTTTGTTTGATATGCCTTGAATCTGGGGAGTTAAAGCAGACCCAGTACATTTCAACGTACGTTGCATGGACTTCTGACCCCTCACAGACAATGTAAACAAGCCTGAATAGCGGAGTGATAAGAGAGAAGGTTGCATGAAGCTTGGCTTAGGTCTGCTTCTTAGAAATGACTGGACTTCCCCTATCACCTCTATGACCCTGCTTCAGATAACACATGTAATTACCCAAATCCCCACCTCTCTGATGGTCCAATGACAGCTCTGTATTTCAACGTCATTGCATGACAAGAGATAGTGAGGCCTGCAAACTGTCAAAGATAGTCCATAGAACTAAACACAGTTGCGATATTACCGTGAATGTAATTTGACAATTGAGAAAGCTTTGGAATAAAAGCTCCATACACACATTTGCTAAATACGATGCAGGCATTAAACTAGCTTCTGTATGTTCTTTTTCTGTGATAACTGCAAGGTAAAAAAAACAGTGTTCATGACATAATGGAGGTCATTGTTTTTGCTTACCCCTCTCTTCCTTCACTTTTGGTGTTCTGAACCAGTTTTAGAAACTGAGACATCCTCTTCCACAACACAGGTTCAACTGGAGACTTCCAGTCTGGTTTGATAGAGTGTATTTTCCCCATTTCTGATGCAATCAGTCTAAGGGAAAGACAGGCCAATTTATCACGAGAGGAAAACACCTTGAGAAAAAACAAATAATGAACCATTTGAGTACAGCTGATCACTTCTTTTTCGGTTACCTCCAAAATGGACACTATTTGATTTCTAATTTCTAATCTTTGGTATTGTTTCTCAGTGACATGGAACTTCCTTGGGTATTGCCGTTTTTTGTCTTCGATGTGATTGATGAGGAGAATGACCCCATGGTTTGCCATGTGCTGTCTGTGTTCTATCAAACAATTTGACGACCGGAACTCATACATTTTAGAGCGTTATCATGAGAATGACATGAAGCATACTATGTAGAATCATGCAAACTGACATCAAATTCAACGCCTTCTTGGACCACTAAAGTCAACCATAAAACTAAAATCACATGCACACTTAACAGGACCGTAAATAGTAATGATCTTGATCGTTCTAAGTGTCTCCTGATCAGCCAACCAAACTCAAAATCATCCCTTGGCCTAAATACAGCTTTATGATTAAATTCCTTACCATGTTCTGTGTACTAGCAATGCAAACAGTTGTAGTTACATAAGAATTACTACGGTACGTAATGACATTGTTTTTTGTTGTAAGTATAGTGAGGGGCTTAAGGGGTAAGTGGGTGTTGTTCATAAGCAGTTGAAAGTTGTTGCCCAGACAAGAACAATGTTAACATCCACTTACTCCTGAAAAGTCAGATCTCCCCAGTAACGAGTTTCCCCTGTGTAATACCGTATGGCTCTAAACCTTAATGAAGTGTAACTGCATGACAGTTCCTGTGTAACTGCAACGACGACCCCATAGGTTTATTATGGAGTTATACTGCTTAATGCCACCTCTTTGTCAAGCTTGCCAAATGTACACGCTTTGTCTTTGTTGAAAGTCTTACTTCACTTGGAGTATGTGCCTGTATATGTGCTTTTCTGTGTGTCTTGGCTTGTGCCTCTATGTGTAAAGACGGTGCAAGAAAAAAACCCAGTTTTGGACCTGTAGATGGCAGGCGTCCTAAGCAGACTGTCGTCCAGCACCGTCCCTATAACAAACTCATAGCAGATGCCATTCTCAAAACTGCAGTAGATTTGGGGGCCACAGTTGTGGGCGTGGAGTAACTTAAACATGTCCACCTCTCTGTCCCGGTCCACATAGAGCTCAGTCCTTTTGCCGTACACACGCACCAGCACCGCCCCGACATCTTGGAGCGAGTCCACAAAGCAACCCATTAGTTGGTTGGTGATACCTTCTGTGAACACCTGAAATGCGAACAAGACAGAGGCATGAACCAAGAGTGACCTGGTGAAAAAGTAACTTACAAAAACGACAAACCATTTCAATAGTATTTCATTGCATTGCTTGCCAGCACTTTTATATGTATGTGCATATATACAGTATGAGACTGTGGACCTCTTTGTGGTTCAGGGTCAGATGGATAAACCCCTTCCCATATTCCAGTATATTTGTAGACTTCGGTAGCTTCTGTTTGCTTACAAGGTCATTTTGTCTTTTTTTACATTGGTCTCCATTCATTGTCTGCACAGAGCTTCCTCATTCAGCCCACCTGTCCCCAAGGCCCCTTCTCCGACCAGCAGGACTACATAGAACACAATGTTTCATCAAGAGCTAGAGAGAACAAACATGGTTGCCTTGACATTTGATGAAGTATTCATACCACTCGATTGAAAGCCTCTTGAACAAACAGACCATGGTCAGTCAATGTGATCAAATTACTTTTTCATCAGAATTGTGTTGTATGAACGTGCAAGATATCATGATTAATTTAATTGCAAAGTATGTTTTTCTTTCACTCTCAGAATTCAAAAAGCTATTAAACGTGCATTTTTGGTGTTTTCCATTGTCACAAAAGCATTGCTGAAGGAAGTGTTTAACTCGTTAAAACTACAAGCCATTCTCATGTTCTGTGAATATACAAAGCAGTGCAATATTTAATTTGTTCCTTAAGACTAACATAGAAATAATAATTATTGGTTTGACAACACAAACGACTATAGAGGATGATAGATGTTTGTGCAAACCTAACATTAATTCGTCTTCTATAACCTGGCATTCAATTGTATTTAAATCTGTGTTCTTACAATGTGATAACCTTACTATTTAAATAAATTGCTGATTGACAATGTTGTGAAAATGTCTCTTCCTTTTTTAACATGTATTTTAGATGGACACTTTGCACATAGTTTATTGAAACCCCAGACTTCAAGGCTACCTTAAGATGATGAACAGAAGCACGCAGACTCAACATCTCAGGCCTCATTCTAGAACTTTGCTGAGAAATACAATGGCAACAAAGTATTTAAGACTGAAAAAGTGCCTTTTGACTTTTTGATCTAAAGCAGTCACCACAAAGCATATAGCAGAAGCCATATCTTAGTGAGGAAACTCTTGGTAGAATTGAGGAAGGAGTATCTGGTGTTTACCATTTCAAAGTCTATATACTTAAAATAGAACTACCATGGATCTATCAGGTCACAGTGGGTCTCCACCACAACCTAGATAAACATCAATTCTCTTTCTTTCTGAGATTGCCCAGTTGTTTGAACACACAAGACTGTTTTGCAGTTGTTTCCTGCAAACAAACCCTGCTAGGTCGGAATATACGTTCTATAATTTATAGAACTAGATTCAACCTGGATTATGTCTGCGTCTAGTTTTAGGGAACTGTCAAAGGTTTGTCCAGAATTGTTATCCTCAAATGCTTGTCCATCAAGCAAGAGGGAACTTCCAGAAGCACTGTCACATACCTGCATGGTGACAAATGTTCTAGACCACAGCTACCACTTATAGGTGTCCTAAATGATTCGAGTACATTCTCTCAGTCACTTGCCTTCAATTTGATGTCTTCTTGTTTCCACTCAGGCCGTATTCTCTTGAGTAGCTCCAGGACTCCATTGTGTGGTGTCTGTTCACTCACGCACACATCCAGATGGAGGAGTTGATCTGTGCTCTTAAGGTAACTGTTCATGGTCCCTCAAGCAAATCTAAAATCCCAAAGATTATGTTTAGTAGTATTCAGGCCAACTTGCGTCTTAATATTGTCACCATATCCCCTCTTTGTCTATCCATATGTTCAGTGACTCAGCATACCAGCTGACTTATCAAGGATCAATGTTCCTCTGGGCATCTCAGCCCCTCTGGTTTGAGCTAGTCTTTACACATTAACTACCAGTGTTGGGTTTTCTATTAGGGCAGAGGTATTACATGTATATGGGCTTAAACAGAAAAGTGACATGTAGATAATAAAGTTCAAAAGACTTACATTTATATTTAAAATATTTATATGTAAGGCATTCATTAAATTGACTGCCTTTAAAAGCTAAAGTGTTTTTCTGAATAGCCTAATAACATATAGTCAAGTGAAGTGAAGAGCATTTGAATATACTTGCATTGACAGTTGAAGTCCACAATTTCAGTCCACTATGTCAACTTTGTCATATCTGTTGTTGTCCAAAACGTTACAAGTGTGCATGACTAAAGAAACCATAAACAATGGCCGTTTTTAAATATTAGTTGTTCATTCATTGCGAATGAATACAATTAAGACCAGATACATGTTTTTGAAACATTTGGCCACAATAACCATCCAATATTCAAACAAATGAAATATACCTTTCATCAAAGTTCTTGATGCATTTAACCATACAGTATTAACAAACTGTAAGGTTGACTAAAATAGTTTGATCAGAAGGAAGACCGTAAATGTGTTTTCCTTGTAACAGTAACATTCCTCCTTTTTGCTGTCTTAGACAAAGGCTTTTGTGTAGCAGCATGACCCTTGTAAATCTTGACATACCTTGAGGATAACAGTGGAGAATGTATCATTGATTAAAGGATTAACAAAGCAGTCGAGAGTTAAAGAAACCACAAAAATCAGATTTGTGTTATTCTTTTTGGAAGAAGACAAACATACACGTAATTGTTGCATTTCTCCTACACTGTTGTTTGAAAGTTTTTGCATCTGATCAAGACACATTTTTTTACTTATTAAACATTGTCTCGATAAAAGGTGTCCTAAACATTAAAGGTGACATTAAAACGTGTCAGGTAATAGTAAGGGAAAACAGCACAACTATGAAGCTAGGCTATTGAACAAAGACTATCTTTGTAAATGTATAAAAAATGAGAGGGAAAACTGTGATGGACATATCCAAATATTGTTCTCACGTTACCAGCATACATTCAGTACCCAAGCATGGCACAAGTCATCTTTCTTATACTGTCTTAACAACTTATTCGGGAGAATAGTTCCCTTTTATTACTGATGGCAAATCTCAGACAGTGTCCATTATCAAACAGTTCTATAGGCTAGAGAAAACTACGCAGCCAGTTAACCTTTTTATATAGTCTTTCAATTGAGGTTGTCAAGGCCTTTGGTTTGTGATGTTCCAGTGAGAAATCATACGTCTTGGGTCTCATTTCAGCCACCAGTACAGTATATTTATATTTCGGCACCAATTGAATCCAATATGTCATCCCTATGCATTTTCCCTCCAAGTGTCCTGCCTTCCCTCTATAATTTCCATGGACATTTTGTGTGCAAATGCAGTAATAGACACATTTATCACATCAATAGGGATTCAATTTTCTTTTCAATCACACACCGGTATGAATAGCAACGCTTCCTCTGCACCCAACAATGAGAGGCCATTACTGCACAGCCAAAGGATGGCTCTCCTTTACTAGCATTCAGAGAAGTGTGTCAAACTGTTTGCCGTCCCCACCAACATTTGTTCTAGACAAACGGGAGACGGCTTTCAGACAGGTTGATATCCAATTTTATTGTCAGACAAATGTTATGTTTTGTTTCAAGGGGGTATGGTAATGACCGGGGGTGGACCCTGGTGTTCCTGTCTCTTGTAATGCAGCTTGTTAGTCCATATAATACGCTAACTCCCAGATTCTGACATGACACTGGCTGTCAGTTCATTATGTGAAAAGGGTGATATCTGACAAAGTGCATTCATTGCAGTTCCTACCGCAACAATACATTTGTAAGAAAAGAGGAAAGACGTTTCTTCAATAAGGATGACATGAAATTACATTATTGTCAACCTCTCTATTACCGAGCTTTGCTTTGCAGCTTGTTAGTGATGTCACACTGGATTTCACATTCCAATTCGTGTTGCATTATTCGCGAATGGTAGATCACTGTTTTCAAGGTGGTCATTGAGTTGTGTGTCTCGTCTTGTTGAGCTCATACAAAAAACTTCAATGGCCTTGGGAGGATATGGTCAATTTGTGTCGTCTTTGTCTTTGAATTTTCAGTCTTCTTTTGTCAAAGAGTACTGCTTTGTTTTTCATTGCCAAACAGACTCAATCTTAACCATTAGGGTCATCCACAGAAAGTAAAACTGAAGGAGCCTGCTGGCTAAACTTCTCCAAACACTAATACAACTCACTAGCAGACAGAAGCTTGCAATATACCTCATTGCAACTGTCTGTATTCATCCTTGTTCAGTACCGCATCATTTTGCATGTGTCTTATTGCTTTGCTTCCATGTGCCTGTAAAACTTTGTCATTTTCAGCTTTTATATGTTGAGTACAGAAAGGGTTTTCATAGGCACAGCATATTCTCTAAATGTCACACTAATGCTTGCAGTCGGTATGAAATGGTAGCAGAGTGGTGGTCAGGACTGTGTTTATAAACCATCATCTGACAAAGAACCGGCAGCCAACCGAACCAACGTCATTGTGTGGGCAGAGAAACCACCATCCATCTATTAATCTTCATGGAAAGTATTGAAGAGTTGAGGTCTGGCTACTGTATATAGCTTGAAGTGGGAGGTCACCAGAAATTTGCTGTGCTTTAAAATGCAGTGGTTCACATTGCAGAGTTGCAGATGAAGAAATGCAAAATAGCATTGGGTCTGGAAATGGATGTATGAGTATACGTTTGTCTGTGCATGGAACATTAACAGACATGTGTTTGTGATTTCAGTATACTTTCTTTTTTGAGCTGATTTCAATCAACACTGTAGATTCATACTACACTGAGCATAGCTGACAGTCTGTGTGCCATGTAATGCTAATGAATTAAATATGGAGGGCATCTGACCTTGGTTTGGAAGCACTCCCAAATATTTTCATCTTCAAATGAAAAGAAAGTCTGCAAATGATTATGAAGTCATAATTACATATTCACTTTCATCCAGAGAAAATGGTTCGCCAGTCTGGTTCTATTGCTGTCCGTCCCTCAAATTTCTCAACCATATGTTTACAAAAGCTTCAGAAAGAGTACCTGTGGTATAATTGTGTGTGTATTGGTTACTCGACTGGTCCTAGCCTGGGTTCTTAATACTTAAGCAGGGGCTACCTGTATTAGGATGTAATGAGAGACTACTGTGTGTTTTAGTTGTCTTAAGTTGTCTATCAATACAATGAAACCAGTGGATGGTTTTCATGAGACAAAAAAAACTGTCCATTAATGAATTTGCAATTGGCTGTGCTCAGACCAACACACACACACTCGCATGTGCACGCACGCACACTTCCAGGAAAGGCAGCAACAAATCAGCAAGCTTCTTTCTCAGGTCCCACCCATCACAGACTCATTTTCGTTTTTTGTCATCTCTGGAGTTGAAGATAGAAAAGAATAGTCCATCTCCACGTCCTGCTGCCTGTAGCGCTTGTTTTCTCTGTGTAAAAGAGCAACTTACGAGGGAGCAATAATGTAGTTGCCATGTTCCATGTGAGAGCACCAGTGCGGAACAGCTCTGGGCCTAGAGGCTGCAGTCTCACTGGTGTTGATGCCCTCAGAGAGGAGGAGGAAGCAGCCACAGCATGGCACTACATGGAATTAAGGAGACAAGTGTCTACTTGAGGGGAAAAACAGCAAGGTTTAGATAAGCACAGAAGCAAAAAGTGCATCGAAGAGATGTGTCAGAGCAGGTGCAAATGGGCGTGCAGTCCCTTGTACTGATGTGGTTTATCTCCCAGGTCTCCTAGGTCTCCCTGGTCTTTCTGTGTGAAGTTTTCATGCTCTCCCTGTGCTGGTTTGAGTTTCCTCTTCATAGTACCACCAGTAAGAAAACCTTCAGAATAAATTCTGGTCACCATTGATATCGCTTACCACTGCTCCTGGCTGCCCTTGGGTGAGAGCAGCATTTTGAGAAAGCGTAGAAATAATTTAGTTGGCTGACACTCCTGAGAATGTGTGTGAGTGTCTATTCTCTGGTGTCGCAACCCCCACATTTGTAACATTGTATGATCAATGATTAACATTTGTTTATATATTTTTGGCTTTGGGTGTCAAAGATAATTTACAAGAAGGGTAGTTAGTAACATAGGTTTGTAGCAGAGTTATTTATATAGACTACACGTTAAACATCATTTGGACATTGAACATTGGTCAGCACAAACTGTGAATATTTAAATAAACTTGACAACCTTCATGGACCCTCAACCTGCAACAGAGATGCAATTGAACATTTACCCAACTAGTTCCATCCCCTTGTCTTGAATTTACTATGACATATTTTGGAGTATATGTAACTTGTTTATGAGTTACTGATTATGACAGTGGTAAGGACAAATCAGGTCAACACCTCTGAAAGCCAACCATTTCATTTTGCACACATGGTGACAGCGTAAGCATACATAAGCACACTACACAGGGTCATTTTTGATCCTAGATTACCCTTCAGAACCCATGGTTAGTCATTTTAACATGCATAGGCTACTATATAATTTATTCTATAATAATCATTATATAATATTATATGTTGGTTAAACCCCATTAGAGTGCAGAAACACAGTATTTTATTATTAGTCGTCTGGGTTGTATTTTTCCCCATCTTCTTCTTCCGATACGTCCTCTTCTACTCACTCATTGTTCTCTTATTTCTTCAGTACATATGGTAATTTCAGCTCTACAATCTATAGATCTGAGAGCTGAGACCCTAACCCTGTTGGGCACTACAAATGTGCAGTCATGGCTGAAGCAACGACAGCATGGGGTATTGTCATCTGCAGGACCTTTCTAGCCTCTCACTGCATTCCCCATTTGTAAACAATGCTTTGAAGACATTTGACTTTTTCTAAAGTCAGGGGTCACTCCAGGAAAAGTTATGAATTTGGTTTTCTCTACTGATTAACATGGTGGCGGGTCAATTCCAACTGTTTAGACAACACAAGGGTTAAAGAATTCCTCATATGTAAAACAATGTGTGACAAGTGAACAGTGTCTATAATATGCCGTGCTCGTTGTTGTGGAGTTTACACGTACGTATCTTGTCTCGTCATACAACACAGTGGATGAGTGTCAGCGGTCAGGGCTCAGCTACAGCAGCATTTGCACAATTTTCCAGTCTCGTTTAGCATTGGTGCAGGGAAGAGAGCTTGTGAAACAATCTACCCCAAAAGCCGTTAAGGACATTGGATTCACAGACCGAGAGCGAGGGACAGAGGAAGATCTTTCAACTGAATTTACCATATTTTATTGATATCAAATAACATACTGTATATTAATAACATACTGACCAAAATAATACAAATATAAATAATGTTTATGCAATCCATCATTACTTTGGCAATATGAACATTTGTTCTTCCATGCTAATGAAGCCTATTGAAATGAAAAAACAAAAATGAAAAGACAGAGAGAGAAAGAGTGAGAGAGGGAGTGAGAGAGGGAGAGAGAGAGAAAGAGAGAGAGAGAGAGAAAGGGGTGGGGTGGGAGGATTCTGGTGTTCAGGGGATCTATGCTTGTTCAAAAGGGACATTGCTAAGTGGAGCAGGCATGCTGTTGTGGTCTTATAATGGGAGGGGGGGGGGGTGCGCGGTGGGAGGTGGGGGGGGGGGGGGGGGGGGGGGGGGGGGGGAGGGGGGGGGGGGGGGGGGGGGGGGGGGGGGGGGGAGGGGTGGGGGGGGGGGGGGGGGGTGTGGGGGGGGACAGGGGGGGAGTGAATTGAGAGTTACATTACCAGGGCATAAACGCAGAGGATTACAGAGTGCCACAATTGAATGA
>BROE01000003.1:13588142-13801004 GCA_036571765.1 Plecoglossus altivelis | reverse complement strand
GGGGGGGGGCATGCAGCCCGTTCGACAGGTTTGGGACTTGGAGGGTTGGTGGGTATGGTTCGGGGGACAAACAGACAAATGTACTTAAGGCTGCAGGGCAAAATGGATGGGGGTGGTCCATTCAGCATCAAGTAATGTCTCATCTACCGCTTAGTGTTTTTTAACTGAAAAGCTTAGAAGCTTTTATTGCCAACCTTGTGGGCTTTCGTGTGCATGTGTTTAAAGGAGTGGTTATGTTCCCACTGTATTTCAGATTGAATTTTGTTCACTTGCTTTCTCAAGATCAAGCTCAAGCTCCAATTTGACCAAATTGCCAATATAGTTTTGAGCAAAATGTATGTAACTCCAACCTGGATAGTTAAATGTACGTATTTGTCTGTTGCATTCATTATATTTATTTTTGTTTCAATAAGAAAAATAATCAGCTCTAAAAGTTTTTAACTGAATTCCCAGTGTTTAAGATGGAAGTTTTAAGATATTAACTTTGTATTGTATTGAGTAGTGGGCTGGATTGCATTTCTTGATGTACTGCAATGAATTGTACGTAATCCAATGTAATCTATACTATTATGATAATTTGTAAAAGTTCTCATATGCTGTACATTAATCTTTAGCAGAGGATATCTCACTTTTACAGTCATACAGTCATACATCTTAGAGTCACCAAACCACACAGACAGATGTCATGCTGTCATACACTCTACAATTACAGTATACTCAGGCAACAATCATACCAGGCATGCGGCCTTTAAGCAATTTCTGCGCATCCCTAACTGAATACATTTAAACACATTTAGTGTCACCTTCAAGAATAAATATTGTGTGAAAAAGATGGCACGCAGTAAGAAGAGGTATATATTTTAGATATTATGTAGTTTACATAAAGGGTGATTTTTGAAGGCACCACATTATAGCAGAGCTACAAAAGAGCAGAAAGCAACAATTATTGTACAGTGCAGGATGCAGTGCAGTTGGTTCTTTGTGTCTGGTTTCACAAGTTTTTTTCCCCCCTGTTTTCACCAAGACCAGACACCATGACCACACAAAATGTTCATATTAATATGGTGTTGATGATTCGGTGTACAGTAGCAATTAAAAATCCTCTGGGTCCGGGAGACTACCAGAAGAGCCCATGAGGTATTAGGTACAAAATGTTAATCCTTTAATTGGCCGTCAAGTGTAATGCAATATTGTGCATTCATTGGTCTCTAAAGGTCAAACTGGAAATAAAATCTGTTAATTATGTAATTATTTTGGGTCCAGTACATTACATGTGTGGACATTTGTATGTGTGTTTTTATACTGTATATGTTTACATGTTTGTGTGCAAGTGCGTGTGATGAGCAAAGAGGTAGTTCCTTTGGAGAATCATTAGACACCTTTATGTTTTCTGTATTGTGCTATTTAGTGTTATTTAAAATGTACCACATAATTTTATTTCCTGTCAGTCTTGTCAAAATATGCTATCATGGCATATTGATTTTTTCTGGGGGGGGGGAATGAAATATAAAATTATACAATAATTCTTTTATGCTATTCAGTATTTTTTATAACACATTGAGGATCCTTTCAAACATCACCTGACTGTATAATAAGTGAACTGCAATGCTCAAGTCTATCCACAGATATTATACATGTGATTATTCAAATGATATACCAATGGATGGCATTAGCCATGTGATGACAGCATGCAGTCTTTGTCCAACTTAACACTTGGCATTTTTACGAATGAGTTTGCCTGATTAGACTACAAAAATGTTACTCCTCATTCTATCAGAGTCTTTTCATTAAGTACAAGCAAGACTGCAGCAGGGCAGTCATGCAGACACTGAGGAGTGTCCTCAATCTGGCCACACAAAGTATTGACTGATGGAGTGTTGTGAAGTGAAAAGTCCTTCTGGCAGGTTCTCCATTCTCAGTAACTTTGATGCAATTGGGCTCTTGGTCATATCCTTGGCCAAGGCCCTTCTTATCTAGTTATTTATACATACTGGACTTTGTTCAGGAAACCAGCTCTAGAAAGAGTCTTGCTGGTTCACATTTTGTAACCTTGGGACCATGGAGAGTTGCTTGGACCTCAAATGGTTTGGATTTGGCTCTTACATACAATGTGAACTGCAGAAGCTCATTTGAGCTGCTGTGTGTATTATGTTTCATGGCATGTAATGTAGACTCCACTGAAGCTCTATAGACATCTCACTGATGATCAATATATGCAGCAAGCTTGATTAACATATATAACCACGTATTCAATAACAACAAGCCACAAATATTCGATTAAATAATATATTCACGCATTTCTAATTTAATTCATTTACTGAGACTCTGTTTGTCATAATGAGGTATTGTGAGCTGATACAAATGTTAAAGACAGTTTTTGTAGTTTATTTGAAATTGTAATAGTCAAATTTGGATACATGTAAAAGTATTTCCAAAGGCAGTCTGTTTTGAGACTCAATTTCCTGGTCGCCTTTGTCAAGAGCATGTATAAAATGTTCACATTATATCAATTTTCTGACAAAGTGATGTTTGTTTTCATTTTTTGTCTTGAATGAAAATCTTTACATCGTTGGCTAAGTACATTTAAATACATTTTAGAGGTATTTTCTTAGAGGTTTGGCCCTGAAACTATTTTGTGACAGACATGAAGAAATTGGTTTTATGTTGAAAGTGAATAGGAAAACTATGAATCTTTGAATGTTCAATTCTACTAAAGCCATCTTCACATATACTTGAAGTCTGCAGTTGTTCATTTTTTGACAAGTAGAAGGAAGTAAGCTAAATTTAAGGACAAAAATAGGCAACAAATAATGTAAGTGAAGCAGTCAAAAAGTTGGATGCTAAGGCAGCCCAAAGCTGTAATGCTTAGCCCAAGAACATGGTCAAAAACCTAACATGAAAAGAACCTGTGTGTTCCCATGTCTCTGTGTCTTGATTCCCTCTGTGTCAAACTCTCTACATATTTCATTGGGCCTCAACAAAGTAGGCAGGAACACATACAACCACATAGCTCTCTCAACTCAGAGCCATGGTGAGCCAAGTGGGTTCACATGCACGCTCACACAGAGACTCACGATTGTCTTAGCACTGGACCACAGTAACAAGCCTGTTCTGTGCCCTTAGGTGAAAAGAAGCAACAGAAATGGAGACATATGATGCTCAATTGTCTCTCCAAGGAGAGGAAGGGTTACAGAAAACAAGAGTGTGAAGAAACTTTCATCAGGCAGATGACAATACAAAGAGATAGTGCTGTGTGTTGCATCCCACATGACCAATACAGTACTGGCTCCTTCTGTCCAAAGCTGGAGGACAACCAGCCACGGTCCCTTTGGTCTTCAGAATTCTTTGACCTGATAGTTCAAAGTCACTAGAGGACTTTTGGACCCACTTCTGTATTTTTTTTTCTATCTCTCTGTCATTCTGAGTGTGGGACAAAAGCCTTGTTCTTCAATACAAAACAACATAATTCCTTAGAGATGTACATTGATAGAGAAAGAGAGAGATGGGAAGATAGATAGATAGATAAGGAAAGGGGGAGAGAGATGACTCACTAGGAATTAAATTGACTTTATGAAGGGACTTGCTTATCTGTATGGCATCATTCGTTATTGACCATGTCTTTTTACTACTAAAATCTTTGCTTCCTCCTCATACTGGCTGTTCACCTACTGTATCTCTCCATATGATTACTCTCATCAAAATTTGCAAGGATTAATTGACCATGTAAGCTTTTTCACTCTGCTTGGCAAAACGAAAACCAAAAACATTCTTTCATTCGAGAAAATCAAGATCAAAATCAATCAGAAGCCTTGTTCTTAAACGTTTTCTGCAGCATTTTCTTGAATTTGTCGATTTAACATGGAATCTATCTCTAAATGAGAAAAATGACTAAAACAAATGCGAGTCTTAAAATGTTTTTTTTTTTTTAATTATCGGCATGCCATGCAACAGCATAACTTTTTTTTTGGATTCAGGATATTTAAATAAAATCATGATAACAGGGTTGAAGCTCGTTGTTCCTTAATATATGTGCAATATCAGATACACAGTTTTACAATTCAATATACAAACTAGATCATTCACGTCCCATATAAGCTTTTCATGGGAGGATTGTCTCTTACTTCCCTCTAAAATGCTTTATTGTGATCATGTCTTGCCTGTTTCGGAACGTGTGTCTGTGTTTTCAGGGACCCATGAAGTTGGCAGCTCACACTGAACAATGACAATTGACAGATTATGACGATCGGAAAATTAAAACGGCAACCATAAAATCGGCCAATACAATAGTGAAATAGTAAAAAAACTAAAAATATTTTAGCTTGCTATGTATAGTTGTTGTGCGTGAACCCTGTTGGGTTCTGAAAGTCTGCAACTCCTACCGCAGGGTCAACAAAATCACTCTTCATTGTTGTAGGTAGATCCTTTATAGAGGAGAGGAGCTCTGTTTTAATATCATCTAATATTTAGTCATTGATAGGATAGGAACAGAATTTCACAGTGATTTTAATTTCCCATCTCCAAATTCAAAGTGTTCCCTGTAACTCAAAATATGGTAACTTTCCATTTCTCCAACAAACACTTTCGAGTCTCTAGCTGAGTTCTCAGAGTTGCAAAAATATTGGATCCTGTGGCCCATTGTTTATCCTTCAGGGGCATAAAGAATTTCTTTATTTGGAGAGTTCCTAAACTCTTGTCTGGACCTCCCTCTCATACAAAGCTCTCCTCCATGTTGGAACACAGCAGGAAGGAATCCACCAGGCGAGGTTTGATGAGCTGCTGATGGTCTACTGCCTCGATGCTTTCTGGACAGCCTGCTGCCAGCCTTCTAAGAGCAGCCTAGAATTCAAGTTTAAAAAAAACGAACAACCAGTCAATACATTTTACAATACAATAACACAATATGATATAGCGTATTAAGAAAATGCAGGTAGCTATAGATAAACTCGACACCAATAAAAAACCATAAACACATGCACACCAGCATTATAACATCACATAGAATTGAACTTTATATAACACACAATCCAGTATAGTGAAAAGGAGCTTTGCCTCACGGCCTACTTGAATCATTACAGTAAACTCCTGACAATTATATAAAGATCTGAAGAGCCTGCACATGATCTGATCTTTTTAATTATGGTCAGGCAGAGTAAGTGATACAGAACTATGTATGATATGTACATATTTAAAGAGGGATTTGGACTGTTTGATCTTATCAACCTATGATGACAAGGTTAGTTGAGCTACTCTGGGCTGTTTCAACACTGCCTAGTGGACATTGAACTAATTAAATTCAACAGTAATGAGAAACTGTACACTTGTGGTCTGGGCATTCCTTGAGAATGTTCCATTGATGTGTGAGTTGAGTTTATACGTATTACATGAATCATCAAATAGCGGAGGGGTATTGTACTGGTTTGAATACTCAAATACACATTTTATCCATTATAGAAACACATTGATATGCATAACTCTACACACAGAAACAGCGTTCGGTGTTCGATACCTACCAAACAGGCGACAAGTACTGAGTCACTGTTGTTCCTCTCTGATGGGGATCGGCAAAGCTCAATAAGACAAGGAACAGCTGGAGCAGAAAATGTTTTTTTTTTTTTACATTTAGATATACCGTATGTTTGGTAAAACATCTAGAGTGATTTTATTATTCTGTTTGAAAGTCAGACGGAGCTTCACTGAATTGATTAATTAATGATTTAAAAAATCAAGTTCTCCAGGGACACACACATACATTCAAGCAAAGAACCGTGTTCTGTGATGAAACAGCTGTTGATATCATCCAATTTCTGTGAAAGACTGCTGTGTAAATATTATAAATAATGAGTATCTATGCCTGGACAGATTGAGGTGTAAATGTTTGAAGTCCAACAGAGCTTCTACCTTGCAGCTGGATGGCCATCTGAGCCACCCCTGGGTCTCTGCTCAGACGCGCCAGAGTGACAGCAGCTTTCTGCTGCACCCGCTCGCATGCAGCACCCTCCGATGGACTGGTGGAGGATGGCTTCTCAGCCAAAAGCAGAAGAAGTCTCTCAATTCCTGCAAGTCACAGTCACAACATCGTCACCAAAAATAAACTAACTGAAAACAAATGTTTGATTGATTGAAAAAGCGCAACATGCAACATGTAATTTGCATTAATAATCAGTTTGGTGTTGATACAAAAATACCTATATCATTAAATGAAATGGGTTAGAAGTAACATGTAAAAGACAAAACAGAAATAGAGAAGGTTGACAGTCAAAAAAGTAAGTGAAGTAAGCTCATTGGAAAGATTGGCAATGCACAGTTCATTTTCTGAGCGTTTCTTGTGGCCTGATGTTGCCACCTTGTGGTTCACATTTATTTCTCACAATGTAGTCGCCTACGTATTGACAGAAGTGACATTTGCTACACTACATAGTCGCACCTTGTTCACTACTCTGTTTTGCACATTCAATTTTCAATTGTATAACTTTGGCAGGCACTTCTACATGTATTGCATAAAGATGTCTGTGTACCTTTCTCTTGAAGGACTTCAGATGCAGATTGCTCTATGACCGAGAGGTTTGCTAGGATGGTCACCACCTAAAAAGACCAATGCAACCAGGCCGTGTCATTATGAGTGATAAAGCTGGATTTAATGGAACAGTTGGTAAGGCATACCTAAATTTGTAACTGAACATGAATCGCACCAAAAACCAACACTAACATTTTCTTTCTCAGTTTGTTGACAACTGTAACAACTTTGTCACCAGATATAGTGACTCTTTGCCTTCCCTTGCGACAAAAAATATAATGCAAATATTTAAAAGAGACAATAGCGACCTCTGGTGAGTTTTATTTAGCATCACCGTTTCAAATAAATGTAACAAGCTGCGAGGTGTAACCGCAGTTTACAGTGAGAATCATCAATCATCGTCACCCTTAAAGTTCATGTTTCAGGTTCTGCTCTACCTGGTCCTTGGAGTAAGGTGTGTCTACTCGCTGGCGGTCCTTGCAGGCCTGAAGGAGGATGTGGATGGCATTGAGCTGCAGGAGAGTCTCACAGGCCATGCTGTCGAAGAACGTAATGTTGGCAAGAGCAGCTGATGCTAGCAGGAAGACTTCGCCACATGAGGCGCTCTCACACAACTCTGGAGGAACAAAAGTAAAGATGTGTAATACAGCATACATTTTAGGGGGGAAAATGGAATGGTACATCATTTGACAGAGCAGTGACAGTTGGCTTTAAAAAGCTTTATTCCTACAATGGTTCTTCATTTAAACGTTGATTTGGTGAATTGTGATGTCAAATGTTTAAGGGGGAATGAAAAGCTTTCCACTCACTGATGAGGGCTGTGACAATATCCTGCATGCTCTCTAGGAAGCTAGCCAGGTGTTGGGTGGAGGTGTGATGAGGGGAGGTGATCTGAGCCACCACCGCTGCTGCCTCCGCCCTCGCCGCCTCGGCGCTATTGTCATCTGTCAGGATATCCGCCAGGCACAGAATCCCATCAACCTGAATATAGGAATGAATGTCACATATTCACACTCGATGCAGTGCTGACATACATACTGCAAAAGTTGGAACACACACAAAGTGGGAAACAAACACACCCATCAAAGTGTAAAAGCCAAAGTGATTGACTCTAACAACGGTGCAGTTTGATTCATACCACAAGTATTATGGCTATTTTTCAGAAGGACAGACCAATCGGTAAGTGTCTTGGGTGAACCTTGAGAATCTACCTCGTCAAGAGCAAATCTTCATCCACATGGTGGCAGTGTTGCCCAGATGAAACTGTCAGCCCCTACTGAAGCGTAACAGATCTTGACTGTGTACTATAAGCTACAGTGACACATTAAAATGAGTGTCCACACAATTATATAAAAGCATATATCTATAAAAAAGCTATGTCAACTGCATTATGGTTTCACATATAAGTTGATAAAAGAACACACAAAAATTCCTAACCTTAAAATAATGCCATGTTATATATATGATTCGTGTGCATTAGTATAACAAACTTAAGTCATACTACATGAGACGTCAATTGTCATTCCACAGACACAGCTGTCAATCTGTCATCCTGACGAGCATCACAGTGTGGTTGTTCATGACAGGGCAAATCCCTATTTAAACCTATTTATTATCTGCCAGTGACGTGTCAGCTCAGGCAAATGATGCAGAAAAATCGCTCTTCACGCACAGTCCCTACTGTACTGAGATGAACTCCTCCTTAGTGTATCCAAAATGTTTTCCACCATTTCTGGCTCAAAAACTCTGCTGCCTGCTGTCTTCGTCACTCAATTGACAAACGTTTGAGTTCCCTCTCAATAAAAAAGACAATCAAAAAGTTAATTTGATGGTTTTTGGAAGATTTGTTGGCCAGTGTGTCGAAACGTATGGCATGTACCATTTTATCCAAATAAGAATAGAACGTAATAATAATAGAATTCCACGGTCAAAATAGGAAGTGATGAGTACATTGTATTATACTAGGAAATGATGAACACATTGTATGATCCTAGAGTTATTAAAAAAATTAAAAGAAGAAAATGATGTGGCCATTCAAAATAATGTCTTTTGGGTTTTTGTTTCCAGAGGAACAGATGTTAAACTTGTCTGACAGGTGCATCACTACTTGACTAATGATCATCGCTATGCTTTTGTTGTGTAATATCATCCTGGTGCCCCATCGGAGGTAACTAAACTTTTCCCAGTGATGAGAAAAATACCCCATTAGTCCCTTCATTCCATCATCCAGCAACAGTGACATGTGTGTCTCTCAAGGTTGAGCGACTGCTCATGCTCACTTCCCAGCAGCAGGCTTCCCCATGACAGGCCCCTCCTGAGACACCAGCTTCTAATCTTGGGTGAATTTGTCTACTGCATCTAGTATCTTTACACCTGGTTGCTTTTCAGTTGATGCAGACAGTTGTGGCATCATTACCCGGTGAAAGAGGTTATGTTTTTATCCTAAACTTAATAAACAAATGTCAGCTGTAAGTATTGGATTCCAAACTTTTTTCCCAAATTTCCTTAACATTATGAAGTCTGTCAACAGCACATGAGCTTATTCTTGCTCTCATTGTCTCACATCAATCCTCACAAACTCGCTTTCTCATGTGCTCTCCACCACGTAGCTCTACAGTATTTATCCCTCTCAAACTGTTTATTTCTCTTTGTTTCGTACACATATACGTACACACATCAGTCAACTGTACACGGCTTTAGAGTTGGCCAGTATGTGAAGCTCTGATAACCCATGTGTAGCCATTGCAAGATACAAAAATAAATCCTAAAGACATAGGAAAGAGTAACCACAGAGAAACAAGAGTTCCTTTGTACAGTGAACTTTGCAGGTGTCTCCCACTGGTACCATTGTAACCGCAGTCTTGCTAGTTAAAATAAACCAGTGCCTTCACATGATGAGCCCAAACATTCACCACAATGCTCTCTGTCCTGTCTGGACTTTACACAGCTGCGAATCAACAGTTTGTTTGGTTAATAACGGATAAAGGTTTTAGAGGGGCATGAGTAAGTGAAATTTGATGGTGTCTGTGTTTGTTTGACTGTGCTTGTGTGTGTCCGCGTGTACTGGGAAGGTAAGTAGATGTGTGGATACCTTCTCCAGCTGGTTTATCCCCTCTTCCACGCAGCACACAGAGGCCACTGTCCTTAATGCATGTGCGTAGAGGTCACTGAAGCAGTCCTGTCTGCAGATCTTAAACAAGGCCACCACAGCACCTTCCTTTGGACAGAAACAACGCAATTGGGATTTAGTGATACTAGCTCATCAGTCTCATCATCATCTAATTGGGAGCGAGTTGAGCAACATGAATAATATGTCCAACTTAAAGACACACAGTGCTAACCTCTCTGACATGCAAACTATTTGAACCTGGCATGACATTTAGGATATTCTCAAGTGTCTATCTCAATCATCTACCTCTCAGCAAAAGCATGACATCAACTTTCAGTTCGCTAGACCAATTTTTCAAAAACCGTTTAGTGCTGATTTTGAAAACGTTCTGAACATTTTCAGAATCTCCGTTGGTCCAGCCAAACTCATCAAACTGACCAGTCAAAATTGCCGACTGTGCTTGGTGGACTTGCCAAGTAGACCTTGCTGTGACTCAAATAATTCATAGCACTTAATAAAACTACCCTATAACACTTTCTATTAGCCTACTCATGTTTTGTCAGTAAACATGGAAACAAGGACTGATTTAGTCTCACCACTTTGATTTTCCATCTCCCTTGAGATGCAGATTGAGGTAAACAAACGCAAGGATGTCTGTAGTCATGCCCTATCTCCAGTCACTGTATATAGAGATGTTCTTTGACAAAAACACTTGCAGAGAAAATCCTATCTGTCGTAGATTGAATTACCTGGAAGTCCAACTCCAGTAACGACCACCATTATCCTAATAGGGCCCATTATTCTGAGGTGGCGTCTAACTCATAGATAGGGGCCATGCTGCCAGGGATTGGAGTGGCTATTCTCCAAGGCCCACACCTGACCGCTCTCCCCTGCCCTCTGCCCTGCCCACGCAATGTAGCCAACTATGCCTGGAAAATAACAGAGGCACCACCACCGTCCAATACCTCAGATGTCTTCTGTAGAGACAACCTTTCTTGAACGTGTCTGAGAAAATCCTCAAAATGTAAGAAGTATCATATTTGAATAAATAACAAAACTAACACTAAATACATAAGCTTTTTGGCAAACAATACAAATGTACAATGTTTTGTAAATTTGGTGTTCATGAATCCAGAAGAGCATCTGTGAGGTCAGACACTGATGTTCATCCCAACGGTGCGTGCGGTCAGGTTTCTGTGCAGTCCAGTCACCTTGTGTCAGACCCAACTCAACAAAACATTTCTGTATGGATGAATGGGCAGGGTAGCTCTTAGTTGGATAAATGCCACCATCTGCCAGACTCAGCCACAGACATCTAATCTGCCTCTACAGTCAGAGCACTGTACAAACTTTATCTTAGTCATTCAAGCTCCACATTGCAGACTATCAGCACATCTGTCAACAGAAACCGGGAAGTGGTTGGAGAGTTGCTGTCGCGCTGGACAGCAAATCGTAGAAATGAAAAAAGGGTGAGCGAAGACGTCAGCGCTCCGAAAATGGCAGATGACGGAAGAACTTGGAAATGCACCAGCAGTTGCGCAAACAAGCCCTTTTGCCTCAGAGAGAAAGGCTTAAAAACATCACATCTCCATAGAGTGAATAATGAATTTACAAGATGACAGATATTTGGTAGTATGTTCTGTTTTCATTAGCCCCTTTGGCCTCTGAAGGGTTCTTTGGGCAGGAGCATGGTGAGAAAGAAGGGAAGGTGGAGCAGACTGATTTGGTAAAAGACGAGAACACAGAAATGCATGCTCTCTGTGATCACTGCTTACTGCTAATAAGAACTGACAGTATTGATCTGATCCAGCAACAGTAGAGGTGTGTGTGTGTGTGTGTGTGTTTGTGTGTGCCATTGTGTGTGCCATTGTGTGTAACCTCAGTATCCTGCCAGGAAGAATCTTATCAATAGCATTCTGGAAGCGAATAGTAGGCTAATGGCCACAGGGACATGCTACCCAGTCTGCACAGTCTAATCTTTTTGAGCAATAGCTTTTTAGTTCTAAACATAGATGGGAAGTTGAGAAGGCAGATTGTCAGGTCGTTATCATTAAATATTATGGGGTTTAATTAAGACTTTATCATTAAAAACACAAATATGTGTGGAATTCTCAGAGGATGTGGCTAATATACTGAAAGCAGGGAGAAGGTAGGTTCTGTTGTAGTCTGTATAGACCCACCTTGGCAATGATGCTGCAAAGCTGTGGGCCATCCTGGGTGAGAGAGAGCAGGTTGCTGATGGCACTGCCGATGGTGTACACACTGTCTGACGACTCAATCTGCCTGATTAGGATCTTGAGAGTGATGGAAGTAACAATATTCAACAATTGTGAACATTTTCCAGAATCCAGCTGTTCACACTTAACAGCAGGGTTTTAATTCACACCGAGTGGGGTGGCATTTAAATCCAGCCACTCTGTTATTTGGCCCAAATTGGCATTTCTCCAGCTAGTTCCCACCATGTGGCTAACACAGTCCTATATGAAGCAAAATGGAATGAATGATAGCAACACTTCCTGGAATAAAATGCTGTCCATTGTAAGAAGAAATGCTCGTGGACATTTACAATTGCAGGGTTGGAATTGAATCATGAAATTATTTCAATAAAGGGAACTCTTTGTTTTCAATATGACCTCTTAGTAGTTCAGGAGTGATATAATGGTCTATTCTAGAGGCATATCAGACTGTGCAAATGTTTGCTAGTATTCACCCTTTACTAGTAGAGTATGGCACTTATTCAGTTGCCTTTACAAATCGTTTGGAGGAGGGGTTCTCAGTAGGGAGTTAATAGGGTGTATGCGTGTGTGTTTAACTGAGAGCAACAGAGAGGGAAGGGAGGTCTCTCTGTGACCGCATGGTCACATTTTTTACTATAAATTGTGTTTATGTTTGATGTGTACTGTACCACAGTCATTTAAGGTATAATGGTACACGCAAACAAATGACAAACAATCGAATCAGATCCAGCTTCAGATACATTTTTCATTTGAACCACTGGCCTCAGCCCTGACTCATTATGAAATGGTCTAGGCTTTTACTGTATGTTTCTTTATATAATTAGCACAATTGCTTGTTAACGCATGCTACCTCTGCTATCAAAAGTATGAAATTAAACGTTTTGATGTCTACAAAACACCCACTTGTGGAATTTACAGCCACTCGTGATCATGACCTTACAAATATACAAATACTCAAGGCTATTAGATAACAAAATGTTTTGGCTCTACATTACATACCTGGATCTCATTGGCTAGGGCCAGGTCAATCATATGACTGAACGAATCACTAACATCGGTAAGGATCTCGTGAATAGCTTCCCTCATGGACTTCAGGAAGAATTTGTCTTCGGTGTGCAAACATCTGTGGAGGACATGAAGTCAATTCAAACTTCAAATTCAAGGTTAATTGTTTTCCGATAAAAATTGTGAGTTTTATTTCCTGTGGATATAGCATATGCACGCATTCAAGTCTTCATATCCGAGGATATTGTGGTACTGCGATATCATCTAAAAGTATATTCGATTCCACTTAATAAGTTACCTTTCTGTTATGGTGGTCAGCTCTATGCACTTCTCCAATAGAGAGTTCTCATACTGCGGGGTAAAGAGAAATTGTGAAAAAGTATGTTGTTTGTGATGTAAAGTGAAGTTCCTGTTTCTCTGCAATGTGTATATGAAAATCCAAACACAAGGCATTTGGGTAGTGAGCTGATGTAGATACTTAAGTAGTGAGGCATCATTTTAAAATGGATGAGGTGAGTGTGTATCCTGTCCTACAACATTCATCACACAAGCTTGCTTACGCATTGCTTCTGCAACAGGCCCTCTGATTAAAACAATTACAAGGACTCATTTTTTTGGTAGTTCAGGCCAATAATACACTTAATGCGTGATTCTGTCTCTTTACACATTGTAGACTTAATTTGGGTTGGATGCGACTGGTGCTTCACTGTACAAAGACTACTGTCCTGATAAAAATGTATGACACTGAATAAAACAATATTTCCGGTGGTTCACAGAATATTTAGCCACTAATGAGCCCTTCCGATTTTTGCTATAAATGGCTGAAACATAATACAGCCTTGAAATTATTGAAAGTATCCAGTCATTTTCACACCCTCAATCAAAGTATACCCGCACCAATTCATTTTCTACCAACTGATCCATGATGACCCATGAGCTGTTCCCTCCACCCCCTGCCTCCTGGCCCTCACCTTCTGCAGCTCTGGTGGCGTGTTCCGTGCAGCGCTGTACTCGTGCACCAGCGAGCGCACGTGGCAGTTAGTGCGCACGGCTGTGCTGTGCACCCTCTGCCAGCGGCTCTTCTCCAGCCTCTGGAACATCTTGCCCAGTTCTGTGCTGACCACAAGGGCTCGCCGCAGCAGGGTCTGCAAGTTGTTCCGTGCCACGTGGTCGCCCAGCCCGCCCGCCACAATCAGCTCGCCTTGGGGATCCTCCTCCACACCGATGGGCTTGGCCTGCAGCACACACATGCACTCCACCTCCGTCATGTGACGCAGGTCCTCCATCCAGCGCTGCACTGAGTCCACCTGCAGTGATGCTGCCCCACGCATCCTACTGCGAATATGAAGAAGCACATAAAAAGTAAAATATCACACCAGCATTACAACTTAAGCACATTTCAATTTTCTTCACAGTTCTGTAAAAACATTTCCTGAAACATCAATATTTGGTAAATTATCATGGTCATCGATAATACATTTTCTGCTTCTGTAAATCACATTTTCACACATATTTAACACTTAAATAATATATTGGCATTAATGTGAACCAAACATTGAACAGCCAAGCTTATCTGGGAAATACCAAGCAACCCAAAATCAATAATATGGGAGCAAGTTCTATTACAGAGCAGTAATTGGTGGGCTTGCCCATCATCTGACACCCTTTCAGTCGCTAGACAGAAGGATACCTATAGGTCCGCTTAAACACATACTACCCATGGTCTCGGATCTTGCCGAGAAGTTAAGAGAATATTCTGTGCTTCATGGGGTCTTTCTTGTAAATGAGTGATATCAACATTAAACAGGGTTCGCAGTCAATTTAAAGCGAGACATAGCGAGACCTCTTCTTAATGTAAACAATGTGGGAGTTCAATTCATTTTCAGGATTACATTATTTGTGAGGAAGATTGATACGTTGATGTATTTTGCTTGACTATCATAAGTGATTGTAGGAACAACGACATGCTTTTTTGTTTGTTTTCACATTGTGTTAACAAAATCCCAGTTCTTTTGTAATGACGAAAATGTATCTGGCGATGGGAGAATCCAGACATTTTGTTTCACAATTTTTATAGATGCAAAAAGGTCATGTATCTTGCCTATTGTGTTGTTTCTGTGCATTCATCAGTTAACAGGGTTTCAAGCTTCTTCAACATAACTGTGCCATTGAGGAAGCACAATGCCACATTTTTTCCACCAGAAAAAGCAGAATGCTATTTGTTTGTTTACAAAAGAAAATCAGATCCCTGTGTTTCTAGTTTTTTGTTTGGTTTTCCCAAATAAGTGGAGGTCTACAGAAATAAGCCACAATGAAATGCCATATTTAATAATGCACCACAAATTATAGGGCCTAGAACTTTAAGGAAAATTTGTTGCATCCCATTTTTCATATTCACATTCTTCATGTGGGACACACACACACGCGCATGGACACACACATGCACTCACAAGTTTATAGAAGGTGAAGCCATCCTAAAATCCTCTCTAGAGCTCTCAGTGTGTCATTCTCCTCACGGCGTAGGCGAGGTGATTTTTGCTCAGCTCACGTCATCTATGACAATGAGTTCATTGGTTCAACTATTCATCGCCCACAAGTCTCTTCAGTTTACAGTGGTGAGATGGTAAATGATATTCTGAGTCTCAATGAAACCCTATAACTGCAGAACAACATAACTATCTTCTTTGTATGTGTAAACTTGGCAATAAACCGGATTCAGATCTTACAAGTGCTGTTATTCATTTGGTGAAAAAGAAACAGTATAATTAAAGAGTATACAACAATATTAAAATACCAAGTATGCGCCTGTAAATGTTTTTAATGACCAACAGTGACAGTATCAGGGCAGCATTGGTTACCAGACTGTTTGTAGACAATTAGCTTGATAAAGCTTGATGGCTGCTTAGCTAACACTGGTTCTGCTTCCCTAAAATCCCTCCCAACCCACTGACCACACGCAATCAGGGGGGCAGTACCAATAGCACCAACGGCACATGGTGGTCACCTATTTGTTAATTACTTTATGTGTCATGGCTGCAGTGAATGGACACTGATGGGGTTCCTAATTGCCCATCAAGCCTGAAAGAGGTAACCTTGCAACGTTTTAGCTGATGAACCCATAAACAGGACCATTTTGAAAATCCACAAAGGGTACTCTCTGTCCACTCCTGTTAGACTGGAGTTTATTGATAGAATATTTGTGTTTACTGTATTGACTTACATAGATAGGTGTCTTGTTGTCCTGCTAAAATATAAGAATTTGCATTTTTACAATATAATTCATTATAAATTTAAACAACAATTCACAGTATATAAATTATCATTCCTAGCCACACACATCTACATACACACAACAACTCTTCTAGCTGTGTCATATCTTTGGAATTATGTGTGTTTTCAAAGAGGAGGAAATAGCCCACTACAGTTTCGAGAGATTGCAAATATTTACATACGAGGCCAGGGAGGGCTATGGCAACACTGTCAGCTCTGTTATCACAGTCTAGGACTGTAGAAACGAGAAGTCCCACTCCTTAACTATGGTTGGGGAGGGTGGAAAGAAAGATGTTTACACAGTGTGGTCAGTAAACACACAATTGCCTTAGAAATGAACGAGAGGCAACACACACACAAAAAAATCAAATATCACAGATGAAAAGAAGGTCAATCTTACCTATCATTTCAGGTTGAATATTTATTATGTGTGTATGTGTGTTCATATAATGGTTTGTATATGGTTGTCCATAGTGCCTTTTGGAACATTGTACAAGTGGCAGACCTCTCACACAAATCTCTATCATTGATAGTTTCTTTTTCTCTTGGTAAGTTGGGCTGAAAAGAAAAGCAAAATTCCCTCACCACGCTATTTGAAGTCTCAGATTTTCTGAAGAATTGTGGCCTTCAAATTGCTGTTAGCTTCTCTAATACTTAGTGTCACAAAGCTCTCTGATTTTGGGGACATCTCAAGTTTGCTGGTTGACAGAAAGATATCCCCATTTCTCTTGTGAGAATGACATGAAGACGACCAAGGATAAGAGAGTGGGGTAATAATCATACCGAATATTTTTTTTTGCACAGCACATTTTAAGAAATAGTTTGCCAATGAGAGTGAGTCTCTACGTTTCAAATTAAATCTAGCAGCCGTGTCCCTGACATTCTTCTTCTATTCCTTTTGTGCATCACTCCACAACATTGGCAAGACACATTCTCCAATTCAGCCTTCACTATCATGATGCTAATACATCAGTTCAAGCTAAACTGATGAAACCCTCTCTATTTTGGATACTTTGACGGTACTATGCTAGATAGCACTGTGTGGTAAACAGACTTGTTAAGCCCAATGGTGCAGGTTTTAACACCTGTTGTCGCTCAAGCTTTGCAAGATTTAGCTGGAAACAGCACAGATCTCTGAAGGTTCCAGGTGAGTGGTTCAACACAAGAGAGACCATGGTTACTGGTTCTCAAACGTTCACCTGGTGTGCCGTAAAATTACTTCTCACTGAGTTGTGGAAAATTGCAGGGTTCATTTAAAGAGACTCATTTAGAATCGTGTCGATGTTGTGATTTAGGTAATATTTTACTGAATATTTCCATGTGCGGGAAAATTTGGCAATATAAATAGAATAGAAATAGCAAGACTGGTGGATAGGAATTGTGATCAAAAATGGCTAATACTGCATGTACCTGCGTGTCTTGTTTGCTTCATAATCACCATTACGTCATTACATATCCGTCACGTCACCATACTGATAATCACAGAATCACATTGGAATTTAATTAAATATTTTCTGGAGACCATAATAAGAGCACACAGTTCACACAGTAAATGGAAATGTGGGAGTGTAACAGGAACATTTCAGAGATTTAGCCAGTTTGAACCAGCTGAGGTGGATACAATGAGACTCATGTCAAATTAAGATGTGAAATATGAAGAAGCGTGTCAAATAAATTAATAGATCTTCTGTTCATAACATCGGATACCTCAAAATACCTAATGCTGAACTGCACATCAACTGAATACGCCTGCATATAAAGACTTTTGACCATTTCTGTGTCACCAATGTGTTCCAGTGACAGTGTCGTCACATTTTTGTTATCTTGCATATCAGTGTGCTCTTATTGATGATGTATGTCCTTGAGGACATACCAGATACCTCTCAAACTATAGTAATTTCAGTCAGAAGCACATTTCCACCAAAGGTGGTGATGAATACAGAACACAGTCTCAGTGTTCTGTATTCACAGTCTGAGTGAGAGAGACAGAGAGAAAGAGAGAGAGAGAGAGAGAGAGAGAGAAAAAGAGAGAAAAAGAGAGAAAGAGAGAGAGAGACTGCATAATGACACCACGACACCAACACCTGAATTCCTCACCCTGTCAGGACTATGATATTAACATCTGTTAGATACAGTCACCATTATAGTACATTAACAAAACAAGGGACTGCCATAAAATGTCACGCGTTGTTGGGCCCCTATTTGGAGATAAAAGAGGTAAGGTAATATCTTATGAGTAGTGTCAGAAAAACAACAACCAATGCGTGCATGTGTGCGTACCTATGACACAGGCAACATAGATTATGTCTGAGTATAAGTTATGAGGTTACTTACCTCACAGGAGATGATGAAAGAGAGCTACTGTGTCTGGAACTTTGTGGAGTAGCCATTCTTTCGGTGTCCACACTACTTTTTCTCAGCACCTAGAATAAACCAAATTTGACATAATTAATGCCCAACAAATTCAAAGTTGCGTTTCAGTAGTAAATCAAACACAGTCGAATGCGGTCTCATAGAACCCTTTACTGTTACACATACTGTACTGACACAATAGTAGTATCCCAAGTGTTCTCATTTATGCGTGCGCACACACACAAACTCACACCACAGCGTTTTTGTTTTGTTGCTTTCCACTGCATTATATCCACTGCAATATGTACTTATTGATCTGCATCCAAGCCCTCTATTCTTGTCTTGTTTTTTTCCCTCCAAGTAATTCAATGATCAATAACCCAATGTTTTAAATAGCCCCAGACCCAGTGTGCCAGTACAAGAATATTTCTTATCTTCTAATTCTCTGGCTGGCTGCCAGACAGTGACCCTCCACTTTGAGCCTCAAGCAAGTGCCTGGCACTCTAAGTGCCTGCAACTTTATTTCACATTTTCATTGATGAATCCTATTTAGATTAGACCATTTTTTAAATCTGCAAAGGCACGGGCATCCCTGGCATAGCCTAATCCATTTAGTTAATGACATCATACTGTGAAATGATAGCAAATTCAATGTTTAGCATTGACTATGATTAGTACCTAGTTACATGTAATATAATAGCTGAGCGTCTACCAAACAGCCAGTGCTGCTCAGTGTTAAGAAGTTTTCTCTTTGTAGGGACAGGGCTTGCATTATATTATCAATCGTTGGTTTACGTTGATGAGATTTCAGTCCGATGTTGTCATATTATCAATATACTTACAGTAGCTGTATTCCTGTGCACTACACACTGTATTATAAACATGAATGTGAGAAGTCTAATGTGCCGAATAAAGCAATCAGGCATCCCACTGTTGTTGCATGAATGACAGGCAGGTCAAGTGCTATCATTCTGAGAGGGATTCCTTGTTCTACCACAAGTGGTCATAATCTGTTGAAATCATGAAGAGGTAGAGTGTGTGGTATTGGCAAGCATTTAGATTCCTTGCCACAGCAACACACTGAGAATGAATCACTTTTAGAGTTTCTCTACTTTTATTCGTTCCTTACTTGTTTTGGGTTTCTCAAAGTTACTATTTTCCTCATAAAGGTTACCAGCTACTGCTTGTAAGTGGGACATATTAACTGTCCTGGGGGCTTTGAGATGCTCCAATTCACCTCTTTTTCCCATGATTTCCATGTCTGTTGACCGTGATTCACACTGACAATCATTCAACACCACTGACAGAAGACATGGGTCACCTCTCTCGGAAAAGACTTGGAAAAGCTCTGCTTTGATCAAAGATAGTTGCTGGGGTTCTAGACACAGAGTGGTACAAATTGTGACTCCACTATGTTCCCTTTTTCTTGAGCACTTCAGAAATAGATTCGACTGATCCTGTCTTATATCTCCTTGTTGGGTTTGTCGGTTAGTTTCATGTCTTGGAGAGAAACCTGAGTGGCTTGATGACTTCCTGCCTGTGCTAGAGAGAATGTGCTTGGTTTGGGGAAGGAGACAAAGGACACTTGTGCTCCAGCCATGTCACATGTGGGCTAAAATAACAACCGCCTGGTGGGTTATGTGTGTAAGGACTGCAGAAGGAAAAAAAATTCAAGGTGCCCTTGAAATTTACTGCTGCACTTGTATACATTCTTCTCCAATGTGTTTGCATATGGGTGTGTGTGCATGTGTGTGCGTGTGTGTGCGTGAGCGTGTGTTTAATGTCCAGTATAGTCTCACGTCCTGTGTGTCTCCACACTGCACATGCGGTTGACCTAGCTTATAATTTCACAGCTACACATAACTGTTATTTCGACAGCATGGGATAGCTTACCACTCGATAAACTCATTACAGAACGTAAGAAACCACCAGAGCAAGACAACTCTTTAAGTAAAGCAGGCCTGTCATTTGTTTGCAAAAGGTACATATTTGACAAGTAATTGAGTAACAAATGAAAGGACTCATTCAGATGTTTAGCTCATCTAAAAAATGAATAAGAAGACTCACTCCCCTGTTCTCTTTAGTTGTGTGACACGGTGCAAGCTCTAGACAATAGTTTCACTGTCTGCTGACCTCAGCGCCTGTGGTCTCGGTAATTGCAGAGCCACAGAAAAAAGTTGCTGCAAACCTTTTAATGTTCTGTGGTGGAAATTAAGCCCATAGCTGTCTCTGCTTCAACCCACTGCATGGATACTCTGAAGGAATTAGGATCCACATGCCAAACACAGAAAGAAAAATACATTCCATCATGCTGGTTCTCCTAATAAGTTTGCCAAATGCTACTATTCAGCTTTTGGCCTAAAACAAACCAACAGGATAGAGAAGGAAAGAAATAAGCAGACATCACTCACCCTTTTACAAAGCAATAGCTTGTCTACAAAAGAAATCATCAGAGTGGTGCTAGCTGAATTACAGGACTGGAAGTCTTCTATCCAGTATCAGAGTGAGCTCCCAGGAGAGCCTTCTTTATCTGCCCTTTGGCCTTTAAATAGATAGAAATGCTTTCCATGGACAACAACCAGCAGGCATGGAGGTCGTCCTCTCATTGAACTAAGACAGCAGATTCACAGGTGAAGACAATGGTTACAACGTTGAGCTATAATCTTGGATTTGAAGCATTGGTATGATGACCACTGTAGTATTACTGTATGGGTGGCAGCTCACTGTGGGAACATGCCGGAACTCAGCTGAGCTGAGCTCTGCCCTAGCATTCCAGTCCCACGCTCCGTGGGCTGACTCAATGTAGGCCCTGTGCTCAGAGAGCAATACAGTATGGTGCCCACAAAGTCACTACAAGAAGCCACAGTGGAAATGTTGACAGGGGGAACCGACATCCTGACGCAGCACAGTCAAATGAGGTAGCCTAGCAGTTACTACAAGTAGCGACAGGAATAGGCTTTTTTTTGGGGCCAAGAGACCTGTTAATTGATTTTTCTTTTAGCGTCTCCCTGAGACTGTATAATATTTATTGTTCTGTTAGATAATACAACACAATCAAAACTCTTCCGTGGGAAAGAATGGACACTTGATTAATACGATCTATGCCGAGATTTACGGGTTTTCTGCACATTCAATGCAATGCAAAGCATTCCTCTGAGTGTTTTCATTCTAGACGTCGTCTGATACTGACCTGGAAATATGTGTCAACGTTTCACGGACTGGTCAAATGTTTTTAAAGTGCTAACATTTTATGTTTGCACAATAGTTTAGCAAAAACTATAGAATGTGAAATGAATAGTCAGAGCAAACATTTTCAATCCGTAGACAGTCATAGAGTTTGGCTTCCGTTATCAACAAGTGGAGCAGGGGAAGTATAACTCAAACAGTTCATTGCATTCTGCATAAAGACATTGTCCCTAAACTGGATAGTGTGAAAATAGCAACAGTGCCATGTTCTATTAACTCTCTCACCGCCCACATGCAGGCATGAAGATGAGACTGTCAAAATAAGACAGCCCTCAGAGTGCAGCTCAATCATTTAAGACATTGCAGTCAAACAGATATGGGTACCCGCTGTGGAGAACAGTGACAGCTCCCACAGCCAAGTTTACATAATCATGGCTTTCCGGAGCATACAAAAATACACACAATCAATGTCTGTTTTGGCTGCAGTCCTTAAAGTGTTTTAAAATTTCCAAATAATTTGCTTGTCGTGATAATATCGCAAGCATTATAAATAGAACAATTCTTCAACTTTTGAATCCAGCGTCTTTCTTGCCGTTTTACTCGTGCAATCCAGCTACTAATGACAGTTGAAGTATTTGAGGAGCTGATGTTTGGCTGAGGCATGGGTGCTGACGGATAGGGTTCAAGGGTGTCACAGCTGTGAGAGCAAGACACCCGCAGCGAAGGAGGGCAGAACAAGTGGGTGGGTAGGATGGTGAGCAACTGACGAGTGAAAGAGCTGCGAAGAGGACTGTTGAGGGGGATGGGCGCTTGAAGTGAGTCACTATGCCAAGAGTGCCACGGTTAATTATCGCTTCCAAACTAAGAACCTCATCACACTGACGAACCTAGTCAGTGACCCCCCCAGGCCAGGGTGAGGAACACACTCAACATGCTAGCTCAGAGTGGATGCAGACTATGAAGCGGTGAAGAGACAAAGCTGTTGCAATCCAGGATGCTCAACAGAAAAGACACAGGAGATCCTTTAAGACAGAGATCAGTTGTGTTAAATGCTTAAAGAAAGTGGAGTGTCAGAGACGTATGACATCAACACATCACACACAAATGAGAGTGAGAAAATGTACTTTTGTACTTGGAATATTAAGGGAGTAAGAGGACACATCTGTCTGAAAGGAAGGACAGCTGTTTAGAAGAGGCAGAAAAGAATTACAAACGAACTGTGCATGAATAAAAAAATGGCATGGTCTATAGGAAAACAATGAAGTTGGAAAAAAGGACTCCATTGATGTGATGGAATGACAGAAAGCTAGGTCTTTAGGTAAGGCATGACATGAGCCCATCTCTGCCCTACGCAAGTGGTCCATTATAAAATGAACAGGAGAAAGGGAGAGAACTGGTGTCAGAACATATCACCTGACACTGTTGAGAAGATAAATGGATAACACCATAAGTAGGTACTGTATTTCAATACATATCTTGCTGCTAGTACAATTGTTCACACTTTTACACTTTTACTCATTTTCTTTTCATCTCCTATCCTCATACCTCCCTTGAATAATTTACTTAGTCTTGTGGTTTTCATTTTTCATTTCTTTCATTTTCTCCCTTTGACTTAAACTCTGTCCTTGTAGCTATTTAGCAGTATGTTCCATGGCACCAGTAAAATGTATCATTAATGATAATACTATGACTGATTTAGATAAATATACTGTTTATGAAACCAAGTCATGTTGCAATCCTTTTCGTAAACATTTGTAAATAATATCATAATTTTATGCCACCTCCTCTCACATACTGTCATCCCTGTCCAAAACAAATGCAGTTTGTTTGACTAAGTCTGGCCCTCAAATGGATTACCATAGAATCGTCCTGCAACTGAACTTTGGAAGTCTTGCTTGCTTTGTATATACAGTAACATAAATCCTCCCATATTCGCCACCGATGTAAACATCTCAGGTGATATGGAGATTAGGTTGACTACTCAGTGAAGTTCTTTTGAGGACTGCAGGGTGACTGTATTGGTTGGCTCATCTAACCAAAAGGCAGAGGCATCATCACTCCAAGATGAATACACTTTCTGTGAGCAATGGACATAGTCGCTTAAGTATTGGCCTCTATGATAGCTCATTGAGCAAACCAAGTCCCAGTAAATGAGAAATAGAGATTATAACCTGTCTCCTCCAATTAAATGTTGAGCTATTCAAGATGCTAAATGGACGCAGACAAACAACTTGGGAGTCTGGCAGGGACTGGAGGGCGTTGCTTCTTCCCGAAGACCCACTTTACGGCCTTGTAGTATGAGGTGCCCATTACTCATCACATCATATGCAGAACATGTGAACCATTACAACCTGCTTTTATGATGCAGCAGAACCAATTTGATCAGGATGGGTGACGTCCCCCCCCTTGCCCCCCCTCCTCTTTCTCTCATACACACACACAGCCACAAACACACACAGAGGTTTGAATGCAAAGCTGGCTGAACCTAGCCTGGCTAGGCTGAAACTGCACACATACATAGAGAAAAGTAAAGGTACGATGTCCCACGTATAACCCCTCAGTTTCAGCATTGTAAGACTTTTTACAGCAAAACCTACTGCTTCAACACCGAATGCTGCCAAGTCTCCTTTCCCACTCAGTATCAAACTCTGGATGATAAATATCCCTTTCACTTGACCACAAGTCTGCAAAAGCACACCCACTGTCATTTTAGTGCTTTACAGTCAGTAATAAAGAAAAACCATAGCTCTTCTTTTCCATGACTTTATAAATACAGAAGGATAGAAATAACATACCTTCCAAAAGATGGTCACCTACTCCAAGAAAAATATCCAAATGCATTTTAAGGTTCGCCGTCCATCAACAGAAGCAAGCTAAACACATAAATAACAAGACAGGCCTCTATGAGGAGCCAAGGCACTCTGCTAACAGAAGACCAGAGTCGCTTTGAGAAGCATTTGTACTGACGCTCGGAACAGCTTCTGCTGCAATTGGATCCTGAGACTTTAAGGTCCATTGGAGGCCATGGCTGCTTTACCTGACACCAGAGCAACGCTAGCGTAGCTAGCAAAACATCAGGAGCTGCTTAATAATGAATGGAGCCAAGGGAGAGCTAACGCATGCCACATGGGTAATACAGAGCAAGGCTGACAAAACTTGAGACAGGTTAGCTTTGGGTCAGTTAGTAGCAGTCTTTATCACTATGATCAGTACCGACGACAAGTTGCTAGCAAGGGCCTCTGTCAGCAGAGCCCCACACATGGCTGTTAAGAGAACACTAAAAGCTGTCATCCATCATCAGTCTTCCTAGTCATATTACACAGCTATTAGTCCTTTCGATTAATATACACACATAATTTAGGGTAGGAACTCAAGACTTGCTTTGGATTTATGACCAGGATAAAGACCATAAAAGACCATAACGCATTTCAAGCTCAGCATGCAGTGTTTTGTGATTTGTGTGATTGTACCATCCCCTTTGAGCAAATGTGATATCCTGCCCAGAGTTCCCTGCCATTTCTGTTGCTTTTCTTTTCCCATCAATCCCTCTCAGAATGACCTCACTGAAGTTTCCATGACACCGCCTTTAAGTTAGATGGAGTGCCTCGGAAATAGCAATGCCCCAGATACAGCCTCTCATGTCAGAGAGGCATACCAAACACTGGAGTCAAGTGGAATACATACAGGCAGAATTTACAACTTGTTGTCCATCTATCTCCACCCACGTTCCCCTGCCATGTAAATTACAATTGTCATAGCCCCTTGCCTAACCATAAATATACCCTAAGTGGATATGGGTGTTGTGCTTTTTAGTGGGTGTGGACCCTGTGCAGGCCACACACAAGACACAAAAGAGGTAGAGAGGGAGGAGAGAGGGCAGGACAATATCAAACCCACTGCTGAACTGAAATACACATACATATGGTTAACATTAGTGAGGGGGGCAAATTTGGTCAAGTTTCTAGTGTTTATCTGTTTGTGTCTGTGTGTGTGTCTGGGTGTGTGCAACTGGTTGTGTGTGAAAGGTAGTGGTATGTCTTATTTTCAGACTTGGCTACATACACGCCAAGACACACAGGCTCCCCTTGAGTGTCTCTGTGGAATTCCGGAGGTGTTTTCATTCCTGTGTTGTTGCACTACACAATCAAAAGCCCAGGGTAAATGTGCCACATATGAGGTCAATAGTGTAAGCAAATGTTTTTTGGAAAGATTTCAAGGTATGCAAGAAAGCCCATGTGTGACCACTGAGCACACACATAGCCCTTCAAAAAAACTCACATAGCCCTTCGAGTAAATTCTTCCTATGTTTTTCTGTCATTTACAGTAAACATATGAGCCTGAGTGTAAGTGTACAGACATCTGCCTCGCACACTTCGACCAATCCCATTGGATATACGCAGACACATTCCCTAGCAGGGAGAGGAGAAGATAGTATTCACACACCTCTTGAATTGAATGTCAACAGTGAAGGACTATCCGATTAAAATGGCAAGCACAAGCCATCTGTCACAAAGTCAGATGGAAAAAAAAGCATTTATAAAGCCATGGAAGAGCCATCCAGTGCTCCAGCAATGAGAGGGACCAGACTGACTGAACGATGATCTTCTCAAGATTCCCCCAAGGAACCCTCCACTGCATCAACACTCAGGCTGAGTCAAGGAGAAACATGACTCTCATGTGCTGGACACAGCACTCCAGTAAAGGATATTGGTACTCATCCACTCTGAGAGGTACCTAAACGCTCTCTTTTTCCCATTCCTACCAACGCAGAGCCTAGTAGCACATGAAGGGACGGTAAATGTTCCAACTACAATCAGGAGGAGGAGGCACAAACACAGGAGGCCCTAGTCCCCATTCTTCAATCCTCCAATTAAATGAGAAAATGGATAGAAAGTCTGAGAAGAGGGTAAGATGCTCAGGCTCTGTTTCATGGTGATTTGTTTTCCTGTCTTCGGACACCGTGGCTGCCATATTGGGTCCACCTACGCAAAAGATGACAGTGTATGTGCACTCTCTTAATTGAGCCCTATTTTAGGGAGAGCATCAGTTGAGTCACAAGCTCTGGCGGTTAATCAGACCTGTCAAAAGACAAACTCTGAAAAATAAATACAAAGATGTCCATGCGCTGTACATCAGCAATGTTTGCACTTTGACGTATTGTTACACCATGGCAATTTTGGGAGGGCCAGAATACAAGTGGCTCAGATTTTGATAACTCATTTACAATATAAAAGATGTTTGATGTTTTATTTTCTACAAAGTCATTTAGTTATTTTTGTCTCAGGAAGAATAATATGCAAAATATTAAACAATACTTAATGATCAGATGTTGTTTCCTTTGTTGACTGGTTTGCACGAGCGTCTCTAAAAAAGTGTGATTCAAAGCCGACATGTAATAAGAAACACAGGTGGCTTCATGCTGAGGATTTCTCTGTGGGTTCAGAATTCAACAGCTGGCAGCAAACTCAATAATGCCTCTTTTGATCCTACTGGTCCTTCACAGCCTGGAATGTTTCCATGTTTCTTTAGTATCCTGCTTTTCATCTCAGCTTTCTATTAATCACACACTCTGAAAGTTAACCCAAATATATTGGTGTCTTGCATCTTGGATGTGTCTAGATCTAATTCTATTCAACTGGCAAGGTTAAAGGAGGAATTAGTTGGAATCCTTTCTAGACCACAGTATCTTTCTTGACAACTTCCAAATTCTTCAGCTGGGATTGCACTTATTTACTCTATAGGCGCTGGTACTTTCTGGGAAAATAATTGTGAGAGAAGACAGAGCAGGCCTTGGAGCTATAAAGGGAGTTCAGCCTTGGAGGGTTAATAGGATAATTTCCCATGTGTAATGTCTATGAAAGCAACAGGGAATCAGTTTGATTCCCACTGAGGAGTAAACTGCAATTGAGCTTTGGGAACACCACAGTACATTTCTGAAAGAGGTCGGGTCCTCCAACTCACAGCACAGCAGAGGTTGAAGAGAAAGATCAACTGGAAGTTAAAAATATTGCCACTGCTATCCCTCACTATCCTAAATCATACATTGTCCCTTCTGTCTCTCTCTTGAGGGTTGAAGGGAATGGAGGATGCATTGGATGCAGTGTGCTGGGTCTATAGAATATGTATAGGACACAACCCTTGTTGCCCCACCCAAGGAGAGAAGCTGATTAAATGGTGTGGTATAACAGGGCCAGGACTACCAGTTGTGGTTCACATTAGTCAGGCTACTCCCCTCTACAGCTGCTTACCAGAGAAGTGGAGCATGAGATGAATGATGAGCGATCACTGCCAATGTGGCAAGGAAGACGTATGCAGCCAACAGACACACACACAGAGACAGTACACAGATGGTTGTACTTACACTCGGTCACGCATATCAAGCATACAAACACACACAAATACTATCTCTCAAGCTTAAACAAGTGTGTGTGACAAGCCCCCTCAAGCAGTACATATCTATAAACACACTTCTCTCTACATGCAACATGGGCATCAGAGCCCTTCTTATCATTCATATCTTATGAAATGACCAAACTCACAGTCCTACAGCCTTTATGTTGTCTTCTCTAACTGCAAACAAAGCTGGCGACGCCTACACACACTGCCTCCAGAGCTCCCAGTCGTATCCAGTAGATGCTAATTCAGCATCACTCCGAGAAACACACACAAAGCATCTCTTCTGTGTTAGGACATAATAGGTAACCTGATTCACCAAGGGCTACACTGGCCTACTCTGCCCATGATGTGGGTGGCACACTAAAGGGCATGCAGGAGTTGGGTACAGATAGAGTTGACATTTACAAAATGCTAGTTGAAATGTAAGTTGTGTCAAAAAATGTCTCAGGCGTGAAATTATTGTCATTCTATCCCATTATGGGGGGGTTACATATTGTCAACAACCCAAATAGAAGAAATGAGTCTTTTTCTATCAAACGCTTCAGCACCAGCTACGCCTTCGCCGTTGCCTTTCAAATGTTAAAAGTCATTCTCTTTTGAAACCACCTTGCCTGACTGTAGTGTTGCCATGAGGAAAAGCAACGCTAAAGCCTAATGCTTTTTAAAATTCACTTTGCCACATTTCTTCAGCTGTGGGAATCCAACCCATAAGCCTGCTCTTGCTTGTTCAGTGTATGATTCTGATGCCACACCCTTCAGCAGACACCTGCACTCTACAATCCTCCTTTGGTTTCTAGAACTCCAATCCAAATGTGTGTGCTTCTTTGAAAGAGTATCAAGTCCCCTCATGATGCCCATGAGTGAGCAAACATCAGTGAGCAGTTCCCTGACTTACCTGTGCCAAAGGTCAGAACTTCAAAGTCTTCCAAGGGGTGTTCATGGTCGTGCAGCAAGACTGTCTCTTTCCGTCTGCAGGCTCCTTTCCGCCTTTCTCCTCCTAGCCCCAACCAGCACACTGAAGCTCACTGGCGTAACTGCTCAAATTCTACCATGACCTTAAGGTTTTTCTTGGGGAAGAAAAAGTCCACAGCTCCATTGCCAGTCAAGGGGCTGAGCATAGTTTCTGCTGGGCGGCCATCCAAACAGACAACTATTCTATTTCTGTCTGCCATGTGAGTGGTGTCGTCGCATTTTGGAGAGGTTCTGTGGTGGGGCATGTAATTGCAGAGAGACCAGTTATGGTGAAATGTAATTGTAGACTTCATGATATCCGGCAAAACTGCCAGCTGAACAAGGTAGAGAACTTTTTAAAGTCCCACAAAAACAACGCAGACCACATAAATAAACGAGGAGCTGGGATCCAGATGTGGGAGAAAGGAAGGAGAGGAAAAAGAAGGGGGAAAAAGACTGAGGGAAAACCAGACAGAGGAACTGCCATCACAGCAGAATGAAATCACATTTCTGACAGTGAAAGGGTGTTTACATTCCCTGAAAGTCTCAGGGAAAAGGGGCTTTAGGGAAGGTGAGAGGATGTCAGCTGATTGTGTGTTGTTTCTGGACCAGAACCAGAAGCATTTTTAGGTGTCTGGTTTCACCTTGGAAATTACAACCGTCTGGAAAAATTGGGAGCTTTGAAAGAAAAAAGGGAGGGAAAAAATTCTAAAATGAAATGGGAGTTGAGTGGTTCACATTCCCCTTTTTTCTCACACACACCATGCACTTTTTGGCTCACCAACACACAAATAATGGCAGCTTTCACTTACCAGTCCTGAGCACTAAATTATTATTACTTTAAACCTGCACATTTCCCAACTATTTCACTGTATCCTTTCCTTACATAAGCAATGGTTGGGACGGATGATCAAATTTGCCATTTCTATTAGTAAATCATATGTATACTTCTTCCATCACTAGTGTAGGAACAAAATGTTAGGTCAAGTTAAATCGTGGTGAAAATGCATTAAAACACCAAAACCTTCATCCATATTTTGGGTTGTGGTTGAGATTTCTGGGAACTGCAAAAGTAAGGACTTTTCTTTGGATAAAGGGTTTTGCTGCAAACCCCCTATTCATATGAACCATCTAATTACCAACTGAAATCATCCAATGAGAAGCAGCTGTACACCATTAGCATTGCTTTGTCATTGGCAAATAAGTCTGAGTTCGGTTGCTGAGAATACAACGCAAATATTTGAAACCAGCCCTTAAACTCTCGTCCCCCTCAATTATGAGAATGTCTAGGAAAAATGTCTCTCCATCATTTAAGTCATTTTTCCATGTGGAATCCAGCCCCGTTCAGAAACCTGAACTGATTCCAGCCCAGACAGTCAGACAGACTGAGTTAGAGAATATGCGAGACAATGGAAAGACTGTAAAACGAATAACAGATGAGGCTTCTACAGTTTACAAAAGAAATGGAGCTCAAATCCACTTTTACACTCTGTATAGTTAATACATAAAGCACCCAGAGACTGACTGGACGTGATTAGATCTTTCCTATTTTCCATAACAGTAATGAAGTCCCATATCTCAAGTCATAAGTATCACCCTGTAGAACTTTGTTCTTTGATTTCAGTTTGTGCGTCTCCATCTAAAATCCCTCCCCAATCTAAATTTGGTCTATCTGAACTAATGCTGTATTGTTATTATCATTTGAATTATCAGTTGACGGAGGGACGCTTGGTGTCTAGCATGATTTTCATTTTAAGACGTTTGCTTCGGAGGTGTACACAGCCTCAGGAATGTGGTCATGCTTCGTCATGGATCCTACTGGTCCTGATAGAGCATTTTGGGATCATTCGTTTGACAATCTATTATGATTGTTCATTTGAATTTCATTCTCATCCAGGTTTAACATTGTCTTCAACTTTTGTAAGGATACTTATATCGCCACCTGTTGGAAAATTGCTGTAAAAACACATGAAGCCCACATGAATTAACAAGAAACTTTGTAGAGACGTCATCAGTTTATACATTTCAAATTGAGAAAGATTGTGACCATACAGTTACAGAGAGAACAATTCACAGTCACAAAAATGAACAGTTGGACCTTTGACTTGAAACCAGTACATGATTTAAAAGAACCAGTAGCAGTTCAGATTGAGGTACCAGAAAACCATGCAAACTGTATGGAACTCCTGCTTGACTTGAATCCTATGTGTACATGCCCTAGTAAAATGGTCCTGTCAAATGGTGTAGGTAGGATTGTCATTTGAAATTGACCACATAAATCTGACAGCATATCAGGTTCGTTTTCTTGAGGGATTTTCTAATTTTTTCAACACATAAACAGAACAGTATGATTTTAGTAGTGTGGAAAAACGAATTGCACAGTGGTCTGACAGGTATAATCTACAGATGTATTAGTCTCTGTTGTAAACTAATTAAGCTTTACATTGCATCAGTACAATGTGTATTTTATTTGCATTTCTTTCAAACATTTCTTTTCAACGTTTGTTTTGGAGATAGAAGACAAATGTATCCATGTATTCGGTCAAAAGTTTCAGAGCTTGCAATGTTCCAGTGTATTGGTTGTAGAAAACCTGGGTAGGTACCAACCGTCATACATAATCAATAAGCATCTTTCTTCACCTAAATTCCAAAACCTTTGAAGAACAACACAAGTACCCCAAACCCAAATGTATCTAAAATACATTTTAATTATGCTGAAATTTCACAATCGTTACAATATTAATCTCTGGAATACGTTTTTTTATTTTTTATTTTTTTTATTTCTCCTCTTCATTCTTGTCTTCTTTGTATCTGGAAACATACTGTACAATCATGTCATGTAAAGTGTTCTACATCAAGGCACAAGACACAGCCATTGAGGGGGAGCCTAGGGAAAGGCTGATTTTTAATGGCATCCCTCAGAGAACAGCCAACAGGTGCTGCCTGGGACAGGGATGAGGTAAAGGAATTCTGGGTCTTAGAAGGGGTCACATGGTACAAATGTGCTGTAAGTAAAGCGAGAGATAGAGAAAATAATAATAAAGAACCACTTCTGCTCTTTCTTTATTTCTGATGAAAATGTGTCAAAAATAAATAAATGTTGTTTATGTACATAACTTTGGATGCTGTTTTTTTTGTTCAAGTTTTTTTTCTTGTTTGCCGAAAGTAAAAATGAAAGGGTCATAACATCGGTGGAGTATGTTGCCTCCATTTTTTAAGACTGTTGGAGACTGAAGGGCCGGAGGTCTCAGTTTATTTTAAATGTGTCGTTGATGTTTTGTTCCCCAGTTACTCTGATGTCCTCACACTGAGAAGGATCAACCTCTGCAAGAGAAGAAAGAGAAAGACGGCTCAATAACAAAGACAAAGGAATGTCGTGTTGTGTTGAGCAAATAGTTACATTTCACCACTTGCCCCCCCCCCCCCGAAGAAGAAAAATCCTGAGCAAATAACAAACAAATAGATACAGAAGGATAAAGAGAAACAGAATCCATGATACATGAATGAGAATGCATGCTTAAGATAAGAAGAGAAGTATTCACCATATCCCTGAAGGTGGTTGGAATGCTCACATCTGGGTGTTTCTCCTCCGCCGGCCAAAAGCCTTGGAGCCTACGTTGGTGGGGACAAAGTTGCTGTTTCCCATGCCTCCTGACCGGCTCAGGAAGTCAGCCAGGCGATGAGTCACGCAGGTTGCTGTGTTGCAGGCGCGCTTCTGTGCTGTAACACTGCTTCAGGAGAGGAGTGACGAGGTTAACGCTAAGCTCAGGAGCGCACGCACACTCGATCACATTGACATGGACATTTCAAGAGATCCAGTTATGTACACGCATACGTGCCTATACAGTTCAACGTGATTACACATGTAAAAGCAGTTGACTAATATAATAAAGAAAATCATAGACTAAAGTACACATAGCACATATTTTGTCACGTTAACGGCTTTAGATAATGTGTTTTGAATTAGATCAGTCATATTTCTTACCTTAATACTCCATTAGGGATTCAGAGGTATTTGAAGGGTGTTACTAAAGAGCTAAAATTATTTATTAGTAAACTTAATTTACTGGCATTGGCTTTATAGAGATATGCCAGGATAATAAAACTACATAGCATTACTTTGAAATTGAAGATAGGAAAAGGCTTTCTGGTAGAAAAATACGTTTATTGAATGAGAAAGATGGGGATGCATGGAGGAACCATTTATTATCTGTTGATATTACTAAAATGTTCCCATTCCTGATGAGATCCTTCAGCAGTTTTAAACACAATCAATGATTTGTACTGTGAGGATTGCACATTGATGATGAATCAAAAGACTTCTGTAGAAGAACTGATTATGTTTTAAACCCAATTGAGTTGATTGATTGTCTAAAATGGTAAAGTACATAATTCTCTATCAAAATGAAATGGAACGAGCTCAAAGTAAAGGAAAATGATCCTGTTGGGGTTAGCAATCAGAGATTGTCCTGAAGGGGTCAATCAAGCATGCAAACTCCACATGCACAGACACTTGTCAAACCAAAACCATAGGGATGCAGCGGGACGAGGAGAGGATGGAGGGAGCATCTGGGCTAGATACTTTCAAGCATCCCCCCGAAGCTTGTAAAGTGCTCGCTGTCGCGCAAGCTACGTTTCTTGCCAGGCGTTCCCGCCCCCACATCCGTGCGAGGGAACGTTTGCAATTTGTGCAGCTCCTGGGACAGTTTTCCCAGCACACAGGTGCTGAGGTTGGAGCAGCGCTTGGTTAGGGGTCGTTCCATGCTGTCAGAGGGATAGGGAGGGAGGAAGGGAGGGAGGGGGGGACGCACAAACATGCAGAGACAGGCTCATAAACATGGGATAACATGCAGGTCTGGTCACTCTCTCTCAATCAGTCTTTCTCTCCCCCACTCATGCTTCATCATCATCTCTCATGTATCTGTCATCCATTGTTAGACACACTTTTTCATTGTCTCTCTTACTTACACCCACACAGGATCTCTCAATCTCCCAACGTCTCTCTGTAAATTATGTTAGTATGGTTTAATAACTACAATATCCACTCATGCATTTGCAGTGAGAGAAAAATGCATCTTAGGACATGCTTTCAAAACAACGTCATGCTCCCCTTTTCCAACAGCTCAAGGATTTGTATTATTTCTATTAACCACATGCTCATATCATGTCTACAATCCTCCTGCTGGATTTTAACATTTTTTCTGTCATGCATTACAGTCCAGTCCCAACTAATCCACACCATGCACTCATCAATCTGGTTAGGCATACACATTTGTCAACATATCCAGCAAGCAAACAGGTTTACCCATTCAAATAATGTAATAAGAGTCAAACAGATCCATGCTGTAGAAAGGTTGCGACAGAGAATCTGTTTGTGAACACTCAAATCTTTCCTTTAGGTTTGAGTAAGGATTTTTCTCACCTCTATAGGTAAATTAATATCCGGGTGAACACACATATGGAGGGGTAAAAGTCCTCAGAAAGACTTTGAGGAAGGTAAAGTGCGCTTTAAAGAACGAGTTGGTTGTGACACCGGTGGTCTTCCACAGGTGATCACACAACCTCATCATTTTATGACTTTTTTATTACTCTCCTATTCTAATATCTGTCCTTCATATTCACCAACCACTGGAAGACAATCTTTCCAGGGATGTCAGGAGGTAATGAAGGATCGTCTGTACCTATTGCCTTCATTGACTTGCTGCTCCAGCTCCTCAGCTGTCATCTGCACAAACTCCTTGACTATGGCGTTGAGTAACCTCCGTGCCTCGTAGTCCGTGAGCGTGACGTGATCTGTCATGGAGTCTATGCCCGGTCTAGGGAGTGGTGGGGGAGTGGAAGGAGGAGCAGGTTGCATAGAACATGTACATGAACTGTAGCTACACTTAACATCAACAGTGAAGAAGAAAGAAATGCTAAAAACAGGATGAAGCTTCGTAGTCCGAAAGGTATTATTTTGAACTGGAAGGGACCCCAGCCAACATGGAAAAACAATCTGCTGAGAGTGGCCCATCTAAAAGGGCTGTTGTGTGACCAAGTCGAGATTTATGACAAAATCAATATCTTCATGGAACAAGGAGTGGGGGTCGTGACTTGGATGTTTTTATTTATCTCATCTATCTCTTCTAAATTAAATTACTTGTTATATTTAATTTTTTCCGACTGGAAATTTCATTAGGGTCTCCCTTGACACTTAACTAGAGTGCACTTCCATGATATTTGGCAGAAAATGCCTGTATGCATGTTGTTACAATAAAATGACAATTTCTCATGGGAATGGAAAGTCATTTACAGACTCAATAGAATGATGGAACAGATGAGGTCTCTCAAAAACAAACAAAAAGTTACAAAACTCCGTTGAACAATACAATATAAACTGACTAAAGCATGTTACATATGGGTCAGTAGATGTACATAGACTGTCTGTATGTCTGTCCGTCCGTTTCTCTGTACGTCTGTCCGTCTGTCTGTCTCACCTGGCAGGGGCCGCTTGTGAGCTGTACATCTGGCATATGACCAGGGCATAGGTAACAAGGAAAGCAGAGATCTTCAACATAACCATGGTCCCCTACAGCAAAGACACAAACCTGTCAGCTCCATGCAATGCTACATCCATCACTCAGTTCAGTCACTCAAAAGAACATCATCACCAGTTGATCAGCTGTATAAATTGGTGAAGCACACCAACGGACTACGGTATGCATTTTAAGGCACTTTTTGAAAATAACTTTCCCCCATCACTGCTCAATCTAGCTGCAGAGTCTCTCACTTGCCTCTCTCACCTTCTAATTGGACTTTACAAAAAAGCCCAGAGCAGCCATACATTTCTCCAACAATCCATCCATCTATCCAGTCATCCTTCCACTCCAACTCTTATCCAGTTTCTTATCTCTCTGGCTGGAAAAGGACTGGTAGTCCTCTGCCAAGCCTTAAGCATGTCCAGGACAAGGGTCTTAGTGTGTAGCGCAACACTAACAAGTGGGACAGCAGCATTAGCTGGAGCTCTAAGGATGGGAGTGGGACGCCAGCGTGCCAACTCCCAGGGGAGCAGGTGCATTAGTGTAATAAGCTGCCGCTGCTCTACCGCTCACCCACACTCTCACACACACACGCTTTACCTCTTTCAGACAGCCCGAACCCCCAGACCCCATCCTTCTCCCTTGTGCCCTATCCAGCTCCAGCACTTACTTTCACTCTTCTACACCTACACTTTCTCTTACCATCTCTGTACCCTTCCCTCTCTCCCTTGGTGCCTATATAACTGGGCTCAGGAACCCTGCAGCCCTCACAATTCCATTATCATCACTACCTCATCACACTGCACCAAAACGCAGGTTCACACTGTCAACGTCCCATGGACTTTCCATTCATTTTTTTCTTTTTGCCCATTAAGTCAATCAGAGTAAAAGTGCATTACTTACCTTCAGTGATAATCACCTTGCAAAAAAATAGAGCTATATATATATATGAAACACTAAGTTGACTTCTCTCAACTTGAAGACCAACTCTTGATTCTGTTGCATGCGGAGCCAATGCACAAGCCTATATATCCACCACTTGGATTTGTGCATTGACTGTGTAGGTGTTTAATTATCTTTCTTCGGCCAATCCGCTGGCTGAGATGCTCCAGTAAGCCAATCAGATGTCATCCCTTACTTCTGGCACTCTAATAAGGGAAATGGCTTCGCAATGACGTCATTCTCCAGTCATGATGTGCTCCATTCACAAAATATTCCAGTCATATAGACCATTTTAAATCCAAGTTGGTGTTGGTGTGGTCATTAATTCAACAAGCTAATCAAATTTACAGGACACTGAAAACTATCCCCAGCGATACACATTTTGTAGGAGATATTACATGTATGACATTTTTCAAGTGACAGATCAGTAAACCCCAGCATTGATTTGCAGACGGGGCCATCTGCTGGGGAGGCATGTAAACTGCCCATGCACATGACAAAAAATTTTTAAGATGTCAAAAATCCATGAACTCAAGAACGTGTTTTTGTTTGTTTTTACACAGGGCAAATACACATTGATTACATGTATAACACTAATTATATGCTGCCAGAAGTAGTTTACATCAGGTCTACTGAAATAGGAAATATTTTTGACACTTTGTGAAGCAATGTCCTGTATAATACATATTTTGGCAACAATTTGATAATAGACCATCAACCAAAAGTCGTTCTGCAAACTGTTTATTTCACGATCAAGATCATTGGCTAGCATTCCATTTGCAATGACTAACACCACTGCCTACCCCTCCCAGGCAATTGTATAACTATTTGTCAGGTGGCATCAACTGACATCCCTTCCTCTTCATTACAGTGGACATTGAGTGTATGAGTTTGCGTGTGTACAAATGTGTGTGAGTGTGTGTTTCCATGGCTGTGTGTGTGAGTGGGGAGTATTTGCCTGTGTCTCAGGGGAGATGAGGGGGAGGTCTTTTCTCGTCTGCGTCATAGAGGACCCCCATTAGGCAGGATGAGCCTTTTAGTGCTATTGAGCAGCAAGCCACAGCGATGTCACCGACTCTAAATCACTGCGAAATGGACCGCCCAGGGTCCAAACCCATACCTTGGTTAACAGGGAGAGAGAAACCTAGTGTGTACCATGTATAGGTCTTGCTGTGTGCATGTCTGTGCTTTCACATGCTCTTGAGTGCATTTGTATGTCCGTGTGTGTATGTGGATGAGCATTCATTTGAATGTGTGAATATGTCAGAGACGATGGGTTCTCACAATAATATTACTCGTAGGAGCATCGCAGTCTCAGGCATCACAAGTCTACAAAGTTCACCTTTAGAGAGTGAGTAGAGTAGAGCCAACACATTAGTCTTGGTGTATCTGATTTCTGGGGACATTTAACCATTTTCTCTGACAGAATGGACAGGGTTACTTCAGAGCTACGGTCGGTTTTGTCAAATCCACTGCACATACAGACAAATTTACTCTTAGAGAAATAAGAAAGTCAATTTGCATATTTTATAGGGTTTATTATCTTTATAAACATACTAAACCATCAAGCTTAATGCACTAGAGAATGTACGTCATATTCTGGGAGATGCATACAGGTGATAAGGCCAAAGGGCTGTGATTTAATCTTTGTTCCACTCTTCAGCGCAGGGTGCTGTCCTACAAGTGGGTGGGAGGAGATTCAGATCAAATATTCCCAAAAGACAAAGGATAGAGCAACTGCACTTAAGTCATTAGCTACGTTGTGATAGCTCTCAATCTCTAAATCTAATTGCTGCTCACTGTCACCAAAGAGGCTCTGGCAGAATGAATGTTTGTGAGCAAGTTTTTATCATTGTGTGCTTTCCACTAGCGACTCTGAGCTCACCTGGCAAGATGAGGCTCACCAGAAAGGCCTGCACGCACGCTGGACTTTACTGTTTGAGATGATCGGAAACACACATATGAAATGCATAGGAAAATACACAAACATGCAGTGACTGGAGAGCAAATTGGCAAGTACAATTGACTTCTTCTTGTTTACTCTTTTCCTCTAACATGCAAACAAACACATGCTTCACGTTCACGCATGCCCCCCAACCTCCCCCGACCCCTCCCCCCCAAAGTACATGCATAGTTCCCATTAACTAAGTGGGATTTAGGGACGTCGGACAAATGCTCGGCTCACATTTTGGAACAGGTCATTACTTCAAGACCCATGTGGAGTGCCACTTCACTTGTAAGAGCAAGCAAGTGCTCACTGGCTCCACTGTTGTTCATCTCAGGACATTAGGGAAATTACATTTAATAGTTTAAACAGCTAAGCATCAATCAGTTGGCCATGGCATACTGCGTGGGAGGAAGGTTTGGCTAGCTCTGACATCATCCTCTGCTGGTTTCAGTAGTACTCCACGTTCATTCACGAAAACGAGGGGAGAGGGAAAATGTTGAACACTCAACAATGTCTAGACTGCATTTGAGTGAGAGGGGTTTTGTGTGTTTATGAAAGTGCATTCAAAGTGTCTATCATGGTTCTACAAGTGTAAAGTGACTCAACTTGAGGAAATGTAGATTCAAATGGAACATTAACTTTGACTGGACTTACTGGGTCTGACAGCTGTCTTTTCCAACCTGGTTCAGTCTGATATTACATAAACTGACACATTAAAATATACTGACACATCCAAGCATAAACAGTCAACTCTCACCAACACGTACAAGAATATATGTACGGCCCTTGTGATCCTGTTAGAAAAAATACTCAAATTCAGCAAACTATTCTCACAGTGACTGGGACAAGTACGCTTTTGAAAGCTTGGGAGTAGCAAGCAATTCCTTCCAAGTATCTTAAGAAAACTTGGCTCACATACATTGGAGCAATTTCAGGTTCAATCATACTTGATCAACTTGGATCCCATCCCATGGTATTTATAGAAAGTTTAACGGTATGCGGTTATGAAATGTGGCCCGTAGCCAGGTTCTGCTGTCATTTTTTCTCCACAGCAAAGATGAGGTGGAAATTAAAGTCTTTCAGTGTCAGCTTCAATGTAGTAGACTGGTGACTCCAGTTTCATGTATGTTATGTTATACTGTAAATCATTGGATCATACCCTGTGAGTTACCTTCACCAAAACAATATGTTTCTTTTGTGTCTAACCCTAATCCTTTAAAAGCAAAAGAGCATGTCCTATACACCAAACCTATTTAGACTGAGTGTGTTACATATGATCGTTGTTTTTTGAATTTAGGATCAGCGTCATCTTTTGAACTTTTTCATTTTAGCTGAAACCTTTGCAAAGAAAGGTTTACTGACTTTGCATACATTTTCCTTAATGAATACAGTGCTGTTATTTTCTAGATTTCAGATTCAAATATTGTTCAGCATTAAAAACATAAAGCACATAACATATAAAGCAGCACAATTTTTATTCAGTTAGCAGATGTGTTTATCCAACATGCACAACAAGCACACAGTACATGTAGAGAACACAGTAGAATTTTTTTTTACATTAAAATGGAAAACAGTTGAGGTTTTCTGATGAAGAAATTCTAAGGTGACAGAACACCCCAAGATTTGACCAAATACAGACATCTAAACCATGTAGAAACTATGTAGCGCCCATCCTTCACTCCTCAAAGACACCCAACTGACGCAATAGACCATTACAGTCTCTGACCCTTAATTCTCCCCCTTCTCTGATTATATCACTCTCTTATTGAAGTAATTGAGTCTTACAGCTAATGACTCTGGCACCATGGAGATGAAATTAATACTTCGTGTTCAGATGCTGGCATGGCATTTAGTTCATGTTAGAAATGGAACCGTTTTTCTAATCAGTTAAATGCAGTAAAAGCTCAATCGTCAAAGCCATTACTGTGACATGATGAATCCTGGAGCACAAGTGACCATTACTGTGACATGATGGATCCTGGAGCACAAGTGACCATTAAGGAGTTTGATGTTATAGATTAGCAATGGTGAGCCAGATACTGGAGGTGTCTCAGAAGCTACACATGACCACTTATTTTCGCAGATGTTACAATAGTGCTGCAGACCATGACAACTTGACCTTACCATGGCCAAAAATAGGATATGAGGATTGCCATGAGTGGAATACTAGAATTGTTTCTGAATCCAATCCAATCAATTATTGCATAATCATGTTCCAACACATTCTTGGCATTACTTTCTTTCTTGTCTTTCAGTGGATGAGTGGAGTCAGCTGAACGAAGCCTTTTCTTAAAAGTTCAATTGCATCCTCAATCCAGTTCATGGAGTGCTTCTTAAGACTCAACATTTGATGCCTCTTTATATTAACTGGTTTCATTAAGTTGCTTTGCTCACAGACATACTCTCCTTTACTCTGGGACATTTGGTAAAAACTGTGATATAGCTGACATACAGTGATACTAAATGCATAATTCAATGTAAGTGAAATTGTTATATAAACTTCTCAATGGTCTTAGAAGTATGCTATTTTTGTGATGTGTGTTATATATGCCAAGTACAATTAAATCTGTTTAAGGTCCATCTCAGAAGGGGGAAATGGCACACTTATCTTAATAGCTCTCACCTGATCGTAACCTAAACCTAAACTAATTTGGGTCTGAAAAAGTGGTTCATAGATTTGTTGTCTAGCCACTGAGGAAAAATTGTTGACTAAATGAAAGCGGTTGCTCATAAAGGGGGTCAGTTGTAGCCAAGAATCACTTTCATCTCCAAAAGTGACCTCTCACATTAGTTAATTCAAAAATACAGTATCGGATGGGCAAATGCAATTAATGTTTGAGCATTTGCTTGGGTAGCCAGGGAAATACTTTGAGCTGCATTAATGATTTGATGTCTCATTTCGCAGACTTGGCATTGGATGTTTCTTTTCATTGACAGTCAACCAATACTGTTGAGAAAGTTAATGGTGTTGGTGCACTTTTTAAAATAATTGTTTGCGTTGTCATTCAGTAGGTGAACGTGCGTCTTGATGTAGAGAATGCCTGAAGAGACGCGATTTCTTTTTATTAATCAATATATATATTGCATGACCAAATTTGAATTTCAAATGATGTTATCGTCAAAGAAAATGTGACAAATCAGTTTTCTCTAGAAGTCATGTGTCCTCTCCTGTCACCCGAGATGCACTCTTGTCCTTGATGTAATCCAGTCCTGGCATGTCATCCTGCTTCCCAGTATCCACCTTGAGACCACCTGAGGATCTTCTACAAGACAGCACACAAGCAAACACATGACTGACAAGCAGAGGAAGCTATACATACAAAGAGTGCAGAATGACTCGGTTAGTCCTTGTTCTTTGTCTGAGCAGGCTGTACACATACAGCCCCAGGGGATTACAAGCTGCCAGACCAGCTTCTCCATCAAACAAACTACACCTGTCAGATCAGACTGGAATAGCAGGGAAGCTGTCAAACATACAAGTCCAAGAATGCACTTGATCCGCATAGTGCTACACATGTGGTGGAGTAAAAGAGTCAAGCATGGCATCCACGTTCTTATCGAGGAGACTTGACAGCAGTGGATAAATATAGGTTCACAGCAGTGCAATGACACATTAGTCATTTTGTTTGAAGAGCCTCAAGAAATTATTTAGACACCTTTTCTTTTTTGTTTTTGTTATACATAATTAAGACTGCATATCTCCTGTGATAAATTGTACCCTTTTGTGGACAAATAATATTAAATAAATGTAATTATTTACAATTTAGAATTAAAATTAAAGGATTAAGAGCCTTCAATATTTTTTCTGTTATTTAATTATTGACACAAATGCTTCAGGTACTAGTTCCTTGAAACTCATGGCTTGGGTTTGTCTGTGGATTGCACTGTGAACTACCAAACGATAAGAGAAAAAGATGTATACACATTGGAGTACCAATAAAGGCTCAGATTGGGTCTCATTTTTATGCTTTACAAAATCATTCAACGGTGTGAGATGTGTATTATTATTTTCCTACAAGCATCTCAGATTTAAAAAGATGGAATAGTGGAATGATCAAAGAAACCTAACAGGTTGCGATATAATATAGCTGCTTGAACTTTCACCATAACTCCACCGGCTTTTTGAGAAATAATCAATAAGCATGAATGAGCAACACGATGTGCGAGGTTTCCCACTTATTGGCTGACTATTATTAGATTTAGAGGCTGAGAGAGGAGGCAATCAATCTGGCCCTTGATATTATTAAGTGCTCCACAATGTGCCGTGTTTTTTTTTCTATTTGAGACAGAAGAAGCTTCTTCAGCTTTTGAACCTCTCTGAAAAGCCACGTCAGCTCTTTCAGGGCAAATGCAAGCAAGGAAAGGGGGGGATGTCAGAATCCAGCGTGACTCTCCTGTATGACCACGCCAGCACACACACACACACATCTTGCTAACACCATCCCTATTTCCATGCGTTTCTTGGCAATCAGTGTGGAATGTAAAAGTCAATGGAGATGTATACCAACCCATAAAACCCATTGCAGATTGGGGATGGTGGGGGGGGGGGGGCTTTCATGTGTGGCTGCCGAACTCTAACCCTAGTCTGTGATCTGCCAGCTTAATGCACACTCACTTGGCAGACGGGTTGCCTGTCTCCCCCATTAGACCAGTCGATTTCAAGGCTAACCACGTTGCTGACCTATTTAAAGCCACGGAGGTGGCAAGATGGGCATATTTAGTCTCTCTCCATATGTTAAAGTAATCCAATAACTGGAGGCTTGCTAGGGTGATACAGCTGTGTAATCACTCACTTTTTGGAGTTTATCAACTCAGAAGCGTAGTTCAAAGGCTCTTTGAGACCACAAATGACCAGATAACTGAGCTACAGGCCTTCTGACCAGTAAACTCTGCCAACCTTGAACATCATCAAAACAAATGACACATCCTGGAACAGGTGTGGCAAGAGAATAATATAAAGCAGTGTGCCAGGCAAAAAAGCACCCACCACATATTTGAACCCCCATTTCCCAAACCTCTTTGCACCCCATGTGTGCAGGCCTGTGGCTTGGACCCGTCACAGAGTGACTCAGGTTGCTCTCCATTTAAAAAATTAAAGGGGTTGGGAGGGGCAGGGGGGTGGGGGAGACTTTGGCAGTCAAATGGAGCCCGGAGAGCGATCGTGCTGAGCTCAGCATAGCCCTGTTACAATCTCAATCACAAAGGCGGTGCGCTGATGTAATGGTCGCCACTGCCACTGCCTTGGCAGAGGAGGAGAGCTCGTCAGCACAGTGCCTTGAATTCATCTCCCCCCGGATCAAGGGTACATCAGATATCATTAACGAATGCCCAGGCACGTGTAACCAGCCCTGCCACCCACACAAAGAAAAATAAGTTCTGAGAGCAAAAGTAAAACAAGGAGACTGTTGTTTATGTACTGCCCAACTAAATCAGCAGTGAGTGGGTGTTGTTCCCTTCAGACAACCTTTATTTATAAAAATGGGCTTTTCATACACCTAAAGACGTTTGCAGTCTATGCGTTCATATCCGAATGCATTTGTGTTTTTATCAAACACTGAACTGCTGCCATCTGGTGCTCATCTAAACGCACTAGCAACGTATACTGTTAAATCGCTTACTCTTTTTGAATGTCCGACAATCATACAAAATATTTTACAGCTTCTGAAAGGTTTGAAAAATCCAAACAATTATTACAAACAGTTCAATAACTTTGTATTACTTCAGTTTAAATCAGTTTCGTTTTAGATCTCAGTCAAACTGATTCTGAGTTCCACAGCTTTTGCCTTGCACAAGCAACAAACCAGGAAACTAAATCAAATCGGAATCACTGTTTGGTAAAGGAGACTCTTGTCAAGATGGTAAGAGTGAAAGAAGAATGTTGATTAACTTCAATAACTCATGTTTTATTAGATTAATGCATTGTATGTAACAGTGATTATCTTTTTAGACAGCCAAGTAAATAAAAACATTAAGCTGCGATCACTCTTTAGGCAAAATAGATAGCGAGTTTGCGAGCAGCACTGGTAGCGGTGTAGCTAGCTTGTTAGCCAACGTGAGTAGATGTGAGTAAGCAAAAAACCTGTTAGGGTAGAACTAGCTAGCTAGTTGAAATATATATCCACTGGCTAATTGTTTCGTGGCTTGCGTTTTTAGTCATCATTGCTCCCTTCTGTAATCTAAACTCCTGGCATCGGAACTGTATACCATTTAGAAGTGCATAGGTTTAGTTAGTAGTAGTAGTAGTACTGATATTAGGTAGGGTGATTTGCAAACGATGCTAGAAAGCTAGTTAGCTTTTTAGTTAGCAAGTTAGCTTGCTAGGGACTGCCAAAGGTTAGCCTGCTAGCTAGCTGATGATATGATGCCCAACTTACAGTTTCAGTTTTATCCATTGTAACATTGTTCGAAAAGCGTCTGTCACAAACTTTGAATGGGTTTGCCAGGCGGGCACTTTGACAGGTGGCTGTAAACTGAAACCATTGTTTTATCCAAGTCACTTTATTATTTATTCAACAGTTATGTGAAACCCAGGTTACAGAAAAGTCTATAGGTGTTTGTAAGTTGCTAGCAGTTGAACTGACGTGTTAGTTTGCGGAATACTGTGAATAATGCAAGACAACTATGTGGGTTTTGTTAAATCGCCAAATTAGTTGAAAATATTTTTAAAACAAATAGATAATACATGTTCTGTTCTCTGTTTCCGCAGTTCCGTAATCAGTATGACAACGATGTCACAGTATGGAGCCCACAGGTAAGCTAGGAAATGCCCCTTTGTTTTGGCTTTAACCATGAAGTGACATTTTCCAGTATCATCGAACTTTTTCTTCTGCATGTTCCTCAGGGACGCATTCACCAGATTGAGTATGCAATGGAAGCAGTGAAACAAGGTTCTGCCACTGTTGGACTCAAATCAAGAAACATTGCAGTACTTGTTGCTCTTAAGGTAAGATCTTTTGAATAGTGAAAATGACAATGTATTTAAGGTTTGCTATATAGGTTTATAGTAAAATTGCAATAATTCAGTTTGATCATGTGCTAAAAGTGGGGTTGGGAGCTGAGTATCAGTTTTAGAACTAAATTTCAAGATACGGTTCCAATAACAGAAGCATGGGTTATTCTTGAAGAGAGATGATCTTGAATTTTTACTTAGTGTTGTAAATGGCCTAGGTAGGCTTTGTGAAAGATCATTCTCTCCAACATCAAAAGTTGCATTCTCTTGATTGACATGTCTTGGTTACCTCATCAGAGAGCACAGTCAGAGCTGGCTGCCCACCAGAAGAAGATTCTTCATGTGGATAACCATATTGGCATCTCGATTGCTGGACTGACAGCTGATGCCAGGCTCTTGTGGTAAGAACACAAACACACCAATGGTGGCTAATGGAGGATACCGAATATCTTCAGAATGCCAGTGGTAGAGACCTTTCTTTTCCTGTCTCCTTAGTAACTTCATGCGTCAGGAGTGCCTAGACTCCAGGTTTGTGTTCGACAGACCCCTCCCTACGTCGCGGCTTGTCACGCTCATTGGCAGCAGTATCCTTTTTTGGGTGATGTTCAAATGTTTTATGTACATTTTTTAAATTGCAATTGCATGTGAAAGTTCTCCTTCTCTTTTAAACTACTACCTTAACCTGTCGCCTAGAAACTCAAATCCCAACGCAGAGATATGGCAGGAGGCCGTATGGCGTGGGGCTGCTCATTGCTGGTTACGACGTAAGTTTTAGTTTAGGTTCAAAGGATTGAGTGGAATACCTGCAAATAAGTTCTAATGGAAAAGTTCATTGTAGCCAGGAGAAATGCAGAGCCTGAAATATTTTATTTTCATTTTATGTTATATTTGCTCTCTTTCAGGATATGGGCCCTCATATCTATCAGACTTGCCCCTCAGCCAACTACTTTGACTGCAAAGCCATGTCCATCGGAGCCCGGTCCCAGTCTGCCCGCACATACCTGGAAAGGAACATGGATGCCTTCCTTGACTGTGAGGACAAACAAGCATACATGGATCCAGACGTTATTGTGCACACTCACTGTTAAAACACACCTTTTAACATGTATGAAGCACATTTTACTTAACACACTGACATTGTCCTCCTTTAGGTAACCTTAATGAGCTTGTTCAGCATGGTCTTCGTGCACTGAGGGAAACCCTACCAGCGGAGCAGGATCTCACCACCAAGGCAGGCCACCAAGTCTAAACCCTTAAGTGTTTCATTTTATGGAATCCCTTTGCTAAGTCAACTGTTCCATCTTTCAGAATGTCTCTATTGGCATCGTGGGGAAAGACACAGAGTTCACCATCTATGACGATGATGAGGTCGCCCCTTTCCTGACGGGATTGGAGGAGAGGCCACAGAGAAAGGTATCGTTCTGGTTAGATATACCTAGACAGGTGATGTGTACATGATGTGCAAGTTGTTTGATGTAATACGGCCAATCAGAGTATATCTAATTGAGTATTTTAATTAAGTCTAAATGTTCGACACAATATTAACTTGTATACTGTGCATTCTAGGTGGCCCAGCCTGCCGATGAGCCAGCTGCAGACAAACCTGATGAACCAATGGACATGTGAGACCATACAGTGCCAGAGAACATGGAGGTCTGGACCAGTGGCAAATTTTCTTTCACATTGTAGTGGTCTGAAATCAAATCTTAAACACTCAGCTGTACCGCATATCCTGCAGTTCGTTGAAACAAGGTGTGCCACTTCAGAAAAGTTACATGTACGCTTTTGGCTAATAATGTTGTATGTTGATTTTCTATTGATAGAATGTTCAGTTCTATAAGTAATAAAAAACATTTCTGACAAATGTTTGTATTTGCAAGTACTGCACAACTCAAAAAAGGGCAGCACATTTCTTTATTACACTCCACATTAGTGACTTTCTCTAACATTGATGTGCAGGACAGCTACATGTATCCAAAAAATGAAATTTATAAAAGTGAGAATCTTAAAATACATTGCATTATAGTGCAGAGTAGCTATCAAGTCATCACAAAAGGGTTGGAAGATATTTACTATAGCTGGCCTTTGGGGAAAAAAGTCCCAACTGTAAGTGAAAACACTCCAATGTGGGCTACAAATGTCCTGAGTCATACCTAGAGGTGAGTTAGGACAATAATAACAAGAAGATTATAAATATTTAACATATTTTTCTACATTGTGAAATTAACTTAGAACATGAAGGGCTCAAACTGTTTTCCATGCAGAGATAGAACTGCAACCACACCATCTGATAAGTATTTAAGTCCCACCAAAGGGAGAGAGATGGTGAATAACGTCCATCTCTATGTTTGGGAACAAATTGGAAGGACTTGATGCTACATGGTTGTGAGGATATGGGTATGATAGAAAGCCGTCATGGCTCAGAACTATAGAGCCCACTCACACTGGGAGTTCAGAGTTAGTTCTTGAAAGCTTATCTTTGTGTTTTCTTCTTATGCCTCCTCCTAACACGAGTGCTGCTAGTAGAAGTATCATTTGGAAGGTGGACAGTGTTTTTTCCCTCCTGCATAGTGGACACCTCCAACGTTGACTCCACCTCTAATGTTGGCTCCACCTCCTGATCCAAACTAATTCCATCTGTGGCTACACCAATTGGATCCTTGCCCCCTCCCACTTTCTCTTCATGCACGTTGTCTTCATCCATCACACTTTCATCCTCCTGAGCCCAACACTCCTCATCTCCAGCAATATCTTCTCCCTTTCCTCTATCATTCAAAACACCTGTTTTACAAGCCCCTGCCATATTGTCCACAGCATACTCCTGCTCCAGTTCAACTCCACCCTCCTCTTGATATGATGCACTCCCTTCCGCGTCAGCCACAAACTCTTCCTGGCAGGCACCACTCTCTTCCTGGTGAGGTTCAGCCTCGTCCTGGTAGGCTCCACCTTCTTCCTGGTTGGCTACATCATCTTCCTGGTTACCCCCAACATCTTCCTGGTCGACCCCACATGGTTCTGTCCTCTCTGCTTCCTCCTCTGGGCTGTATTTGTGGGTGTTATATCCACAAAAAGGCATCTCCCAACATTGATGGGGATCCTCAGGAAAACCTTGATTGGACCACAAATCCTAATTTAGATTGACTTAATCCCATCAGCCGCACGCATTTCCCATCAATAAAAGACCATTCAATCCACTTCCATCGCGACGTACCTTCCCAGTCTTCAGCCTTCTTCTCTGGAGCCACCCCCTCCACCAGATGCCTCTCCTGCATGACCCGAGTGATCTCCCTCAGCTGGAGAAGCAGAGTCTCCTCCTGGTCTGCACTAACACCTTGTACCCTGCACACAACCAAACAGAACACACCTCTCATCAACCAAGTCAGTTTCTAAAGTAGAAACAGCAGTGACGTGATCTGTGACAAATACGTTTATAAATGAAATCATAGTCAGAACAGAAAGAAAATAACATGTTTAGTTCAGTGGGAGATGTAGCCAAAGAGACTGGAGGGAGACAAACCTCTCTGGGCTGTGGCTAGCCTTTGAAACTATCTTCTCCATCACCATTTCTGTCTCCTTCAGTTTCTCTTGCAGTTGAGTCAACTCAAAATCAGCTTAAAAAATAAAGAAGGGAAGGGGAAGAACGGTAATCAATGAGAAATACACATTGGAAGTTGTGATCATAAAATAAAAACTATATATACAATCGTTTACACAGTTTACAAGCTAATACTCACTGATCTTTCTCTTCAGGTTTTCAGATCTAACTGATGGAAATTTAGTCTCTTTTGGTTTGGTGTTCCCCTTTGATGTAATCTTAGAGAGAGAAAATGTTGCTTCTATGAATGTGAATATATTAGTCTTTTCCTCTGAGTTAAAGTATGCGCATACCACAGAGATGTCATACAAATTATTACTCGATAGTGCATGCATACTGTTCATTCATGTACAATAACCACATTTAGATCTCTGCTCAAGCATGCATCTCCCTTATCCATATTCTCACCTTGAATAGTATGTAGAGAATGTACATCAAAATACCAAACCCATAGATTGGTATAATCTGTCCAGCCAGGTTGGATTTCCCTCCAGTTCCTGCCCCTGTGCCTCCTCCCTTAGCCCTAGCTATAGCCTCAGTGTTGTGGCTTCTGGAGAACTGGGACCCCAAAGTGCTCTGTCCCTGGCTGTCCGGAGCCATTTGCCGATGCACCATCGGTGGAAAGCGTCCTGGACTACCTAAGAGGAGATTGACATGAGTGACTGAGTATTGCTATACATACAATTACTTCCATTGATTCCCATTAATTGTCTGAAGTCTATCAACACAACAGCGGATGAATGACATGCATATAATATTATTATGCTATAATAGGCTACTACAGAAAGACAGGTATTGCATTTGAAATGCTGTTTTGTGATATAAAGGTGAGACTTCGATGCGAGCGCCTTTAACAGGAAAGAATGTGTACTGCAAGGACCAGGCAAACTCGATGACGACGCAATAATACATGGTTAAAATGGGGAAGGTACACATTTTTCCATTTTAATAGTTTATATTATTGTTTCATCCCAAAAAATACAAATAGTCTATATGCTACAGTCAGTGCATCTGATAATCCGGGACTAGACAAAAAATAAACATACACCACGCAGCAGTAACATCATCTCCAATTCTTACGATAGGACAGCGCATCAACATCATGTATCTTGTGCAACATCGACACAACATTAACACATGAAAAATACCTAGCGTCCTTGGCAAGAACAAACGGCAATAGTTCGAAAGACAGGCAAAGCAATACCTTCAGTGTGTGCAGCATCCTTCTTTCCACGGGACAACAGCATTTTTGGAAGAAGTAAAGCGACGCATAGGACGAGACAAGTCACCAAGGTCACTTTCTGAAATGTTGACATCGACATTTTATAGGCATAAAATATCCTTGGCAGACCACCGTAAAATGACAACAACTAAATTGTTATCCCATATGAATATACGATGTCAGGTGGATGATGCGCGCGTCACCGTGTGGGTATCACTTCCTTGTTCGCTGAAACTGAAAACGGAAGTGCAGTTTCTATTTCAGTAGAATACCAGTAGATGGCATTGCTCTAATGCACAATTCTGCAAAATACTGTTGTTCTTGGGTTTTAATTAAGTTTCGTTGGCTTACATAGAAAACCAACAGTTAACGTGAATATATATATAGATTTGGAAAAATGTTACTGCGCTCAATCCCCAAGGTTTTTGGGACGCTTATCCTCAGGTATCAAGTGATGTATTAAATCCTAATCAGGATGACGGTTGCCATTACATTTAACACAGATTAGCTGTGGATTTGGTTACTTAGAGGCAGCTTTGTTTGGGCCACTTCAATTAAGGTTTGCTAGCTGAGGTTACAACATTTAAGGAGTTGAGTACAGGGTGTTTTTTCTCATTCAGACAAGATCAGTAAACTGCTACACGACATTGTCAGAATTACAGAAAACTACCAAAGTTGGCAAAGGTATGTGAAAATTGTTTAATGTGCAATATTCTTTATTTTCACTCAGTAAGTAAATGTAATTCAGCAGGCAGTGGTACAGACTATCTCTCAGTTGCCAGTAGGTAAATTACACAAGGCAGAGTTTTTGCACCTATAAGATTTCACACAGACTTTTAGTTATCAACTAAATAAATTGTTAGATCGATTCAGATTCTATCTAATCCAGTTCAGAGTCAACTCTACCCAATCCATCAAGTAAAAAAATAACAGAAATTTGTACAGATATTAAACACAATGATACATCTTGACAATTCACGGAGCATAGTCCAGAGTCTGAAAACAGCTATATTAACCGCTGTACATCTGTGGCTTTTCCGTGCATGTTAGCCCTAACGCTGATCATAGGTTCACTGAGATGAGCCTGGTCTCTGACCAGCAGAGAGCAGAAACCTTCACTGAATTTGTTTCTCATCATTTCCTTTCCCATTTCCTCCTTCATAGTCCAGCTGGCAGAGTATCATGTTGTCTTTGAAGAAAAACTTGTCCCCCACACAAAATCTATAAAAGGGAAAACATAAGAGCTTCTATATGAAACGAATCAGGTACAAATATGTCCATTCTTGGTTAGGTTGAGTATTGTCATTCTGTGAAAACATTGAAGACAAAATATAGGCTGTCATTGTCAATGCAAGGTTTGAATGTGAAGTGCATGCAGCCTGGTTACTTATTGAGGGCAAAACTGAAGCTCCTTGCTCCTTCTGAAGCGAAAATAATCGATTTCAATCAGCTAATTGCTCAGCCCAATCTTACCTCTGGTGGCAGAGCTGGCAGGCAAAGCAGTCTAAATGGTAGACATTCTCCTTGGCTCTCATCACCATCTCAGAGGCAGGGATCAGCTTTCTGCATGCTGCACAGTTCCCTGTCAAGCCAAAGAGCCTTGAGAGAGAGAGAACGAGAAAGCGAGACAGAGAGCGAGAGCAAGAAGGAGCATTAAAAGCAGTGGGTCAGGTGCTTTACAAGGAGCTCCTGGATGCATTAAGTAAAGCATAAAATACAAGAGAAACTTGGTGAACTTAAGATTTAACATTTGATGTTTCAGGAGAGTTGCTATTGAATGATAACTTTGGAAAAGTTAGGTACTTTATATATATACATTGCAAATGTATCGTGAGCACTATCTAGCTTACTTAAGGATTCACAGGGATGAGGTTTGTGCGTGAGAGATCAGACATTGACCAAAAGAAAAATCAGGATTTCTGATGACAAATGACATTGTCATTAACACGTAACAAACAAGAGCATAAAAGCAAGCAGGCCCTAACGTACAGAATGTTCTGACCAGCGTTGGTATGTGTCTGGTGTTTCTGCTTAAGGAGGGTACGAGCCTGATGCTAATTCTTTACTAATGGTCCAATTAAAATAAATCACATGGTTTTAATCCCTCTCTTCAAAGGCTTTCAGCCTGAAGGTTATGATGATGAGGAAAACAGGAGGCAATTTAACCAATTAAACTGTCAAAAGGGTTTTCCCCCTCTAAACCAGTGCAGCTAATGAGAGACTTAGTCTCAACCAAATCCAGCTGGATTTTAACACAAGACTTGCACATGGGTGTAGTAGTGTGGAGAAGACATTAAGCAGATTGAATTGGCAGCAACACCATATCTCCATGGTGACCTACTGATAAGATACAACTCAATGCCACCACTAGGTTCTTGTGTGAAAAGTAATGAGGGAATACCCCCAATTACAAAACAAAAATCTCTGCAGAACACTCGAGTCTCAAGAGCATATTGAGGATGGGACGTGACTGGTGGTACCTCTTAATCGTACCTGAGGTAGTCTCTCCGGCAGAGGATCAGGTTGGCTCTTGTGTAGAGAGTGGAGCCTTCCTCACCCAGGCGACAGTCACAGCAGGCACACTTGAGACAGTCTTCATGCCAGTATCTGTCTACAGCCTGGAGCATAAAGCGGTCCTTGATCCCCCTCTTGCAGCCGGCACAGCCCTTAGGCTTTCCATCTGCATTCAAGAACATTACTTGTATGACTGGAAAACACAGAAAACATAGTGGGGAAGGTGCACCGACCTCCAGTCTTTGGCACAAACATTTTCTGAGTCTTAATGCAGTGCACTTGATGATGCCAATTGTAATTATCAGCTGTACCCAAGCAATGTGATTTTTCCCCTGAAATCAAAGTAGCCCTATTTTGTACTATTCTGTATGTGTGATAAAAGGGAGAGCGGATTAAGTTTGCTCCCTGTTTCATCAAAAACATCCAGCTACAACGATAGTCTCATACCTCATGCCATTCAGTGGACAGAATTGAAGAAAAAGCTATTCGAGCACTCACTGTCCTCCTTGTCCAATACCATCGTTCTGGATATAAAACAATCCTATTCGACGAGACCTTCGAGCAGTTCGAACACTTCTCTTCTTGACGCTGGAACGCAAAGCCGAATTTAAGGTTGTTATTAACTTCATATGGTTTTTAATACTGCCTTCGTTGAAACGCTTGTAAACCACCATATGTCCATAATTACTTGCTCCCAACGTTTTCAAACTAAATTGATCAAACCTCGCGTGCTTAAAAATGATCAGTCGGTTGTCCTTTTGCTTGCCTTGTAAGCCAGTGAAGCGTGGTCCCGCCTCTTGCATGTACTGTAGTGTTGAAAGTCTATCAAAAATGCACCGTAAAAGTGTCAACGGTCCCTAACGCTATGTTCATTCTACAAAGTCATCATGCTCCGGTGTGATGAGTGGCACCTCCCATCTTTGAATCAATTATTCAATAGTCACACTCCACTCGGTCTGGGGTCTTCTAGAATGAACTTATTCAACTCCAAACACAGCAATTATGCTCTGGTACTCTTGTCATTTTTGAGAGGTGTGTGTAGGTGTGCTTACACGCGTGCGCCCGTATACACTTCGCGTTCGACCATTTCTTTAAATGATCCCTATCATGTAATTACCCAATACTTTACAATACATTATCTCCCCTTTGTATGTAAATTACACCTACTAAGGCAAGTAAGAAATATACCTTACCTGACATGGCATGCATTTATTTGAAACGCACGACTGTCAATTTTTTTTATTTATTGATGCGGCTAATTAATTACACCTAAAGTTTATGGTGCTTTGCATTCAAGATCAGGAAGGGAAGAGAAAGGATAGAGAGGTAGGAGAAGCCTATAATTTCGACAGGCTTTCCCTGCTAATGGCCTGAAATCTATTTGGATTATTGTGCTTAGAGACTTGCGTTCTGATTCAAAATGCGTTAGTAAATGCCCTTGGTTTGTGTCTGATGAAATCGGGAGCTTTCTTCGTTATTTGCTGCTTTTGACTCATCAACAGAGTTAGCTTGTGTTCCTTTTCTAGGCATGAAGACATGAAAGTGTCTAAGCTTTGAACATATTGTTTAGCAAAGAAATGATTTGAACTTGGAGTGCTTTTCTGTTTTGTCATTTAGGATAGATGGCAGGCAATTCCACACCTCCTTAAGCACAGTTGACAATAACGTTACCTTTGAAATTCATTGTTTTGTTGTGCTCAATGGTTCTGAAGCAGAAGATACTTTCTGTTTTGATTAGAGATTAGAGATCAGAGCTTTTTATGGTCTTGAGCTGCTATCAGCTGCTGAGATATGCGGTCAATGAGGAAATTAACAAGGAACTCCTCTGCTTATCCCGTTGTGGAAGATTGAAGACATCTGGGGACATCTAGTGGAGCAAGAGGGTGATTTTTTTTAAACAAAACATAATAGCAATTGAACGGCTGATTTTAGTCTCAAGGTCTTGTTCAAAGACAGAGTTTTAAGGTGATCAGATTTTACTTTATTTTTTCTGGAACAGATCACTTTTGTAGTGCATTTACAAATGTAATTTGTGTTTACATGACACAACTAGAAGGTGACATTACTTCTTCAAAAGTTATTGTGGTTTCATGTAAACATAATTCTCCTGGATACTACTATATAATTAATACTACAATGTTACTGAGGAGTTAGGAAAAGCCTATATGTGCTTTGCACATAACCTTATAGTTAGCTTTGACAAACCAATTATTTCAAGGACTACCCATATGGGATACCTTCAATATGTCAGTTTGTTAGAATCACCTTAAAAATATAAAGCTGTATAATAGCTTTGCCATATACAGGTAGAAAGAAAACAAATCTATGTAGGCCCCGCAACAAGTTACGACTTTACTAACCTCACTTACCAAGCAGGTAGCTTGACAGTCTAACTATTATTAGGTCAGTCAGTCACAGTCTCTGACGCTACACAGATTTCCTTCTTTTTCCAAAGACATTGTTGATGAGCTTGGCCATGGACTTGGAGCCGCTATAGTAGCGGCGGTCAGCAGCACGGCATTTGTTGTACACCATGACCTTACGGATGAGGCTAGTAAAAAGGTTGACGATGTCCTGGTAGCTCTCAGCTGCAGACACTTCTTGAAAATAGCAGTGGTTGTCTTGCGCCAGGCATTGGCCCTCCTCCTCGTACACTTGTCTGGCATGGCACAAGTCCTGCTTGTTTCCCACCAGGCACACTGGTACATCCACCTCCCTGAGGGAGAAGGGAACAGTTTTCCATCTTAACATGGTAATCTCCAGAAATACCTAATAGGGTTAATTTAAACCTGCTAGCTGTAGTTGGTAGTTTGTCTGTAGGTATTACAGAGAACATGGACTTTCATTTACTGGCAGAGTGCTTCAGACAAACTGGCAAAAGACTGTATGGCAGCTATTTAGTGGGATCACATCACATCCCTATAAAATATTCCACAGCACGAGAACTTGTTTTGGAATCTTTTTATGTTCGGATTTTCAAGACATGGCATACAGAACAGAATGTTTTTGGTTTAGTTCATAAAGCTACCTAATTAATCAAAGCACGCCTTGGGCTTTGAACACTTGTCAATATTTTTATATTTTTATATATATATTTTTTTCCCAGACTCCATGTTCATCACAAACATTGACTTTGAATCCTAAGTATATTTATTACTTAAATAAATTCCACGTTTGATCAGACCAGCACTCACCCCCAACAGTTCTCCACTCGTGTGTCTCTTATCTGCCCGAGGATGTTCTTGGCGTTGATGAAAGAAGTTCGGTCATTGATATTGTAGACCACCATAAAGCCATCAGCCCAGTCCACTGGCTTCTCCAGGACACACCTGGCCTCTGTACTCTGTGAATTACATCGCAGGTCAAGCTCAAGTTCAGCTCAAGATCATTGGTTGACTACCTTGCCCCCTGATTTGTTTACAATTGTCTTTTGGTTTAACTGCTTCAGAGAGACATGGCAAAGCCACCAGGAGACTCTCCTGCCTTTCATAATTCTTATCCTGACAAAAAAATGACTTGTGCCCAGAAAAAGACCATGGACCCTAGAACATACTGGAAATCTAGGAAATAAGTGCCTTGAAAAAGAAATCTTTAAGTTTTGTCCTCCTGTCATTGAAGACTTCGTCATTTATTTTACTAATAGGTCACTGTAAAGGACAGAGGTGAAAGCATTCACCGTAGCCTTCCTTTAAAGTCCTGATTTATATTAAGCACCGTGGAGAGAAACAATCCCAAAGTCTTTTCTTCTTGGCCGTAGGGTTTCTAATAAAGCCTAACTTTGCAATAAAGCCTTCTCGGGTCTCTGCCCTTCTTGGCTATGAATCAAATAGGTTATATAGCTCTCTCCTCTCTCCTCATCACTCTTCAAATGCAGACCTATTGGCACAAACCAGTCAGGATACTTTTGTGAATCTATTCAAATTCCAACTGTGTGTTCAAAAATGGGGTAGTGGGCATCATGGCCGTGTGCGCCACCCAGCTCTCTCCCTGCTTGACTGGGACATGAGATGAGCCAGGTGGATGAATTCGTGTCTGGGCATTCGATCATTCTATCATCCAGTGAACTTGAGTGCCCATTGGAACCATACCTGGGAGCATGGGTCATACATCTCCAGGTTCAACTGTCTGCCATCGACCGAAAGTCTTTTGTGGTACAATGAGTCTATTAAAGAGAAAGAAAACAGGCAATGTAGTGACTAAGGTCTATGACATAAGCGATTTGTGTATAATAGTTTGCATCTTTTTTAACCATAAAGAGATTCTAGATGATGGGAAATCATGGCAAGAACAAACATATCCTACAGAGTTTTCTTTTTCCAGATGGTGGACATAATGAGAAGGAGTCAGTCCCCCATGTCAGGGGACTATCTACTCTGTAAGGTTAATAAAAAAGCACCTACTGGCATTTGAGGCATACTCTCCGATGAAGCGCTTTGTCAGGAACCTTACTAAGACAGCTGGAAAAAAATGAGGCAAAAGAAGGTCACTTCAGTACACACATCATTCAGAAGTTAAAATGCTGATATAGGTATCACATGATCCCACAGACATAAGGGTTGGGGGTGCCACATTTTACAGGATGGAGGAGTGAAACTGTACCCATGCATGACAGGCCTAAATGGCTACAATCATAGTTGGCAACCAAAGCGATAATTTCTGCTCTCTTTAACTTCTAGGCCGTGAGTACACTATTCCCTCTGTGTGTAGTTTAATGCTGGAGTTATGGGCCTATGGGGTCATCGCTTTCGGTCTCAGTAGAAGACTGGGATGTCATCACATAGTGTGGCAACTGCATAGGCTTTTATATAAAACAAACCAGTTGAAAGTTGAGGAATTAAAGACCCCTGAATAGGGCATATGCAAAAAAAAAACATACTTTCCAACCAAACTCAACCACACATACCAACGTACTCTTAAAAGACTCACAAACTAACACAAATATCTACCGTACTTAAGGATACTAAACTAAGAGGCATGCAAAAGACTATATTTGAATATCTGAAATAGAAGAGTTTGTTGTTTAATATATGTGTTACTGTACATACACTATTGCGTCCACATACACAAACCTTTCCTCTACAGTTCTGCTTTTGTGTATGTGTGTACGTTTGTGAGTGTCTAGGTGTGTGCATGTCTACGAATCTCCACAGAAACCACCCTGCACTCTGTTCTGTCTTGCACAAAATAGGGATGTCCCACTGTTTTATTGAACACATGCATCAGGGCTCCGTCTCAACAATCTTGGTCTCTGAATACCTATTCAACAGGACACCATGCAGTCACTTTTTATGATCTCCCTCTCGTACTGACTTGTCCAGATACAGAGAAAACAAATTACAGTCACTCATAGGAATGTTTTTGTTTGTAGTCAACCTAAACTCTTTGTTTCAAAATGACTTGTTGTTGTATGTTAGCATCACCAAAGCATCTACATTAAGCTGCAGTATGTCTTCGCAAACACCACGCATTCATCTTGGAGGATTCATGTATTTCAAGCAAGGTGCCAAACAAGTTAAAGTATTGGTCGTGGCCTCAACTTGAACTTTTTAGTGACTTAAAAAGACTGCTGTCTTTAATCTTCTTAGTATACAAACACATCACAACCCCAAATGGGCTCCATGAAGATTCCCTCACCCAGCAGATCCCAATTAATGATTACATTAAAGTCTGGTGAATCTCTCACCTGATTTGCCAGCTCCTTTGCTGCCCAGCAGGGCCAGTTTGATGTCATTCATATCTTGGCAGGTGTCTTTCAGGTCTGTCTGTGTTGTGTCTGGTTTCTGACCCACGTTAATAAAATGCTTTTGGTCTGCGAAGAATTGCTGCTTCTCTTTTCAAAGTCAACCTCGGACTCGCTTGAAAGCTGGCTAGCTCTTTCTTCTCTCGCTCGCTCGCTTTCTCCCTGTCTCACCCCCCCTCTCTCTTTCTCTTCCTCCTCTATCCCTCTTTGAAGTGTCCTCTTATTTCTGCTTTTCCCCTCAATCTCTCTGTGGTGTACCCTAGCCTACAGTTATATGCACTTTTATAGCACTGTTTTTTCAATTCGAGTCACAGCTCAGAAGGTTGACTGATCCTAAGTCATAAGGAATAAAAACAAATTTACTTTTTTCATTTTGGTACATTATTCACTGCTTGGATCTGCATCAAACAAGACAGGAAATGATTAAATACCCCTTAATTAAAACTCACATCCACAACACACGACTCAGCATGGCAAACCGTTTCAAGATTTTATTCAAAAAATGTAAGTAGTCGCTATTTGAAGTTATTAGTACACATTTTTAGACTACTAACTATTTTAATAGTAACTAGTATCTTTTAATAGTACCTAGTATCTTCTCCAGTTTTACTAGGAACTATTCATTAGATACTAATAACTATTCTTTAGTTACAGGTAACTATTCCAGCAGTTACTAGTATCTATTCTAGGTTTACTAGTAACTATTTATTAAATACTAAAACAACATTTTTTGTTACTATTAACTACTATGAAGGTACAAGTAACTGTTACATTTTCACAATTGAATTATATGGGGCTCTGCTTTATAGATATGTACCATTTGTCTCCAACTAGTAACTATTCCAATAATTACTAGTATCTATTCTGATTGTAGGAGTTTCTATTCATTAAATACTAGTACTTATACATTAGTTACTAGTATCTCTTCCTATTCTTATTTGTAAAAGTTGTATTTTACCAGCAATGTTTTAAATTGAGCAATTTAGTTGTCCATTTTACTCAGCATTAACAATATAAGTAGCAATATGTAAGTACTAGTCACTTCAAAATAGTGACTAGTACGTTGTTGGAAGTTACTGTTAAAACGGCTTGCAGTTTCTAATTGACCACACCATCACAAAGACACCCAATTATGGGTTTCCACATCTCAGATGTCACAGCAAGGGTACGTCTCCATATCCATTCTACCATTTTAAGCACTAAACAAAAAATACTTTTGTGCCTATACATAATGATATGTAATACAGAACACTGTGTGTTTGGGATTATGCAGTAGGCTATGCCAAAGCTACCCAGATGTCCAACTGGATCCAGTCACATTGTGTAGTAGCCCACACATGCCAGAAAGCTTTCCTGGCTGTCCTGAAGCCTTTTGAAGCGTTGGGGCTTTCTTCCTGTTTGTGCCCAATGTGCTGGGAGAAGATCCAAAGCTTCAGGCATGAACACTAGAGCGCACAGTGACACCTAGCGGTTTGCTGAATGTCATTTAGATTGTCTGGCATTTCTTACATTATGTGTGTGTGTCAATATGCTAAAACTAGTTGTGGTGCCACCAACCAGTCAAAATTAAATTAGAACAAGCACATTATTGAGTGATGACAACACTTTTGTCTTTTCACTATGGTATCTTAGTTTGTCAAATTTAGTTTGTTGGAGTTTAGTTTAGGCAAATCAATTCATTATCATCAAACGAGGTTCAAGATTTTCATGGGTCAGAGATATGGAAATGTAATACAGTGCAGACTGTTGTCAATGTCAAGTGCTATTCTTTATTATTACGAAGGTATTCGTAATTCGTATTCGTAGTATTGTTAATATTATCATGGTAATCGTGGTCTGCGTGCATTTATTTTTCTGGGAATAATGTTACTGATATCTTGTTGCAGTTGTATGCCAGAGCAGCTAGGGGGAGGGTTAGAGTCAGATCAGACACAGCAACTCTAATTAGTGGCAGAGACCAGGTCAAAACAGACATAGAGTCACGCTAAGAAAGACACATCCTAGACGAAGGGTGTTACTAAAAAAGACAAGTCTAAGAATACAGGGGTGAAGGAAAGGGCGATACACTTGCTTTCAGCAGAGAGGCGGCCTCTAGCTACAGGGAGTGAGAAATAGAGTGTGGACGTTTAGGCGGTTGACAAAGAAGAGCGGACGGCACAAAAAAGGTTATTTTACAGGCACAGACCCTGTCAGCTTACGCAGACATGACCAACTTTACTGGTACCTGGAAGATGAAGAGCAGTGAACATTTTGATGAACTTCTCAAAGCTCTTGGTAAGCCCCCAATGATGTCCTCTCTTTCAGACTATCTGTTATCTTCCAAATGTTTTGTCAGTACTCTGCACATCCAAATATCCCTGCATCCGTTAGAGTACAATTTTCTCTGGTCATGAAATGAAGCACTGACATTTTTTGAAAATGTAAAATGTAACGGATACGGTTATGTTATAAGAACAGTATACTGACCGGCATGTCGTTGATAATATTGTTCATGTAAAGCTCTTAACTGGGGCAGACACTGGCAACGCCAGACAAGGTCTGTAGACCCCAATAGAATTCTCATGTCCCATCTTTTGTTCTTTTTCTCTCTTAGTCTTTACTCATTACTGGGATGAAATGTTGAGGGAGAAGTGGGTCACTTGATTATGTTGTGCGGGTTCTGTCCATGTCTGGACTACAATAGACACATTAAGGAATTTAAAAACCCAGGCTTTTCATTTGACTTGCATTTCACAACAGGAATAGTCATGGGCTCTTGATGTACATGTGTTGCTATTGTGTGACTGAGTAGATTCATAAAGTGACCTAAATTATTAATTTTTCAAGTAGTTAAAGTACATATTCCTTAGAATCATTGAATGTTAGCATGTTATGACGGATTAAAGTGCGTAGTTGCAATAAGACCTCATGGTAAAGATTTTGACCTTTCTTAAGATAAACATTCAGATGATAGGTTTCAGATAATAGGTAAATGTAATGCTATTATTCTAACTGAATTGTGACTACCAGATCTTTGAATTTAAATGTGTTTGAGGAATGTATACATTTTCTTACTATTAATTAATCAATATGCTTTAAATGCCAGTAAATATGTTTTCATAATTTACCATTGTTTTGATATACAACATTTATGCATATGAACAAATACAGTATATAGATACTGAATGTGTCAATATATACATTTTTGCATGGAAAAATCATTCAGATCTTCATGTGAGCTGTCTCATTGTCAGGTTCAACACAAAATGTTGAAATTAAATTTGTCCAATGATGACCTTGTTAACCACAATTAAAGTTGAATCACTTCTACTTGTAAACTGAGAGGTCTAAGATTGAATTTGGCAACTGAATTGAGTGTAATAAAATACTTCGCTTAGTGTTTCGTAAATCATTTAAATCATTTGATTAACCACGTCTCTTTCTCGCTTCTCTTCATACTATACCTGTCAAGGCGTAAATGCGATGCTGCGGAAGGTGGCTGGCGCTGCAGCCTCAAAGCCTCACGTAGAGATCCGCCAGACAGGAGAGCAGTTCTACATCAAGACCTCCACCAGTGTGCGCACAACGGAGATCAATTTCCAAATCGGCGAGGAATTTGATGAGGAGACTGTTGATGGCAGGAAATGCAAGGTAGTGTTTGTAGACAACATGGAGATGGAGAGCTAAACAAGCCGTTGGTGAATGACCAGGGCGTTCCACCGCTCTGATCGGCTCTGATTTGATATAAACTGAGTAGATTGATCAGTTTTTTGTTTTAAAGCACGCACAATTTAGGGCACGCAGAAACAAGTACTGCATGTGACATGCATTTTTAATAAATTGCAACCTGATTATCAATTTAATAATTTCTATAGAACATACATTTTTATTTATTTATAAAAGTTACTTATTTTAGAGTTTTGGAAGACATACAAAGTAGAAACATGCATTTGCAACGCAGACTCCACCCCAACATTTGACCCCTGACTTTTGATCACAGCTCAGCTGCACCAAAAAAAAGAAAGAAAAAAGAATAGTGATCTCAAATAGTGCCATATTTAGCTATGATGAAGTAGCTACTACTGGAGCGCCTATTAGAGAGGGATAGGTTTGTGTGTTTGAATGGATGGAATACCCTGAATTGACTGCCCTATGGTTAAAGGGATTACATACTGATCTGCCACTGGCAGAGATGATGCTGGTTAACACTGGCACAAGGTTAAAAGCTTTCTTTAATCAGGGGATTTGAATAGATCAGACAGCCCCTCTCACTTCCAGAGCCTGTCCTGTTTAGCCAGGGATTGATAAGGAGAATCCAGCAAGGAAGCTCTCTAGGGGTGTCAAAGTGAACAAAAAAGATTGAACTCTGGTTGTTAGAAAGCTTATTTCCAATTGGCTATCTGGTTTGACCTCAAAATGTTTTTAGTGGTGCATCCTTGCATTTCAAAGACATGAACGAGCCCAATGTTTGTTTAGCATGATGCAAGCCTTTATAAACAATGCAAGTAGAACAAATGCATTGAGAGAAGGATGGAGGAGGATGGGAAATGGAGGATTGTTCGAAAGTTGATTTGGAGAGGAGAAAACAGATAAAAAAGCGAAGAGTGGAGGGAGAGAATGAAAGCAAATCCTTGTAGTCAGTGCCAGAGACTAATGATGGTGGAGAATAGGGCCGTGGCTAATCAACTTTCTGTGCCTTTTGGTGTGAAAGGGGCAGTGAGAGTTTGAGAAAAGCTTAGCTCAGATCTGTCCTCTGTGGTTCTGGATGGTCTCAGTGGGGCCAACAACTCAGCAGGCTTGATTGCTTCCCCCACTTTTGATATGGTGATTAGCATTGAGGTCTCAGAGACTGTGAACCATGTCAGTCTGCTTGGAGGAACATCAAACAGGATGTTGAAAGGCGGTTCTGCTAAGCAGAGAGCACACATCCAAAAACAGTAGTAGCAGCATTATTGGTAAAGATTACATCACCGTGGTCAAGAATTGTTAGCAGTGCAAGTCTATACACAAGATGTGATGGTTTCTATGAACGTAACCAAATCTTCAATCCCGATGCTAAAATATTTGTAGCTGGTCCAACCAGCTCAACAGAATTCTCCACCACTATTGTCCAAATTCAAAGGAGGGAACACATTTTGGAAGAATGGGTTTCCAAAAAACAACTTCCTAAGACTCAATAGTTGTTGTTGGTTAGTTTGTCACCAATCTATAGTTTTAACAGAGAAAGGTTAACTGTAGGGGCAACAGAAATCACTTCTGTGTCATCAAACAAAGTTAGGGATCCAATTACGGACCAATTTCAGATCACCTTTAGTCAGCTGTGTCAATCATTGCAATCAAGTTTTACACCTAGATATCAATATTCCAATGACAACATGAAGGCAGCATTACTCGCCCTTGAAGCTGACAGTTAAAGACACGTCAGTACTTCAGCCTCGGAGCACATTACGGTACATTTGCTTGTGGTGCGTACTGTACAGTGTGTTGCAACAGATAGCATGTTTAACATCTGTGTTTCACGTCACAGAAATAATTCCACCATATTACCCTCTTTTTACAGAGTATTGCTAACTGGGAAACAGAGAATAAAATATACTGCAAGCAAACCCTTGTGGAAGGAGATGGACCCAAGACATACTGGACAAGAGAACTGAACGGAGATGAGCTCATATTGGTGAGAACAGAAGTAAACACTTAACAGAGGGTAACATCATACAATTCTGAGGGCCTATTTGGAATTGATCTGAGATCTGGCCCATTCATAATTGTGATCAGAGCTCTCAAGGGTCATACATTAGCTTTGAGACCCAATCATTTGATCCCTTTAACACGCACTCACGCACTATAAAGTTGGAAGTACAGAAGAACATTATGTCATAGCTTTGTGCTCCTCGGATACTTTTTGAGAATAGAATTAAGTTATATATATTTTTTAAAGTACGAACACCTGTGTCCCATTTCCCCTTAGATCTTTGCAGCAGATGACGTGAAATGTACACGGATCTACGTAAGAGAATGAAGCTTCGCCTGTGTCAGCTGAGCAGGCAAGACAAACCTGACAGCTAAAACCTCCATATTTATATAACAGTACCAGTGAGCTAAATAATGACAATGCAACAGCATTATTAGTGTAACTTTGTCCGGTGACAGTTCAACCATTCTGATTTTTGGGTCATACTTGCAACGTGATAATAACAAAAACTAGTGTTTGTTAGTCATATGTTCATGTTCATATGCTTCATTAAAATGAAAATAAAATGTGACAAAGTGCTGTGTGGTGAAACCGATTTTTGTTTCACATTCTAATTGTACCTGTTGTTTTGTCTTTAATCTGTTGTGGTATTACAGTGACCTTTAGAGACATAATAAGGAAGGCAAACGGCATTTTCAGACATTTCAAAAGATGTCAGATTATGCTAGATACACAATGATTTGTCTAATTTGTTTTTGTAGCAGAAAAAATTGTGCTGAATAGGCTATTCCCCCATGCCTGGGAGAATTAAGACAGAGAAATAAAGTTTGGCTTTAGAAAATAACAAATATAAATGTAAGGTATTTAGAACAATTACTCAGCAATTAATAACAAACAAATTAATATCCACCGTGAGTTGGAAAGCCTTCTACATACACAACAAAATGTTTATTACTATTCTTCCAGTTGAATGAAGTAACAATATGTATATCAGGTGAGGTGCGTAAAGTTTTGTAATAGTTGATGATGTTCCCACTTGGCCCAAAGCTCTTATTCCAATAAGAAAAAAAGAGAAAATGCTTGTTTGAAAGAAACCTGTCTATAGATAGCCTCCCTCTTAAGTTCCATGAAACATTTTTTTAAATCAATGTCATCTAGTGACAGTAGATGAGATGTGCACAAATGATGCAACTGCCTGAAACTTGCTAGGGGACTTTTGTGTCCCAGAAACTTACGACAGTCTGTTCTTTTTCCAAACAGTCTGTAGCCAAGATTTCCATAACCATTGAAGTGAGAAACTAGCAGCACCTAGATACTGCACCGCAAGTTTACTATACATGGCGTCTGAGTTGAGTAGAGTGATAAACTGAAACCTTTCACAGTTGCGAGGGATTAACTGGTCTTCTTTTTTTGTACTCTGCCTTGCAAGAACAGAAAATTATCTGGTACATTGGGAAGAAATTGTCAATTTTCACTGCAGTATGCTCACTATAAGTTCAGGTTCTGAGTTTATAGTTATTAGACAAGATGAAACAGTGGTACTAACAATGTGTCTCTGAAGCATGGAGGTCAGAAGACAGAATGTTTCCTCCTGAGCGCACCTCAGTTCGTGGGGAAACGGACTGCAATGCAAGCCTGCTGTGATGTCAATTTAATGACTGTATCTCTATAAGCAACTATTCATTGTTTGTTACCCAAGCATAAGGCCGTGTGGGCCAGTGTTTCTTACCTATTATTTGAGTGCATCACACTGTTTTTTGCAGTTGTGCAAGCTTCCAGAATGATCTCGCTTGTGATGTCAGCAATGAACTGTGTCATTCCACAATCATTTCAAAACAGCAACGGCGAACAGAATCACAAACAAGGATTTGCAAAACCACTCTGAAAGCTTGAGAGGATTGTGACAAGTCCCAGAACGCTGTCAAGCAAAAATCTGACTCCCACCTAGAACTGACGTGAATGCAAAATATTAGACAACAAGAGGTTATGAATCTGGAAAATGAAAAGAACTGTTGTTGGAAGGTGAGTGTGCATGATGATTCAGACAGGCGATGTGCTGCTCAGTGCTAGATTTTCCCCTGTACATACGCTTTTGTATAAGCTCTGCTTAAATGAATTCATAATTTGTATTACAGTAATGTATATTCAGAAGGGTTATGCAATTTCTAGACATCTAATCCTCCTATTGTGTTTGGAATGGGGCCAGTGCCAGCTCTAGCCCAAGGGTATTGAGAAGAAACATGTATATCTGTTGAATGTGCAAGAAATATTTTTTTTAAGTCATTACACTGCACACTGGGATACCGTATACAGTTTCCCACAGTTCATTCTATTCTGACAGTGCATGAGCCTACACACACATTAAAACAACTTTATTTACAACTGTATTTAGCTCCTGCACTTTTAAACATGACTCATTACTTTTACCAGTGGGAGACACAGGGTTCAGTGAACCTGTGTCAGTCCAGGTCCTCGTCAAGAACCTTCTAGCGCTGGCTGATAACTAGGTCAGAGAGAGAATGGGCTCTTGCCTCTCACCTGTCTACTCTCATTGGATCTGCTGCAATACGGAACCACACGGGGAGAGAACCACGAGGAGCTGCACTTCCCTTCATGAGATTAGCCCGAGAGCCAGCCCACCTCGACTTTGCAAAGTCCGCAGTCAGCCGAGCTACTGCAACCTCAGACGGTGCTAGACAGTGCTACCATTAGGAGGGGCAGGCACTGCACTTCTATGTTCGGAAGTATTCTAGTGAGCCCCCATCTTATTGGAGAGAGATTTGCTGTACACGTCGACCACGAAAATGAGCAGTTAAGACACACGGTGGTAGTAGCAGCCTCTGACTGAGGGATGAAGATGTTGAAGAGGAACGATGGGAAACAAGATAACATACAGCCGACAGAAGTTTGTCAATACCACTTCTTAGACCTGAAGGTTATTGTAGGAACACATATATATTTGTAAAACATGTATGAATAACTGGACAGAATATGTGAACTAATAAGACTAAGATTGTGATGAACAGAAGCACATGATGAATCCTTGATTTCTCTCAAACTGGCCTTTACAGGGGCAGACAACACCTCTATGCTTTCCTAACATTCTACAAGCTGAGGCTTCAGACGACTGTGCCGTCCCTTAAATCTCTTGAGACGTGGTCTGATGAGGCAGAGGAAAACCCAGTAGAGCATGGACTAACCGGGGCTACTTTGGCCAAATCCGCAATTGCACACCAGCAACCGCTGCAGCTGCCGCATTCCCAACAGGACAATCAGCTCGTTCCCCAATCAGAATCTGCTTCTGAGCGTCACTGGCATCGCAGCGTGACGCGGCAGAAGATGATCAGAGTAGAGCCACCAGACATCTGCAGATCTCCACCTCACTCTGTTGCAGCAGTGTCCTCTGCATCACAGATGACACTAACCAACCATGGCTGTCTTCTGCCATGCCACCTACCACGAGAGACTTGTTTCCCATTCCACCACGTGGCGCGCATGCTCCACATCCATCAGCTGTAGACAGTCTGCCTCTCCTGTCTGGGCTATCACCCCAAGCCACCCCTGACTCCCGCGGACTGCTCTCTCTCTCGCCCATGGTGCAGCAGGAATAAAGCTTTCAACATGCGTCACTTTACTTAAATACTACTTATTATACAGCGTTTGCACATCGAGTGTAACACTTTTTGAAATGAGACCTGTTTACCTCTTGACTTACTAATTGACGTGAAATTTGAAATGCCCTCGTAAAGGTTTTGATCTTTCAAAATGTATTTCTTTAGTGTTTAAAACAAGTGCTTTACATAACATTAGGTTTCATTCAAGATTGGAAACATCACATTTGATTTGGGGTTGAACGATAGAACATAGAGAGGAGGAGAAACAAAGCAGATGTTGCAAATTGCCAGAACGTTTAAAACCTGATACTGCTGGAAGAATTGGTTAAAGCTATCATGACAAATGAGTGTGTGAAGTTTGTATTTCTAACATTTATTCTATCAGTGCAGAATGTAAACCGACATTTCATATACCCCTTCTAAAGCATATTTGGTTCACAGTCGAAGTGCTCCATCTGCTGGCAAATTAATTGTGAATTCAGATCTCGAGTAGACCACGTTCAGCTGGTGTTATGTGGTACGTGGCAGGGGAGTATTAGCATTCCCTTGTCAGACCATAGCGAGGGAATGGTGATGCCATCTTTAATAAAGTACACAGAGGTTTTACACTAAACAACTAAATCACTTCTTCTGCTGTCCTGCATTTGCTGAATCCACCCTATTTTGACAGTGCCTTACACAATCTAAATCAGTGCAGTGTGCATAATAATATCTCATATAATTTGCAGAAAAGAAACACAATAATTATTCATTGCAAAGTACAGTGAAGTACATTCTTACAGTCTTAATAACAGGGTTAGTGCTAATTAACTTTATGTTCCATTATTTCAGCAATGTAACTGAGAAAACTTCACTTCATTTCATAATTAAAACCTGAGGCATGCATACATCAAATGCTTGTGTATAAAATGAATGGGAGGTGCTCTTTCATTGGAAAGATTAATGGGAATTTTTAAATTTTAAATGGTTGTAAAATTAAGAATGTACTTTTAGTGTGTCAAGTTCAGAATTTTGTCTTTGTCACATTTTCCTGACAAAATTCAATCAGCTGTCCACCATCCAGCATGGTCTGGATTTCTCCTCTGGCTCCACCTGCATCAAAATTGTAATCCACTCTAAGGAACTTCAGAGAAATTGTGCAATAGCAGTTTACACAATTACCAAGCACTGCTCGGTAACACACGGATTCTCAATCAAAGAAACTCATACATTTACCACTCAAATGTTTGTGTGCTACAGCCATGACCATGTTCTACATGATCAGTCACAGCAAATCTCAAATCGATCCCCATTCGTTTTATGCTTTCGATTTCAATTTAAGGTTTGTTTTCACCAAGAGCACCCACCCCTTCGTGGTACCCATCTACAATAACGTTGAGATTAGCAACACCAGTAAGATAAACCAGAGAGACGTCAACAGACTCAACTGGCTGCACAGTGTCAATCAGGTGGGTAACTACCACATGAATAACATAAAAATCACACTGTCAAATGCCACAGCGCAGAGCCACCTGCAGGTGGCGCTGGTACCTTAGATGGAACAGTAATAGATGAACCTGGCACAAGTGGGAAGGCAAAGATGATTCAATCAAACATAGAGATATAAATAGATTAGTCTTTGTTTGAAATGGGGCTATTTCAAAATAAGGGGAATTTGCTATTTGTTCACCTGCTCTCAGATTAGAACTGTGTGTTCAGCTGGTGTGATATTCCAATGGGATCTTGTACAGTATGTACCTTGTCTGATGACAGTTTTGTCCCTTGCACCTCCGCAGGAGGTATTAATGGATTCTCGTCCCAGTTCAATATTTTACATCCGTTCTCTCTTGAGTGAGACAGCTACCAGCCACTGGCCAGCAACTGTAGAATTAATTACAATTGATTAAAACTGGCTCCGCTGGAATTCATCCTTCATCTAAAAATAATGTAGCAGTCCTTTTGTTCTCTGATGGGAATGAAACTTGCTCTCTTGTCCTTTCGCTTTTAGAAAATTGTCTGACAAATGAGGGTAATCTTTTTCTCCGGATCAGAATGACCAGGAGAGTCTGTGGGTGGGAAGGCTTACCTTGTCTTCTCTCTTGAATAAGAGCACAGAGAAGAATATTTCAGACCGTTCAAGCTTCTGGGAGTCAGACTATCAGAGGACAGTTTCTGCAACCGGGAAGGCTCTGTTGACAAGGTTGACACTATGCTATGTAAGTGGTCAATCTCAATGTCTTTGACTTCCTGAAGGACGTGCCTTGCATATTGTGGTGGTGATACTACTTTTATTGACACGATACTCTCGGAAAGCCTTGTACTTTCTCTACTATCATCATACCCTAGAATCCTCCGGCTGTGTACCGGTTCACCCACAATGTACCACGCTTGCAATAATCTCCGTCTCGCCTATCAAGAGTCTGTTCCCCTGGAATCCGATGCTGCAGACGCCTGTCTACCCCCTGCCATGGGCAATGTCTGTCTCATTCATCTATATCAAATCTTGTTGTACTTTGAGTATTTTTGTTGTACTTCAGCAATCTTGCTATTTCCTTCAACACAAACTTCAGAACAAAGTTTTTTCAAGATGGGTCTGTTATTGTCAAGTAGAAAACCAAAACAGTTGTGCATTTTGAGAATGCGGAGAGAGAGCAGTGTATAAACTGTCTACAGACCCACTCGTCCTCAGCAGAGGAGCTCTGCTTTCATGCCTCTGACTACTAACCATCTCTGATCACTCTCTCCCTTACCCTCTCGCTCCCTCTCTTACACATATACATGTGCACATGAACATTTTCAACCAGCCTATACTCAATCCGTTGTCTCTCTTTTGAAAGGGGTCCATGGTGTCTGGGTAACCAGGGCAAACCCTTAACAGTGTCCACCGTCACAAACCTGTGGTGCTGTAACAGCACTGACCTAAAGAGGGCAGCAGTGCTACATGCTGAACACAGCAGCCCCCTGGCTGAGGCAGTGTTTCTCTGCCTCTCCAGTTTATCCTTCCCAGCAGGGGCTGAAACACTGGTGGGCAGCTGTAATTAATAGATGACTATTTACATTTGCTTCTCTCTTTCTCCCCTTCTGACTATTTTCCCCTCATCCTCCCCTCTTCTCTCTATCTCTACTGACGGCTGAGTCAAAAGAGATTGACAGGTTGCCCATCTCTGCTTATGGCCTTTAATCAAAACTAAATTAGGGTGCTGATGGATTTTCAAATCCCCTCCATCCCTATATCTCTCCATCCCTTACAATTAGACAGAGCACGTGATTCGTGTTGGAATATCTGACATGTTGACCAACAGGGACGTAAGTAACAAATGGGAGCATCCTGAGTCTGAGACCAAGGTCAAACACAAAGTTGACACTATCAAAAACGATCAATTGGATGGTTAACCTGATTAAGTTATTGCAGTGTGATAACACTCTTAAACTTTAAACAGTCTCTAAGTTAAACCAAGCCCCAGGTTAGACGACGCCGTAGCTTGGTGTGAAGAAGGTAGTACGTAGGAGTACGATGGATGGAGAGGGAGGACTGGAGAAGATGCAGTTTTGGTGTTCTAGATGGAGTGATCAGCACCTTCATCGTATTGCTCAGGTCAACTCTTGGAGCCTGGGGAAAAGGTGACTGGCACTCAGGAATATCAGTCTTTTGAACGTCTTTGTCCCTGCATTTCACCACTTGTTCTCCCTGTCTGGACCGGACCAGAACAGTGCAGGATGGGTGTGCACCATGATGCTTCCATTATGTGGATATACAGCCTGGAATAGAAGGTGTTGTATAGAAGAATATCTAATGTCAAGCGCAGACAGGGGAATAAGGACAAGGATGATGATGCTCCTTTTTAATCCCTACTACTGGTTCAATAGTCCTTGTCAACTGGTTTGTTTATAAGCTTGCAGCATGTATTTAAAGGACCTGTCAACTATTCAAACTTCCTGCACATCTTATTCAGGCAGCAGAGTTCGGTGCTCTCTTTTTCTCCCGAACTCCCTTCCTCTTTGCCGACACGCCGACTGACATATTGAAAGGGAACATGGAGCCAAGAATTCATTTGAATAGCTTCGCCAGCTGGGGTGACACAATCCTCGCCTCCTGACTCCATGTTTTCCTGGCAGCGGAAGGAAAAGGCAGATTGTATGATTTGTTTTTATGCGTATTTACCTCTCCTGTCTCCTCCACTCCTTTCCTCTTCTCTCAATTCCTCTCCTCTCCTAACTTATTTTCCCCATGACTTCTCTTGGCTGGGTTCTTGTAAAAGAGCAGATTAATTAGGCCTGTCTTGTTTTGTGAAGGGGGGGGTGGGGGTGCCAATTTCCCCCCTGGGGTGCGACCCACCTACCCTCATTCCTCTCCTCCGCTTCCATGCGCCGGAGAGAGAGAGACACCATCACACAGAGCATCCCAGTCTTACTGCCAGATTCCGGGAGAAAAAGAGTTTCATATAAATGCTAATCCAATTCAAGTCATTCAGTCATTCACACACAGGCACTTTCCAATGGCTGCTGCCGAGAAGAGAAAATGAGAATAGAAACAAAAAGTTAGTTTTGTGGGACACGGTGATGGACAGATATACTTGACTCTGTCACTTAAAGGTTGGAGGTGACAACATAAACCGACACAGCGTGATTCCAGTGTGGGGTACAAACAACTAAATAAGTGGACTGGTCTGTGAAGATTTGGATAACAAAGGATCCATTTCAGAAGCTTTTGAAACTGGCATACACCTCAAACCCTTTATCACAGTCTAAAAATAGACTGTTGGCTGTGAAGACAAGGGGGTGTTGAAGGACAGGTGAACCGAGAAAAACAGATAAGGATGGTTGTTTCATCCATCACTGGAAATAAGAATCCATCATCCTAGCTATAAACTAACAGCTTCCGGCAGAACCTTTCTCATGCAATACCCCTCTTCCCCTTCCACCTTTTCTCTCTTCCAGTCCTCCCTCCCTCCATCTTTACCTCCCATCCGTCTCCATCGCTACAGGCGTCGACCCGTTAGCCCCCCTGGATGACCGATGAGCTGGGTCATTGATCACTCCTGGACCTGGGCTTTTACACCTAATGGAAGAACTCCTGAGGCTGGCAGCACGCAGGCTGACCGCTAGAGCAACTTCATTAGCCTGGACAGAAAGGAAAATGAGCCTGGATGGATGGATGGATGGACTCTACAGAGATGCTTCTGTGTGTGGCACTAATGATGAATCAGTACTTTAGCAGTCATGTTAAGGATCCTGTTGCCTGTCTCACTCTTCCTTCAGCCTCCTGTTGCTCTTCTGGAGGGAATGTGTGTGTGTGTGTGCTGGCTGCTAATGCAGAAATGTGAGGTGTTGAGAAGCTGTAAACTGTATTCCATCAAGATGGATGACACTATGCAGTCTCACACCCTGCTATTATTTTAGTAATCTAATTTCCTAAATTAATAATGCAAATATCAGGAATTAGGCTAACATTAAAGTACACATTGTTACGAGCCAAGAAATTGCTTAGATTCCTTTAATTGTTTGATGTCATCAATTTCCACAAAAGTTCTCAGTGTTCTGGATGTATGCACACTGTATGTACAGTGTGCGTATGTGGCCTTTTGAACCATATTACACTAACCACATTCGTTTAGTAACCACATGCTGATTCTCCAGCTTGCATGGGGACAGAGAGTGAAAGCGTGCGTGTGTGAGAGAAAGATATATATATATATATATATATATATATATATAGAGAGAGAGAGAGAGAGAGAGAGAGAGAAAGGGAAAATGGGATGGAAAAGGGAATCAACGGAAAGAGAAAGTGCTGTCGGTGAATACACAGTTTAAATGTTTTATGCAGACTTATTCATTGTGAAAGCTCAAACTAAATTCAGTCTGGTGTAACAATGAGTATTGTACACCTACTGTACACACACACTTTCTGACACCCAAACACTCATTTCTTCTTGGCAGCATTTTTCTGTGGAAGGCATAACACACAACACAACCATCCAGCCTTTGTGGTTCCTCCTACCAACAAACAACCATATAACCACTTTACACCAACAAGTTAACCAGACACAGCCGATAGATGAACAAGTATGAGAAGAGAGTAGGTAGGGAAACGAGAGGAGAGAAAGAGAAAGCGATGGGATGCGAGACGTGATAAGAGAAGAGGGTGGAAGGATGAGCTTAAAGGGGGAGAGTATGAGGAAGAAAAGGAAAGGACAGGGTAGGACTTCTGATCGTGGAGAAAGAAATAGCCGGCAAAGTTCAACTTCTCCTGCCCAGCGGAAAGAGACTAGTGGAGGTTGTCTCTCCATGCTGAAGGTTTCAGATCATTTGCATCAGAGACACATTTCCCCTGTGAGTCTCCCGTCTTAACTCTCTCTCATCTCTTCACCTCCGTCTCTCCCTCAGTTCCACGTCGGACTCATTGCCTCTGCCTCAGATTGGTAAATTAAATTTACATCACATTTACATTGCTTTACTGTCCCTTAGTGCAAATCTGTCTGCCCGTCCGTCCGTCTGTCTGTCTGTTTCTGTCTGTCTACTCTCTATATCCTTCTCTATCATTCTCTCTCTGTATCCTTCTCTCTTTCTCTCTCTCTCTCTCTCTCTCTCTCTCTCTCTCTCTCTCTCTCTCTCTCTCATCTCTTCACCTCCGTCTTCCCCTCAGTTCTACGTCAGACTCATTGTCTCTGCATCAGATTGGAAAACTAAATTTACATCATATTTACATTGCTTTACTGTCCCATAGTGCAAATATGCCTGGCTGCCTGGCTGCCTGGCTGCCTGGCTGCCTGCCTGCCTGTCTGTCTGTCTGTCTGTCTGTCTGTCTGTCTCTCTCTCTCTCTCTCTCTCTCTCTCTACTTCGTCTGTATCCACCTGCTGTGCCCTTCGAGCCAGAAGAGCCTTCCCCCAGCCAGGCAGTCATGGATGCATATTGAAAATATAACAGGAAACAGGAGAAATCCTTGTCCTCTGAATGGACGACTTATGTCAATAATAGGAGAAGTCATGCGTTTAATTACTTATGGTGATGCATACGCATGGCATCCCGCATTAGCATATCTAATCAAACTTGTGCTGATCTGTCCTTGGTCTAAACAGGAAATGTGGATTTCTCGACAAACTATCTATCTATCTATCTATCTATCTATCTATCTATCTATCTATCTATCTAGATGTCTGTCTGTCTGTCTGTCTGTCTGCCTGCCTGTCTGTCTGTCTGTCTGTCTGTCTGTCTGTCTGTCTGTCTGTCTGTCTGTCCGTCCACAGTATCTATGTGATGTTAAGTCTGATAAACAATCGGAAAAGTTTTTTCTTTGACATATTTCTCTCTGCAGGGCAATTAGGAGATGGAGGAGGAACGAGAGGAGATGAAGTTAGAGTAGTGGTTGTTCCACGATAAGACAGAGATATTCAGTTTCAATATCTGCTCCAGATCTGGTACATATTTTGGGATTCTTTTAAGTGATGGATGCACTCAAATAAAGCTGCTCGGAAACAGGTAGAAGCCATCTGTTCTTTCAGTTACACTATACTGTAATGAAACATGAGTCTTACACTACACAGTAGGGGACATGAGAGGAGAGGAGATGCTGAGAGGGAAGAGACAGAACAAGGTAGCAGAGAAGAGGAGAGGTGACACAGTTTGTTTTTCTCTCTGTCTGAGTGAGTTGCACATTTCCCTCCCTGTGATAATGGAGAAAAGCATTTCGAGAAAAGATGGCTTTCATTTTCCTTTGTTGTCTTTTTTGTATTGCTCAATCCTCAAGTCTTTGCATTCCGGCTGATCTCACTAGTGCTCAACACACTAAAGAACGAAAGCCATCTATCATGGTTTATTGTCTAAAAAGCCTATTCACATATACCTTGCAATGGCTTGGAAGCATACACACATGGCGGCACACATATATGCAGTTTTACATTGCATCAGTGCTGTGCTTATACAGTCGCAATACGATGAATGGACAATACATTTGAGTGTGTGCGTGAGATGGAAACCACTCTGTTATTCTCACCTTTGTATCGTGGTGGCTTTGTTTTCCTCTTTCTTTCATACCTTGGCCTCAGTATGTGCCAGGGTTAGTGGATTGTCTAAGGGGAAATTTCCTTCCTGCTTCAGCCTGCATGCAGAAAGGTTTGCTGCTCCCCGGGCACGGAGAATTTGAGTGCTCAGCGTGGCAGGGCACACTGTCATGTGGCTACACTGGAACAAATGGTAAGGGTTGGTACTGGAGGCTGGACGAGCCCTTCTTGCCTGTTGGTCACTCTTCTGTCTGTAGGGGGAGGAAGAGAGCAGGTAGTCACACCTGGCACGTTGGAACACTGCTGGTAACACACTGGCAACGTATTACGCTTTAACCTGACACAGATGCAAAATGGAGGTATGTCGTCTAGCTCTAAAAAGCGTTTGCTTTTCACAGAACTTCCATTTTCTGCATGTACGATAAAAGTGTTAGACTATGTGTTGCTCCAAGAGTGTGTGCGTGTGACTGATTGCCTACATGTGCATTGTGTGCGTGTGTGATGGGTGTCTGTCTATGGAGTCACTTGTCAGTGTTGTCCTTGTACAACATCACCTGTCCCAGCCAGAGTCTGGTTCTGATTGGTCTGTGTTTTGCCAGTGTGATTACTGTCACCATCCTCATCAGCATCCATCATTGTTTGGTAACGGTGTCTATGCTGCTGCCTTGCTGCCTTTCTCTACATGAAAAGCGGAAACTTCACTGAAAAACGTCTACAGCAACCTTGAAGACAGTACGACTTTGAGAATCTTATGGATTTACAGAAATACTTCATTATTTTTTTACAATTCTTCCCATAGAAATGTGAATGTTCAATAGTTGAGTGCTTTCACGTCTATGGTAAAGCTTTACACCTGACCAACATGTAAGATAAGTAGCAGTATCCAGACCAGCAGATTGGGTTGGTGAATTCATCCATAGTCCATCCATTCACCATCCTGGTGAATTCATCCCGACATTCACCAGGATGGTGAATGATGTCAACATATCTTGTTTCTCCTTGTGTATTCCTAAAGTGATTTAGGAAAAAAAATTGAACTTGATTATAAAAGGGTGATACAGTATAGCCAATGGAACCTCATATTCAATATTCAACATTAAGGTTTCTTGTCGGCCTATGGCAGCGTTCCAGGCTCATATACAGTCGTACAGGTGTAACAGTATCTAAACACTTTGGTCAAATGGTGTACCTCTTTGACAGCCATACATTCAAGAAAAAGTTATTGTGGTTCATTGTCTTTATTGTTCTATTTAAGGTAATGGGTGCATCCGCACCTTTGTTTTTGCAGCTGAATCGCAGTTATTCTGGTATGCTGACTAGCCAGCTGCGATCACACATCTGATGATTCTTCACCATCTGTCAAAGATGCTATTCAGGTGGAGTGACAGCTTTGGATTTTCCATGGCCTCCGCCACCTTGGCAGAATACTTTCCACGTATTACAAGTTGTTTCCTCCGGTTTGCAAAGCTGCACATATTCATTTGGAGAGCTTCTAGTGACGACTGTCTATCCTCAAAGCTTCTTGATGAGATGAAAAACAAGTGAATACACCAACATTTGGTCTCCTCGTTTTCTTCTCTCAACTGTGTATGGTGCGTAACAAACTCATTAATTCAATACACAGAATAGTAATATAGGAGTCTTATTCAGGTTGGCGTGCAAGCACAGCTGGAGCAGAGGCAGGAAGAACCTGGGAGCGCAGTCGCTTCCAAGGATGCAGACACATCAAGCTGCATAAAGAATGAATCAAGTGGGTAGTGCATTTGACATTCAAATCCAATAAAAAAACGAAGACTATGTTCCCAAATCTGTAATCACAGTCACCTTACTGTAAAGAGGCACACATGGAGGCAGGGGCGTGGGTTTGAGCATTTGTTAAGCGCGCCCGTCTGTAATAGAAAATCATCCAAATTGGGAACGAAAACCGCAAAACGCACGCACACACGCGCATACACATTGCTGCAGGGCTTGTCACACAGGTGTAAAATACATATTCATCTCAGGAGGTATTCAGAGGCATTGACTCATGTCCTTCTTTGTTTTCTCTCAATGTCTCTGTTAATGACATGTCACGCGTGTATGGACGACAGTGTGTGGTACTGTGTGTTTGTTCTGGAGCACCAAAACAACAGCACCAATCGATGGTTGGTGGCGCGGTGATGGATGTGGTCGTGGATGTGAGGGGAACAATGGAAAAATGTCTCAGATACTCAGACACTGCTTACAAAGGAATGACATCATCAATAATCTGCAAACAACATCATTACCTCTGTTACATCCTAACCAATGTAAGGCTGGAACCGAACAGGAGAGAGAGAGAGAGAGAGAGCTTACATGTGAAACAGAGACAGCGGTAGTTGTAGCACTGTTGCCAGACCGACATACCAGCAACCTCCTCTGATTCCTGGACATAATTAGGTTTGCAATTATCTTGGTGCGTGTGTGTGGTACGGTGTGTGTGTGTGTGTTTACGTGTGCTTACAACAGTGTGTTTCACACAGGGACATTTTTACGTGCATTTGTGTGTGTGTGTGTTATAGTGTGTGTCTGTGTGTGTCTTTGCGTGCCTACTCACCCTTATAGACTGTCAACTGGTGGGGAGATGGCCAGTGTTTCTCATCATACAGGTGAACACATCATCACCTGACCTATGACATAACCACCTGACATGTAATTACTCTTTCCTCTCTGGCAACATTCGCATTATACACATCCAAACGACTGCAAGCATGAACTCTTCCAGGAACTTGGTTGTTGCTGTTCATGAAGCAGGCCTGGCATTTCAACGATCAATCTATGCAGTGCATCCCGAAGTTAATGAACGAGGGCCTCTTATGCTCTGTCTGTGAAGGTGAACAAAGCTGTAAGTGACAGTGTTCTGATTGCTGCGTGGGGGCACTGAGCCACACACGCACACACACATACACACAAGGGCGCACACACATACACACACCTCCCCCAGTAGTTGGCTGGAGTTGTTGGTCATAATGCCAGCTCACCAATTTGGCAGCTGTACAACACCATCCTGGGCATGTAGATCAAACACAGTGAGCTCAGCCAACCAGCCGACACAATGACCGGCGCCTCACTCATAAAACACAATCACATTTACAAAGTGGAGTTCTATTGATTTATTTAAATAACTCTATTTTCATATTTGCACCGTGTTGGCAGTTGGACCTGACCTCTGTTATATGGACCGTAAAGCTTTATGACAGCGTGATGATGATAATATAAGGCGGCCAGGTCACAGTAGTGGCTCTGCTCTACCGCACCACTCACCTGGATGTGAGGGCCTCTAATGAGACACTGTTAAAATGACTGTGATGATTTGAAGATTACGAGAGCAGTAAAGATAATGTAGGAAGGCCGCATCGTTTCTGCTGCTTTAACTCTCACCCACCCAATTGGGAACGCTGACCCCTGAGAGACGCGGTCAGGACCTTATGGCACGGAGAAGGCAGAGCGAGAGCAAGAGCAGAGACCAGTAGAACGAGTTGGGAATTGGAAGACAGACTTCAAGTTGTTGTATTCCATTTGACAGTAATTACTTTTGTTAAACATTTTGTTCTTACCAAACAACAACTATTTATGTGTAGACGTATATGGATGTTTGCATACCGCCCAGTATGTTTAGCTTTAACACGTTGGAAATAATTGCCAATTTAAGCATACTGAATTGAATTGAACTGAGAGAAAGAGAGAGAGAGAGAGAGAGAGAGAGAGAGAGAGAGAGCGTGAGTGAGAGAGAGAGAGACATAGACATAGACAGAGAGAAAGAGAGAGACAGCGAGATAGACGTGAAGAGAGAGGCCATTCTTTGCTTTGTTCTCTGGTTATTCTCTTTCTACATTCAGTCAGATATTCCTTTCTTTTAGTCTTTCTTCCTTATCCTTCTCCCTTTATTCCAGTCAAGGTAATTCATGCTGCAAGTGGTAACTATGAATTATGAATTCAATTCAGTGGTGAAAACACTGCACTCTTTTCTTGTCGGGAACTTCCACTATCCACGCTCTCCTGCAGCTCCAATTTGATTGACAGGGGTTTCACAAAATAAGCCAAGGAGGAACACCCATCTTCCCAAAGGCAATTGGTCGGAACAGGTTTGCTGGAGCATAATTGGCTAGAAGTAGAGGGCCACTCCGGAATAATAAATGGACGTTTCAGTGACAGTGAGCTGTCTGTGTTGATAACTACTTTCAGAGGGCTTCACTGGCTTACACAACAGGTTTATAGGGTACAAACTTTAAATCTTTACTGAATAAATCATGGGCCTTACTCTGGGCCTCACTCCTCTGAAATAAGTAGAATAGACACAATGATTATGTCACTTTCCAATAGACTAGTGTAGTGTATATATCACAAGATGCAAACAAGACTTTGCTGTAATAGAATTCATATTGTAAAGGGAGAGTATCAACTTGGGATATTCTGTTATTCGCATAGCATCCGGCTTTAAATTTGTTGCCACTGCCACTTTTAAGACTTAAGAACACGACATTCCATGACTTGGCACTGACGTGTTCTGTAGCCACTCCTCACCCAACTCAGATGAAAGGTGACAGTAGATTCTCTCCTGGGGTCATGTGACTCCCAGCCTGTGAACAGCACCGAATCTGCTGAGTCAATGTTGTCATCAATCCTCCCAAGCATGTTGAAACGGCTCCCTTTTGAGGACACAGCTAAGGCATGGAGTGGTCTTCAGTGTGATGAGACTAGGAGATGGAAGCCTACAGTCGGAGCAGTGGCTAATCAGTGGGGGGATGGACGGAGAAGGGAGCGAGAGAGGGGGTGAGAGAGAGGGAGAGAGAGAGAGAGAGAGACAGAAAGAAAGGAGGAGGAGAGAACGAGAAAAGGGGAGAGAGGGAGAGAGGTCAAGCTGGATGGAACAGTTTGTGCATGAGTGAAAGAGAGAGAACAGATAGCGTGAGTGGGAGACCCAGATGGGATAGAAACTGAAAAACACCTTTCAGCACCTCCACGAAGTTCTCCATGGTCTCACACGTAATGGGGAAGTTTGAAGTGGGGTCACAGACACAGTCAGTCTATCTGTGGACACCAGAGTTTTGGCAGATTTCCAAGTGTGTGTGTGTACGTGTGTGTGTGTGCGTGCATGCTCCTGTGTGTTCGATCATTGGAGTAAGATTCCCAGAAATGGAGAGAAGTTGGACCGCCCTGAGTGATAACACTAAACATCTCACCTCATGCTGTGCAGTGTTGTAACTTCCTGATTACCAAATCCCACTTTGTCTTCCCTGACACACCCAAGAAGGCATGCAAGGGTATTTAGACAAGCTAATGTCTTCAGGTTCTGTCTGCCTGATAATGACATGATACAGGTTCCAGCTAAGTTGGTTTGTGCTTTTATTTCCGGAATGAGTGTTGTCTCACTGTTTATTGGTGCGAACTCACAATACAGGAGCACAGCCGCAGGTGTTGCTTGTTCAACATAGCTGCCATTCCGTTGGCGCGTCTATGGTGGTGGCAAGTGTGTACGTTTGCGCGGCTGACATATTAGCAAGGCAGAGGCACGCCGTGTTTGTGTCTGTTTCTGTGGCTCAGCATGTCAGCGAAGCAGGTGCACATTCAAGTGTGTGTGCGAGGTGGTGGTGGAGGGAGGGGGGGGAGATGAGCGTTAGCAAGGCAGGTGCACATCAACACCTGTGTGGTTTTGACCCCTATCCCCACCACCTGTCACCTCCCATCGTGGGCAACATGCTGTCTGCCAATTCGGTGCATAAACTTAACCTCTCCACTGAGTGGAGGGCCTCAGCTTAACTGATACGTGAAGATGCAAATTGGCTCTCGAGCACAGCAAACAGTATCCTCTCATGCATGTCGCTGCTTTTACCCCTCTGCTGAATGTTGTCTGCTGGTGAGGCAGACATGGATTCAGACACTACGCAGATGAAAATGTCCTGTGTGGATGTGGTGGACAGCAGACTCATCCTCCACATTAGCTTCATCGCTGGTCTGCAATGTCCGCTGGTGGTGTCTCATACCTTGTTGGCTGTGTCAGATCATACATCTAATCCCGAGCTTGGAAGTGCCAGACATGGTTTAACAGCCGTTTACAGAGTAGGCAGTACGTAGGGGCGTTAATTTGACAGTTTCACACAGGGGCAGGTCACTAATTACATCTGTTTGTCACTGATTGGGTTTTATCATCCTAAGTGCTGAAACCAGGTGATAAAGATTGTGCCAAATATTATTATTAAAAGTTTCGACGTGGATATTCCGTACAGAGACGGCTCCTGTGTTTTGTTAATCAGCGAGGCATCCTAGATAGAAGCAGGCTGCCCAGTGGGTTGACTATGGCTCATTCTGTTTGACAGATGTGCAGCAGAACATGCTGCAGTAGCCAAGGTGTCGAACTTGTATGCTTGAAAGCCTTCAAACTCTTAGCGTCCAACCATTAAAAACGGGTAGGACAGCTCGTTTCCAGAATTTGAAAATCTCGTTTCCCAGAACGAAAATCAACGTCCCCCCACTTAGTTTGGATGGCCATACCCAGGCCTTTGATAAACTGGCTCCACATGCACTAATGCCTCAATGTAGTGGTGGTTATATACAGAAAATAATGATGCAATGGTGCAGAGGATTCCCACATATGAAAAGGGGTTTGAAGAATCCTGATTCATTTGGAGCCATTAATGACCAGAAGATAGTTTCTGATGAAAATGTGTGGGTGGGCGATTTTTCATGGATGTTCCTCTTGGGGGAATTCTCAAACATTTGTAGCGAACATTGACAGTACTGAACACGATGTCTCCACGCGATCAAGTCAAGAGTATCGCGGAAGCCACTCATCCGGCACAGATTTCTAGAACCGTTTTTGTGAAGCCACTGAAGGTTACGTGTTTGAAATGTATTTGATATAAGGGATGAATAGAGGATTCACCAAATGTATGTGAGGTTCATGTGTGGATGAGTCATCCGTCACCGACAGGGCGTCATGGGAGAGCGAGGCGCGCGCTGACAAAGAGCGGGTTCATACTTTTTAAAATCCTGTTTAAAATGCGCCCTCTCTGAACGTGATTCTGGTTTAAATGTTGTGGAGATCAGGGAGCAGCAGGAAGAGATCATAGAGCTGAAGATGCTTTCACTCTCTTCAGTTCTATAAACCATGTTCCACAGATGGAGAGAGCAAGGAAGAGAGACATACAAACACCAACTGCGGGGAGAAAGATAGAAGGAGGATGAAGGGATGTAGAAAGAATGGAAAGAATGAACAGAGAGACATAAAGAGAGAGAAAGAGACATGATATGTTTGAATTGCAAACAGTCTGTTTTATCCGGTGGATGAAAGATGCAAGGTAATTAGCGTGAGGTGCAGTAATGCCTACGAGGGAGTGGGATAGACAGAAAAATGAGCTTGTTTCATTTCTGATCGCCTTGGCGCTGGTTCTCTTGGCAACGGCTCATAACCTGACACGCTCTCGCTGTGCTCCTCTGCTCTCTGCTAGGCACTGTGGACAGTAAAACATACTGTTTCAACCCACTTTTTAGGATGGTTGTCATTTTCAGCTCTTTCCCCTTGGCTTTACAACAGCATGTTGCAGGTTCTGGGTTGGTTGCTGGAGGCTGGGGGCAGGGGGTGTGGGGCTGGAGGCTGGGGGCAGGGGGTGTGGGGCTGGAGGCTGAGGGCTGAGGGCTGAATGTTTAGGTCTACACGTTGGAGTCTGCAGGATAAAAGGCACATATAATTCCCAGAAAGTTCTTCCAACCAATCACCATCAGCTTCCCGACTTAGAGCAAATCAACAAATTATTGATTTACCAAGTGTCTCAGTACAAAGCACTCTATTCTACTCTACTGTATAGATCCAGCTATCTGTTGCCCTCATTCCACTCCTGGTGTTGACCTGCCTCCCTTCATTGCATCTCAGAGTGCTGACTGCAATGAAGGTGTCTCCACTAATGTTGTACATGATATTCAATCAACTAGTGCATCACGGTTCTAGATGCACTTGATTTAGAAGGTACAGCGGTAGATCAAGGGTCGTTAGCGGTTGCAAAGATCAGGTCAAGAAAAAGACAGTATTTACTTGCCCCATTGCTTTTGCACATGCTTAAAGCACCTCTATTGACCCATGTTTGAGGGAGAAGAGGAGTGGAGTAAAACAGACAAACAGAAAGAGATGTTCAAACTTGATATACATTACAGAATATACAGTATACTTTGTGTATATGTATATATGTATATAATGTATATATATATAATGTATATATATACTGGCGTATATGTAATAGCAGTATAATATACAACAGGGATATACTATAGTCATAATATATAATACAGTATATTTGGATATATATATATATATATATATATATATATATATAAGAGAGAGAGAGAGAGAGAGAGAGAGAGCGAGAGAGAGACAGGACGACAGCACAGACAGACAGACATATTATTATTATATATATATATATATATATATAGAGAGAGAGCGAGAGAGGGAGATGAGACAGACAGACAGACAGACAGACAGACAGACAGACAGACAGACAGACTGACTGACTGGGGGGAATGATGAGTATCGTCATCATTGCTCCAGTTAGCAGTCTATGATGTGATTAGAGTGAGGGACAGCAGGACACACTGAACACTGACGACTGATGACATCATGTCTCCCTGTCATTTCTTTCTCACGCACGCACGCACACACACACACACACACACACACACACACAAACATACTGCCGTGTAAACAAACAGCAGGATGAAATGACAGCACAAAAAACACCTTAACTCTAAACCCTTTTTCAATTATTAATTTGGTCACTATTATTATGGCATTACTTTGCTATCTGGAATGTAGTGAGATACTGTCCACTTTGGTTTCCTCAGCAGTTCCATTCATTTAGAGTTAACTAAGACTCGACATAGGCTTTCATGGCAGTGTAATTAAATATAATAAGTTAATTGATGTTTTGAGCGTTTAGGTAATTAAACAGAAAACAACGAGACATTTGTTTAAATTATAATATAAACAAAGGCTTAGGTTTTAGATGTTGGAATAAACTCACAAATCTGTAGAAGAGGAAGGAAGGAAGCAGGTAGGCGGTAAAGATCAGAACACTCACTTACTGTCACTGATCCCCGACTATGTTTACGTGTGTGTGTGTGCGTGCGTGTGTGTGCGTGTGTTACGTCTCCTCTGCTGATCCTGTCCTCCTCTCTCACTAGCTCGTTTGCTTCTGACACCCCAGGTGACTCCGCCCTTCACCACCCCACCCCTCCAAACCCCCCCCTGGTCACCCTCCAGGGCCTGCTTTGTCCATCCGTCCAGCCCCCCAGGCTATCTGCCTGTGAATCCCTCTTCCAGCCCCTCTGGCTACCCTGCTCCGTGGTCGTGGTTGGTCATTTGGGAAGTCAGAATCCATTCTTAGAGGGCCAAAATCCATTGTAGAGCATCAATCTTGTCACCATAAGTAGCCAGACTTTAGTCTTGATGACATAGCAATTCATTGTAGTTACATGTATTCACTGTGACCAAATTCAATGGATCTGACAAAGAGATGTTTGTGATCATTAGCCAGTAGTGCGAGGCATAGATAGGTGCTTGGGCAGCAGTTTGTTAGCTGCTAGGTGCTAAGACAGCAGGCTGTCAGGTCACCCTATCTGTTTTCACATTCCAAGAAGAAACGATCTATTTATCTACACTCCGCCTTAGTAAGCACTGCACCTTTATTAGCGTTTATTTATTATACAGAATCAACCAATCATTCAACCAATGGACGTTGTAATTAGTTCAAACACGGATATCTATCCCACAATCATGGCCATGTAAAAACAGTGGAAAGCCCTACTCTAAACGTCACACACAGATGGAGTATTTGCTAATGAGCTCACTGGTAGCCTGGAGTTCAATATTTGAATTTTCCATTTGACTGTGGACTTAAGATATGCTAATACATACTACGTGCCGAAATGTGCAGTGCTAAGAAGGTCTTCTCTCCTTTAGTGTTTACAGTGAGGGACCAGTGCCAAAACAGCACTAACCTTCTTTAGAAAGCTAGCAGTGTACTGGTGTGCTGGAACCACTGAATTAGAAGTCTGCAACATAGGTCGAGCAGCACTGTGCTGTCATAAAAATGTACAGTATGATAATAATAATTATAATGACAATAAAAATAATAATTATAATGGTAATCATGTAAAATGATAGCTGCCATATCCTGATTATTTACATAGCAATGTTACAATAATATACTTGTCATAAGAATACACATGATCATGTCATAAAGATATACATATTCATATCGCATTGATACATGAGTTTGGGATAGGGTTAGGGGTTTTTTGTGGCTACGTCATAATATTGCGGTATACAGTATGTAGCACAGGCAACTGTGGATAATCTTGGATAAGAAGGAAGTGATTTTGGTGTGGTGGCAGAAACAAGGGCTCAGCTTGTGGACTGGAGGTTTAATCTTCCCTGGTGACGCCGACACAACGCACATTAAGTAGTCAGGGTAATCATTGTGATGCAGGGCTGCTGGAGAGGATTCGTATCAGTGATTCTCTGACTATCATCTGAGGTTGTTGAAGATCATGTTGGAACCTGGAGCTTTGAAAAAAGCCTTTTGCTTAATTCCTGTTTGAGATCGATTCCAAGCGAGAGCCTGGATGTTTCAATCAGGAGTTGAAAGGGCTGTAATTCTAACCCAGAGCAGGCTTATCTGCCACAATGTGTATCTGGGCTGTGAACCTACACTCCAGGGGCTAGAGGCTAATGCAGAGACAGAGAGACAGATTGAGTGAGAGAGAGAGGGAGGCAAGGAGAGAGGGAGAGAGAGAGAGAGAGAGAGAGAGAGAGAGAGAGAGAGAGAGAGAGAGAGAGAGAAAGCTGCTGTAGAGAATGAAATGGTTTGAGAGATGACTAGGTGACAGTGAGAGAAAGTAAGAGAGAAGAAGTCACAGAGTCTTGGCCTACAAGGTAGCAATGAGAAAGATGATCTCTTATTTTCTGAATTTCAAATAAGTCATGAAAGAATCTTTCTTCTTGAGCTGTACTGAAGTAACCTCATCGCCTTCATTTCTGCAGGTACTGTTTCTTCTGCACTGCTGCTGTCAAACTTGAGGCCTGCCTCCCTGTCCCTCTGCATCCTTGTGTGTGTAGGGTGTGTGTGTGTGTGTGTGTGGGGGGGGGGTACTTCCTGAATTACGACAGGTTTAGGTTTAGCTGTGGACATAAACCTGGTCATCCATCTTGCCTGGATATCCCTTAAATGAGTCCTCCACTCAATACGGCAGACAGAGAGGGATGAGAGGGATGAGAGGGATGAGAGGCAAGGCGGCTTGTCCATAGCTTTGGCCGAACACCACCCCTTCCATCCTCTCTTCTTCATTACCTTCTCTCCTCTGTGCCTCATTCAATATGGGGTTCATTAAATAATCTATGGCTATAACAGCACAGTTAGTCAGTACACAGCAAATACTAGATTTCTGAAATCTCAGCAGATACATTTGATTCAAAAGTTTTCATCAAACACAAACAAATCTTTTAGGTGTGGTTCTGACTCGTCCTTTCCTCAACTCACCTGACTTTATCAATCCCACGAAAGCAGTGTTGACAGCCATCCAGGATGTGGAAAATAGTATGCACTGCATTCTTTTAATCGGCAGTAATTTTCGCTCATACCGCTAGCGCCACCACTGCACCTGACCTATAAACCACAGCTTCCAGGTGTGAAGCTCAGGAACGACATCTGTCCTTCTGTTCAGACATGTTCTATCATGTTCATCAGAATCGCCCCCAAACACGTTCCCTGTTCGACCAAATTAGGCATCTGGCAAAAAAATGAACTGTCATTCATTACATTTGCATTCATGTTCAATTTGTCTTTACGGTGGTTGTCATGGTAATAACACTGGCAAAAAAGAGGGTAGGACAGGAGATAGGGGGAGATGAGGGTGGGGGGAGAGGGGAAGGAGGGGGGACAAATGGAGAGATGAGGGAGAGGAGACGGGAGGGAGAGACAGAGTGTACAGAGAGGGGAGCTTATCCAAGGGTCATGTCAGAAGCGATTATTTGGATTGCATAGGTAGAGGGGTAGGGTCATATACTGATTGGAGGGTTATGAAAGGGCACATTATTGAGTAAGACTTGTGTTGTTGTCCTGGTACATGACTAAATTAAAAACCTTTTAAAGCTTTTCTGCCTCATCTGTCTACTTGTGTGTGCCTCAATATTTTTAGCTTGTTTGTGCGTCCGTGTGTGTGCGCGTGTGTATTTGTGGGAACGCATATTTACGTTTTGGGATTTTCTGAGAAATACGAGCGCTTCCATTTAGGTAGATTTGCATAATGGAGAATTGATGTCCAAGATGGTCCCTCTTGATGAAACATTATGAACCACCTGATGGAGTCAACAAAAAAATGGCCTTAACAAGCCTGGTGAACCAGGAGTTTCAGAACCTTCAGGCAAGCACAGGCTGATGAGAGAGCGAAGGGAGTCACAGTAAGGACTGAAAAGACATGACACAAATGCAGGGAGAGTAGAAATGAGCAAACGAGGAGTGAAGTGGGATAGGAACGGAGACGAGGTCCAGTGAGTCTCTGCATGATGGAATAAAGCAAACTAAAAGGGAGGCTGCTGTATCGCAAGCTAGATGACATGAAACAGTTCTGAAAAGGATCGCTTGATTTCACTCAGTACCACCACAGCGTATTTGGCTGTGAAGCGTTCTCTGACAGGTGTACAGGGCTAACCAGGGGTTAAGATGACGACGCCGCTGGTCCTTCTACTCTGCTTGACAACAGAGACAGACAGGTCTAAATTCACATCCTCCTTCACCGTAAACAACTTGCAGTGTCTGTAAACACACCGGAGTGTGTGTTTTAGGGCTGTTTTTCAGAAGCAGACTGCAGCACAGGGGGTGGGGATTGGGAAAGGGCGGTGCTGTTGTGTGGGGGGGGATTAGCACACCTGGGACAAATTCATGACATATTGTCTTTTTGAATGTCTCCTTCTCTCTCTACAATCTCGTCTTTTTCTCAGCTTTTTATGACACTAATCTCAGCGGTTCTGCTTCCATCTCACACTCAATTTCTCTCCTTGTCTCTGCTCTCTGTGTCTATTACCAAGTCTTTCTGTAGATCCCTGATTGTGTGTGTGTGTGTTCTATTGTGCATAGAAAACACAGTTCTCTTTTTCTGGTGATTGTCTGTCATGCAGCAATGACGATATCAATAACTGCTTTGTGGAACCAGAAGAGAATCAACTCTCTGGCTTTCATCTGTTTCATTCACAGCTTAATAACATCCTTACAGTGAGACTGTAACATTATCATAGCAGACTCGTTCTCAGACATCCTTCGTGTCCTTCTGTCTGGTGTATTTTTCTTGACTTGCGAATACTCCGTCATTGTACTCGCAGGCATTTTGCATCTGCGAAAGTGATATCGTAATTTCCTGTATGACACCACAATCTTGGCAAGGTAGGCTGACACCTGTTAGTCAACAGACGAAAGCAGAGCCTTGAGAATGAGCAAGCATATGGTGAAGGGAGTGATATTCTGTCGATCAGGTGAGATGGAATGCAACACCCATCCAACGTTCTTTTGATGAGGTGGCCCATTACTGAAAAGCTTTTGAAAATCACCTTAACAACGGCAGAATGTGGGTGTTATGCCACCCTCAAGAATAACTCACACCTTTGTAGAAGAGTTTGAAAAACATTTTGAAGAAATATTTGTGGTTAAAGAAAACATGACTTTCCTTTATGAAAAAGTGTCAGTATGGTGACTCGTGTTTCTTACATAGACATGAGGATCCATTCTGATGCTAAATTACGTGTGGAACGATCATCCAAGGCAACGGGCTAGCGTTATCAGACAGCTATCAATTTCAAGACCTCTTTGATATTGATTGTTCTATGAGAATGAGGACATCCTATTAATGATACATAAGCATATGCATGGTAATATAAATTATGTATGGATTCCTACATAATTTATAATACTGTGTACTGAGAAAGTTTTATTCCCCTCGCACAAGATGCAGTGTGAATTATTTGCAAGGATTTCATGTGGTTGAAGTCAATAATGAATAGGTGTCATTGATTATGATTTCCTGACGTTTTTTTCTGAGATCATTTTAGTCACATTTTGGACTATTTTTAAAAATAATTTGACATTTTGTTTGATTAACCATTTTTCCAACAACATATCTCTCTCTCTTTCTCTTTCTTTATCTCTCTCTCTCTCTCTCTCTCTCTCTCTCTCTGTCTCTCTATCTCTCTCTCACACACACACACACCCACAAACACACCCACCCTTTTGTCCTCTTATGTCCACCCCTTCTTCACTCACATATCCCAACGTTCCTGCTTCTTCTCCTTGATTTCCGTCTCTGGATCTCACTCCCTACACGTCCCTCTCCAGAGCCAACACTTTCTCCTAACAGTACTTCCCATCGTATTTTCCTTTATTTTTCTTCCCTCTCTCATAAAAAGTCCCCTGAATCATAGAAGTACTATGTATCACACCAAAGAGTATCCCGCTCAGTACCACTGCTCTCACTACCCTCAGGTGCTCCCGACAGCTGTCCCCATAGTTAGGAGCCCTAGAGGGAGGAAGAAAGTGTGAAGTGTGTGTGTTGTGTGGGGGGGGGGGGGAGGGAGTGGGGGGGGGCAAGTGGCGCGGGTGTGAGAGTGTGGTGTTTGTGTCACAATCAAAAACGTCGATGGCTACCACGAGAAGTCAGAACCCGTTACAGTTTTTTTTTCATCAAAAACGTCATAGCACATAAGCAGCCGAATCCTTACATTGTTTTATATGACAATGCACGAATAAACGTCATCTACCCTCGTGTTTGGGAGGAGAGGGAGCGCCCAGTTAGACAGTTTATTTATTTGCATCAAAAACATCATACTAGGCCTGATTTCGTAGAAGAGGTGAGACCGTTATGACAGAATGTGTGTTTTTCAACAAAAAAAGACGAACGTCACATAGCTACCCCTTAAGATTCTTTTCAACAAAGACGTCATACTACGATCCCTTACGTTGAGGCATAGTTGGAGTTTTTGACGATTGGTTTTTCAAATCAAAAACGAGTCATAGGTCAGACTTGTTTGGAAAGGGTGTTGAGAGAGGTTGTTTGTGGTTGAGCCCTTACGTCTTTTTTCATCAAAAAGCGTCATAACGACCCCCTTACGTATTTTTTCCATAAACACAATCGATAACGCTAAGAGCAGAGAGCAGAAGGAGAGCCCTTACAGATTTTTTTCATCAAAAGCGTACGAGTAAACTAGACTGATACACGACGCACCGTGTGAGACGAATATTTTTGCACGATTTCCATGACTGATTACAGCCGCTAAAGCAAACCCTTCATCTTTCAATTCCACTGCAGCTCCTTCCTATCTGGGGTGAGAGAGGGGCTCAGACCAGCTGAACTGTCCCCAGTGTGTCTGCTCAGCAGTGGCTATCAGACTTGGGCATCACACATTTACTTTTTATTCATTTGGCAGATTCTTTTGTTTAAGACGATGTTGAAATGTGCGTGTAGAACGTAAAAGGGGAAATCATGCATCAAGTGCATCGTTCTAGCACTGCCAGGTCAACGAACGGTCTGCATTTAGTTATCACAGTGGAAATCACATCTCTGGGTCTTTGACACAGGGAAAATCATCACAACTACAGTAAAAGATTAACATCTCAACTGCAGTAGTGCACAGTACAGGGCAGTAAAATCACGCCCCTTTCCAGTACAGTACATCAAGCAACTTTTGGTTGTTCTTTCCAGAAAGCATTACAACAGGATCTCAGTTACAACGTGCAGGGAAGTGACACTCATTCGCAAGTATACTGTGACAAGCAGTAATGTACAGCTAAGTGCTGCTTTGGTCTTAAACAAAATACTCTCTGCTTAACATCTGTTTTCATATAACATCTATTATGGGATGCCATGTACAGAATCAGGGCATATTTGCAGCTGTTGGCTACGCAAACATACTAGGATGATGAAGAGGAAGTTGGCAACCCTGTACAAGGAGCCCCGTGTGTCTCTTCCAGCCTGCTCAAATAGGCCCATTACCAGCAGAGGTCTGAAACCTGTCTGTAGCCATCAGGTGTCTCAACTGAATTACTGCACTTACCGATCGATAACATCACCTAGCAACCTGTGTGTGCCAGTGTCTGTGTGAGCGGCAGCGCGTGTGCGCGCTAGCGTGTGTGTGAGCATGTGAGTGTGTGTTAGCACCTGCCTGCCAGCTGGATGTTATTCTGCTAGCGTCCAGTATGTATCCAGTTGTGGATTTATGCCATACTCATGCCGATTCAAATGAATAGGGTTCATTCCTGTAGTTTCCTATTTTTTACATTCGACAACCTACTCACTTTCCTGTCACGCTGACGGTTTACTTAAGCAAACTATAGATATCAGAAGGTATAGAATCAGCCTACAATGCTTGTTTGTTGATCGTATCCATCCACAACACAGCTTCATAAGTGTCCTATTGAATGTGGCAATCGCAAGGAGAGCATATTCAAGAACTCAAAAATATTTATTCTCTCAAACTGGGAACAAGCAGGGAACACTCACACCAACAATGACAATGACACAGCAAGGGGAGCAAACACATACACAGGGCTGGGTGATTACACAATGGAGAACTGCTGGGTGATTGAAAGGAGACGCAGGGAGTGCAAGGAGCCAGGTGAGACAGGCAAGACCAGGACTGGAGCTCACCCAGGTAGAACCATCAGAACAGAACATTCGTCACAAACGTCACTGTGTTTGTGACAAAAGTCTCAAACAAAAGTCACAAACACAGAAGAGAATGGCCGTGACTGAGACAGGACAAGGTAACCGTAACCAGGAAGGCAGGTCTATATTTTATCTCAAATTAGCCCCACCTGGATCAACAAACAAGCCTAATGAAAACGAGTTGAGTACATACACGCAATTATAAACCAGAACTGCCCGAACAAGAATGAATAATTTTCATCCCATTTTGTTCTACATAAACACTAATCAATTGAGTGCTAGGAGATTAAATTAAGGGTAACAACTGTAATCAGAACAGTGTGTTTAAGAGCTGTAGGAGCTGGAAAGGTGTGTGCTGAGCAGTGAGTTTGTAGCTCCTGCAGAGCTGTTCTGCGGTCATTGTCCCTGCTCCAGCCACACTACACAAGAGGAAGCACTAATTAAAAATGGTTGGCCTACAGCATGTAAGGCATTGTTAATTTCCACCTCTTTTGTGTTTTGGGGTGTGTGCGTGTGTGTGAGTGAGCGAGTGCAGAGGGGGCTAGATTTGCATGTGTGTGTGTGCAGACGTGATAGCCGCTGTTGTGTGCGTCCTTTGTTGGTAAATTTAGATTTGTCCCCTTTCCTCTCTTCCTCACTCTGGAAATGTCACTCTTTCAAGCTCCAGCTCACTTAGACTCTCTCTACTCTTTCCTAACTTTCTCTATCATGTCATCTACCTGACTGGACCCATACAAGTCATGGGTTTTCCCACATTTAAGGAAGCATTATTTTGAATGTAGCAGGGCCCCATGCTGTTGTAACATCCCATAGTGTAGGACACAGGGATAATTACTCACTAAGGGGCCAGAGGTTTGGACTGCTGCCTGGCCCTGAGCCCTGAATCTCTGCCATGAACATTTTGGGATGTCACCCTGACAGCAGGACACACACAAGCGTGTTTGCTAGAAAAATAATAAACAGAAGATTTTGCAGAAATACACACACACTGTGCACACATTTGCTGTATACACATACACACACTAAACAAGGGCGGTGGGAACCAAACAAAGAGGCTAGCCGAAAGGCAGGCAGGCAGATAGACAGGCAGACAGGTGGGCAAACAGAAAATCAGGCAGGCTAGAGGAGAGCGGAAGGCAGACAGAGGCAGTGTGGCAGCAACGCATGTAGGTGTGCAGGCCAGAGGGCAACCATGAAGCAAGCAGGAAGGTGGACAGAGAGGCAGGCAGGCAAAAAGGCAGATAGGAAAGCAGGCAGGCACATCAAACAGAAGGGAAGTTCCTAACAGTCAGACTAAGGCCACACAGGGACAGATACAGCGACGCGAGGTGAATGTTACCTTCATAAATTGTCATGGATTTGTTTTCTTCAGAAGATGGGTAGGCGAAAGAAAACAAAATAGTTCAGTCTGTGTGTGGCAGTACAGAAATGTGAACTGAACACAAGACTCAAGGAGCACGGATCTTCAAGTTTCTATCACATGGACTTTGTAGCTGTAATGATCAGAAAACAGACCTCTGAAAGCAAAACATTTGAGACAATTGACTGGCTTGTTGGTTATTTGGATGGTTGGTTAAATGGTTATTGCCTGGCTGGCTTTCTGTCTGACTCACTGACTGACTGACTGACTTAAATCTACTGAGTGACATTCTGACAAATATTCATGAGCATCTAGGTGAGTTGCAGTTTGCCCAAGGGTCCTCACAAAAATGACAGGCTTGTGACAAGCAGTGTGTTTGTGTTGGGGACCTGAAGAAATGATAAGAGGAGTTTCACTCAAACTGAGCCGGAGGCAAAGTCTATGCTAGTTGTTTGTGCATTTGTTTTGGCTTCACCCAGGATGACTCTAGTCCTTCTCTATTGGGTTTGTATCGGTGACAAGGAGATCTTGAACTACGTTTAGGCTCTTTGTTCCTCAGAAGCACAGTTTGATTACCGCTCAAGGAGTGCATCATTTTCCCATTATTCGTCCTCAAATCATATGCCTCTTCCTGGTACGTTTTGTCTATCCTAAACTCTTCACCCCTCTTTTAAACTGTCTATCCTTTCTATTTTGATTTGTCTGCCCCCGCCTCTCTCAACGATCTCCTTCCCTCCTTTTCACAACCTTCATTTTACATATGTAAAATTGCTGTCTGTTTAAGTTGTACTTTTCATTCCCTATCTTCCCCATCTCTCCTCCTCCATCACCTCTGCCCTACCTTCTTCCTCCTCCTCATGTCCATTCTCCCCCCTCGTGTTTTGTGTCTATGTTTTTCTCCATTCAGGAGTGACACCGTCCTTGGGTGTCGTCATGGTGTTTGTTGCTGTTCAGAGTGCTTTTCCGTGGTTCATTTTTATCGACAGTTATGCTGCAATTAGAAACATGACAAAACAACAGCAGTACAGATGGCTACTGAGTAGATCAGCAGAAAGACATGTTAGCACTGTATTAGGACTGCAACAAGGCAAGAAAGAGGCACTGATTGTTATTCCATCACTAATTGCAGTTTTGTTTTATTTGTATTTAGGAGACCAGCTTACAGAATCATGCCTGCCAGAAACCAAGGAAAGTACCCTTCTGTCGCTCTCATTAGAATAACTCCATAATAGTCAATAACTCTACACTCATTTGGAAGGGGTATGAACCCTATAATCCTGGCTAAGAAAGTGGCTGGGCTTCAAATCAGACTTCTAATGCCCTCCTAGAACTGAAGGAGAGCCATATGACTGGAGAGGCAACCTGGCAGCCCTCCCAGAGTGGCGTGAGAAGACAGGAAAGGAGAGTGGGAGTCAGAGAGGTAGGAATAGATGGAGCGTGAGAGGAGGAAGAAGAGGGAGGGTGAGGGGAAAATGGCATGGAGTGACAGAGAAAAGGGGAGAATGGAAAAAGAGAGAGGTGGGAAGGGAGACAAGAAGAGAGGAAGAGAGAAAAGAAGAGAGGAAGAGGGGACTGAGGTAACAGCAAAGGATGCAAGCTGGGGATGTGAATGAGAAGGCTACAGAGAGCAGCGGGATGAGTGCCAGACTGATAGATGAGAGAGGTTGAGTGTATTCATATGGTGTTTCTAATAGCCCTGTGATTAAGCATGCTTTCACCATATCCTGACATGCTCCACAAAGAGCCTTCACACACACACACACATACACACACACACACCCGCACACACACCTCAGATGCTCCATTTACAGCTGAGTCAGAATCAAACTGGAGAGTGATGAGACCAATGTGCACCTCTGACATGCATCGCTTCCCAAAATAAAGCAAATCAACTTCACAGCCTCTGCTCACACACACAAACGCACACCTACACGCACGCACACGCGCATACGCACAGACTAATAGGCGTGATGCATTTTCGGCCCTCCGTAACGTACTGCAGGTAAGGTGCAGCTCAGTGGTAGAACACTTCACTTGCAGGTTAGAAATCCCCTCTTCACCCTGCTATGCCCCCTGTCCTCGTGGTTTCTCTTCTCTTCTTGATCATTATTCTGCTTTTTCATCTTACATGTCAATCCTCCTCCTTTTCACTCCTCCCTCTGCTGTTGTTGTCCTCCCCCCCCCCCCCCCCTGGTCCTCCCTCCGTAACCTCATATATTCCGATGCACACCAGGGATTCTGAACACACGTAACTAGGATCTCTCGTCCGCCCACACTGTGTCCACACGACCCACGTCATGTCTCCCTTCAGAATGTATATTGCATGGCCAACCGCTTGACTGAAATTGTATGTAATTTCAAGGCAGGTGACGTTTTCCTACCCGCAGATCAGCGTGCATTAATGTCTGTAGCGGTTTTGTGTGTATGGAATCCTGTGCTGGTCAATAGGCAGTACCCTGACACATCCCACAGAAACACACAAATAGCAACCCATGACAACATGTACCACACGTGTAAAGACCATCTTCCCATACTTGCCTACAGTCAGATATGTAGGAAACATCGCTCTTCATCCTCCTTTCCGTTTGTTGTCTGCGGAAAAAATGTTGCTCCTTATTTTGGATTTGTTTTTCTATGCACTTGCTCTCTTTTCTATAGCTCTACCCTGTTTTGTCGCCCTGTCTTGCATTTTTCATTCATATTTTTCTCACCTCTAATTTGACCACTACATCCTTGACTAGGACCATGGTGTCACGTTTCATGTCTGAACTTTAAGGGGAATTAACTGGTGTGTGTCTTTTGAGACAACGCATTTCATGAATAGTTATTAGTGAAACTGGAATAGATACTAGTATATGTTTGAATATGTACAAGTAATTTAAAATAGTTACCAGTAACTAAAGAATAGTTCCAAATCAAAATGGAATTGATACTAGAAACTATTGGAATAAATACTAGTAACCAAGAATAGTTACTTGCTGGTGACAAATAGCAGATATTGCTAAAGCACACCCCCATGAAATTAAATAGTAAATATGTGTAATTTGTTACTATTAAAAATATAATAGTTACTAGTACCTATTGGATTAGTTGCTAGTAACAAAAAATAGTTACTAGTAACTCTTGGAGTAGCTACTAGTAAAACCAGAATTTATGCTAGTGCATTTTTCCATTAATAATAAGTACCAGGAACTGTAAAATCGTGACAAGTATATTTTGTTATTAAATCTTAAAACGGTTTGCCATTCACATGAATGACTCTTAAGACAGAGCTTTTCGAAGAGATCTATTAAAGAAGATCCAGGAGATCCATTATACTTGTGTGTGTGTTTGTATGTGGTGTGTGAGCGTGTGAGCGTGTGTGTGAGAGAGAAAGACTATATGTCTTGTGTGTCTGCTATTTCAGTTCCGTTGTTCTAAAACCCTGACAGTTGCCCATGGACATTAACCAAGCTGTTATTATCCTATCATCCGTGAGTGCCTGAAGCATCTGGTGTGCGTGTATGTGTTTGCATGTTTGTGTGTGTTTCCTGACAGGTGAAACGTCTGGGCCGTGTAAAGAGGGACACATGATTGGACAATGCACACAGGCTCTCTATAATCAACATCATTTCATGCAAACAAGCCGTCATGCTGAAAGTGCAGAGTAGGGGAAACGAAGGGACGGGGAAGAGAAGTGGTGTTACAGGGTAACAGTAAAGGGATTTGTTTTCCTGCCCATGAGGGAGGGAAAGAGCAGAGTGTAGAAATGAGTCAATCGACTTTCTGAGAGATGTGATGACTATCAGAGCATTCCAGCAGAGGAAGGTTGAAGGGTAATTCTCTATGTGGGCCATTAGTTGATGTGCTTGTCAAAGCAGCTACAACTACACAGACAAAGTCCGCTGTAAGACAATTACCTACTTTTTTCCCAATCTCTGGGGTCCTGCTCTATTCAGTATCCCCCCTTCCTCTCCCTTCTCTCAGCAACACTTCCAGTCTTTTCTTGTTGCCATAACAATGTCTTTGCTTGGCTTGTGCAGGTGGAGAGGAAATTGAGGTTAATTCAGGACAATAAGAGATGAAGTTTGAGATGTTTCCCAACAGGAGTCTTCATGGGTTGCTTTTCCCTGAATGTGATTATCTACCGGCTTCATTGATTTCATTCTCCGCTCGACGTATGGGGCTTTTTGTATTTGTTCAGTGCACCAAAGTGTTTAGAGATGAGATTACCCTTTTATCTTTACTCTTGTGCATTGTAGCCCAGAACAATTCCGGTAGTCACAATATCTCATGATTAGGTTAATTGTGCAATTAAGATGAGAATGATGGTAAAGTGTTTGGTGTGTGTGTGTGTGTGTACTTTTTTGTGTGTCTCTCAGGACTAGTCAATTGCCTGCACACACAATGCAGGAAACATTCAGGAAAACGAAATTACTCATCAACTCCTTACATCGATGCTAATTAGCCCAGTCACTGAGCTCCAGAAATGAAAACACAGATTACTACTGTGTCTGTACTCACATCCTATGGTCAAGCAATATTATGCAATTACGTAGCCTCAATGGGATATTTTTCTTTAACGTCTGCGTGAATTGTCCTACTACCTAGTCTCGTAGCTCCATATGGATTCTCAAACAGCCCATGTCTAATAGAAAGGTTTCAGTTGTGGTCCTGTTTGTGTTATCAGGTGGCGGCTGTTTACGGTGCAGACTGAAGGACTCTGGGACATATTGGCCAGCATTTGCGTCTCTGGGTGGCTCGCACACATACCCTTCTTCCGCTGGAGAGATTGGTAATCAGGAAAAAAAAGATCACAGTTGCTTGTTCACGCACTGGTTGAGAAGACAGACAGATATTAAGTACACAAAGAAGTGCACGCAAGCACGCACACCACACATACCATCCCATGACCATCATCCGCATTCCATACGCAGACGTTCACACCCACACGTAAACACAGTGAGAATGTGACAGTGAGTTCAGATATCTGTTGACCCTTGCGACCATTTCATGAAAATTCATGAATATTTCGTTCGCAGAATATATTTGCATCACAAATCCTAATGATGTCATTAGAGAGAAGGGGTCGTCTGCTCTGCCCCTGTTCCTGCCTCTCGCTTCTTTAAGGCAGATGATGCATCGACTTATCGAGCAGGTAACCATATTCTCACTTGGCAGTTTGGGTTAATTAATTAGAAACTAAATCAAACTGATTTGATTGATGGTCTTCTCTCTATGGCTACGCAATCGACTGACCATAGAACATCTGTTAAGCGTGTGTTCTCTTGCTGTCTCTCTTTCTCCTGGCAGTTTTGGCTGACCTCTGTCTCTGCAGAATGGTTGTAATATCAGTCAATAAGCGCATATCGTATTGCTTCTAATACATCAAGCTCTGACCCACACATGGTCTTGGCTTGTTTCCATCATGAACTGCTGTGTCAATAGAGTCTCTAGTAGAAGGCATTACGCTGGCCGCCCAGCTCCATTCATCCTAATTCACTTCTTAACAATCCGTCTCATTCTATCCTGGGAAGCCGATGAGTCTGCGAGCTCATGGTTCATTTTCTTTGGCAGATGCATCTGACCACCTTCCCATTCAAACGCTTTCCCCATCGACATGGAAAGAGCCGGACGATTGACAACTTGGTATGTTGGTTTGTATGGTTTAAAACCCATGACAACAGAGGAATGCTGTAGAAGCCTTTTTGTACACCTTCAAGGTGATGTTTCTTTGCACTGATTGGTTGTATCTACCCAATTCTATCCAATCACTTCCAGAGGCATTTCTGCACCCGTGAAAAACGGACTGGCTGTGGAAGAAGACAGGTCTGTTCCTTTGTAGAAATAAGACCGGGAGCCTTGTTCACAAGAAGACAAACAACACAAGCTATTGAAGATTTGTGTGCAGAGACTCATCATCTAGTGAACAACAAGGGTCAAAGATGAGTTTTTTTTCTTGTTAATGTTCAAACCAATCTTTTATGCCCTTATTAAAGCGTCTCATGGGCAGAATATGCAACATTGTAGATGCACTTTAATGATAATGGACACTGTGCTCTGCTAACACGCTTCTCTGCTCTGAGCACATTATTTTATCTCTGTTTCCACTCCGAACCTAACTTGGTTACATTTGGTCCGACCCTTAAACAAACACAGCTAAATGTTATTTGTACCTCATTGCAGCTTTTAGCTCAACTACACTTTAAAATTATGGCTGAAGGATGCTTTCAGAGGTTATTGGTTAAGTCAAATGTCAGGTGACTCACTAGCCTGAGGAATCATTTTACATTGGGCTCACAACTCTACCTTGTCTAGGCTGTCTTTAGTTACATTGGGCTTCAACTCTGCCAGTCAATGCATGTCTTTATCTCAGAGAACCTTTCCCCAGCATATTCTATTCTATTACCATCAGCCAGTATCCAGTAATGGTAAATCTGATACACACGCCACTGTGCACAGTTGTTAAAAAACGGTTCTATCATAGATCAGATTACCATATCAACCATATCAACTGAAACCATTCCTTCTATGCTGCCTGCTTCACAGTCATATCACCAGTCGAGCTGTCAGTTGTTTGGCTTTTTTCATCCTCAGCAACAACAAAGCCAATTGTTATATTAATTGAGAATCATTATATTGCTGTTAATGGCAGCCGTTTTTCCATTCCAGTACGTAATGAATTGACTCTGCAGCTGCAAGGCTGACGAGCTACTGGAGTAGAATGCGATGCGAGACCTGAATGTGCCATTATATTACTACGGTTGTAATCATTTTCTGTTGTTGTATTTATTTTTCTACTGCATTACTTTTTGCCACCTTTACATGAGAGGGCAAAGGCGGGTTAGGAGCTGGCAACACTGCCCTGGTTTAGCTAGAGAAAACTGGAAAGGGAGGGAGGGACCGAGAAAGTGAAAGCGTTAAAGTTAGACAGTTAAAGAGAGATAGTTAGAGAGAAAGAGAGAGAGAAAGACTTCTGTACCGTCTGCAGCCTCAGCGCAATAGCTTTTCCTGTCCCTTCACAGAGCAGAACCTGCCTTGCTCAGACCCAGCCTGCATCCCTGGAGGGGAATGTCCATCTCACAATATGTTTACGTTCGTTTTTTTGGCAGACACTCTTCCCTGGCCACTGATATAATCACCACAAACCCAAGAGCGAAGGTTCTAAATTCCAAGACAGATTTTGTGGATCGTACACAAACTTTCCAAGGGTGAGTACACAGAGTTTGAAGAATTGTAGACCAACGCAGCTACAATAGTGCACTATCTAGTTGTCAAGGTGCATTTGCACAGTCACGTTATACCATAGATTATAACCTTTGTTTTTTAGACAATTTGATAAACCCTTACAAAAATAGTATAGTTGTTTTTGCTGTTTTGACAGTAAATCTCTACAGGGTCATAATCCCCTTGCTGGAATGGAAAAGCTAGAGTTCAAACTGTGTGTGGACTGCAGCCAACATCAGTGCTCTCCTGGTCAAAGGAGATCTCCTGTTAAAGTGGTTGTACAACCTTTGACCAGGATGAGATCATCAAAAAGTCCTTCTTCTCTTGAAGTAATGGAGGCCAGGACCCCTAATCAGTTAGAGAGGACTTTGTTTAATATCAGGGGAGTTTGAGCCTTAGGCCTGGCTGGGGTCTGCAACCTCCAGTGAAACAGCAGACTGTACGCCTTAGACTTGATTAGGATCCATAAGCTCTAGTATGACAGAGAACATTGGACAAGGGTGCATGTGCTTTAGTAGGACAGTGCACAGCTATCCAACCATCTGACTCAGGTTCACACTCTCTAGCAGGCCAGCCTGCAACTCAAGGCTTAAAATAGAATAGTCGAGAGGTAAAGAAAGTGTTTCTTTGTCTTCTGTGCTTCTAGAGAGGAGCACATCTCATAGCAGCAGGGTTCCTCTGATTTTTATTCATCAGCGCTCTGTGTGGTGTGTGTGTGTGTGCGTGCGTATGTGTGTGTGTGGTGAGTGAAAAGTGTGGTTTCAGTTTTACTCAGAAAAAGACAACAATTGCTACACGGGCAAATAGAGACGATTCTAAACTTACATGACAGCTGGCTTTACATTTTACAGTAGTTATCTTGGCCAGTTTAAGTGTGGTTGTTTAGCTGCCAAAGCGAGCGTAAGGATGTTCAAGGCATTCTGATGCATTATGTTAGATTTTAATCTCAGCCCAAATGATGGTAATAAAAGCTATTTCATACACATTTATCGCACATGGTGTTATTCTCTTTAATTACATTTGTGCACACATTTCCAACAAGTCAGCTATTTGTTTAATGCACAACTTCCGAATTGCTTTGGCGATTCATTTTAGGCTGCTTCATAGTGTGGGCAAGATTGCATGCCTAACATCACAACTACAGAGAGAAACATGGATCATGACATTTTGCATTTTGCTTTCATTACTGCTTTGGTTTTGTTTGTTCAGAGTAACTATTGTTTTGTTTCTGAAACATTTTTATCCTACGTGATGGAATCATTTCTTCACCTTTTTGGAAGACCCGGAACTGATACAACAACAAAAATCCCAACCCTGTTGTGTGTGGAGTCACTGTGTGTGTGTGTTTGTATCTTTGTGGAGACCCTATGTTGTTGAGTGGCTGTGTCTAATGTCACAGTTGTTTAACATGATAACACTGATGAACAATTTGACAACAACGCGTAATCAAGACTGTTGCGGTCCTATGCCTGGCAACACCATCTCCTGTCTTCTGTGGGGTTGCTAATCAGGATCCCGCTGTCCACAGCTGATGAGTCTCCCAGGAGATCCAGTAGCCTATCAGTTCTCTGATTGCAGTCCTGAGGTTCCTCCAAGCTGGTCACCGCCAGGTTCCCCATGTCCAATCAAGATCAATTAGAGACAGCGGTGTGGTAACCCTCCCAGCTGTGGCTGCATGCGCTGAACAGCACAGCGTTCCCTTGTTCTGACGAACATGTCTGGAGAGCTTCAGATGAATCCAGGACACGTTTCGAGTATGGCACGCTGCAATGGACTTCGCTTGCTTTGTCACAGGTCACCGCACACTGCCCCATGTTTTACAGTAACACTTTATCAAGTGTAAAATTTGTCAACCTGTCAAAAAAATGTGTGACGCAAATGCTGTGTGCGAAGGCATGTATTGTAAATAAGTACTGGTCTGGGCCAGGGTCCTGTGTGAGAGGTGTTGATTACGATGAAGTGCTTGGTTGGTAGGTCTGAAGGATGATTCTTCACAGTCCAGACCACTCTGCATGTTCTATTCACACTCCAGTGTGCATGACTGCAGCTGGAAAGTGACGATTGTTGGCACCCCTTCGTTCGAACAGGACTGAGGCCATTTGGAAGTGTGTGTGTGTGTGTTTGTGTGTGTGTGTTGTGATAAGGCAGAGGGCACCAGGCGGAGGCACAGAAAAGCTTAGCCCACGAGAGCGCTCTTTTAAATGAATTTACACCGAAAACTCAAATTATCTATCGAGGGCCGCTTAGGTCCTCTTGCTCTACAGAATTTGTCTTTGTGCCTTCAAATGAGGGGGGAGAGGGTGGGGGAGTCCAGGGAGTCCCCTTCACTGATTGTGACACTCCAGTACCCCAGCAGCAGGGTCTTATCACTGCCTCGGCCGTGCCCCAGTGTCTTCTCTTGCATTTTCACTGTTTCTCTCTAAGAGACTGCGGTGTGGGCGTGTCTATCACTCCCCCTCTCCCCCTGGTTCCTTGCTCCAACACACCTCTGTCTTATTAGTAGTCACTAGGCTGTTGTCCATTCTCAGCACCCTCCCTTGAATTTAAGATGTCTCCTCTTGTCAGACTTTGTCTGATCGTTATGTTCTAGGCTAGTACGTTTCTTTTCTAGGTTTTTCATCCACCTGCCTGTTAGTTGTTGTCAATGCCTGTTTTTCCCGGTTTGTATTTGAGTGCGTGAGTTGCCGAATGTTTTGTATTTCTCAGTTATTTAATAATAAATGTGAGAATTTTACACTTTCTGTGCTCCTTAGGCCAAACCAAACATGGACCCAGAGGTGAAGCACCCTTACTTTGAGAAGGTTTTTAGTTCAGTCAGTCTTTGCAGAGTCTCATGGCCTGTCGCCTACTTTTAGGGGACTCCACACCCAGCTGTTGCCGTCACCAGACCCTTCACCTGCCTCCCACCTGACACTGGGCACTCAGCCCTATGTTGGCCTTTTTGTTAGCTCTGTCTCCTGGTTTACTTGTGCCTTGTGACATAGCTGCCCAAGTCTCTGGTGTGTAGCATGAGTGTGTTTTCATACTTTCTGTACACATTCACAGATTCGTCCTCTCGGTTCTCTCTGTCTCTCTGTTTTCCTGTTTCTCTCACAAACTTGGTTTCATCCCTTACCTCTCCTGCTACCTCCCTCCCTTTCTCTGTCCCTCCCTTTCTCTCCCTCTGTCTCTCGATCCTTCTTCCTTCTTGCTGCAATCCAGAGATCCGTCTTATGGATGTTTAGTGGTGCTCAGGAGTGGCTTAGGGAGTGTTAGATGCCAGGAGCACCTGGGCTGGCTGCCAGGGAGCAGGGCAGCCTGGCGGGGGAATGTTCCGGTCCTTTCCCTTCTCCTTTCCTTTCACCTGAGCAGGGGTGGGAGGAGGGGTGGTGGTGGTGGGGGGAGGGTGGTTGGGGGGGGGGGGGGGGGTCCTTTTCTCTAATTTTCTCTGCCTCCTCTCTGCTTTTACCCTTGTTACTACCTCAGTTCTCTGTATTGGCTATTAAAAGATAAGTTCAGGTCAGATTCACACATTTTGATTGGTTGTAACAAACAAATGTCAATTTCAAAGGATCTGAAATCCTGTGTTGTGTGTATTTGTAACTACACTCTGGTTTTGAGAGTGGATTTTGAGTTAAAGTAAAGAAAGTGTTACAGTGCATCTACATGTGTAAGCAAAGATAAGAAAAACTAAGTAAATCTGCCACGTACATCCCAGCCACATTAGTTCCAGATAACATATGGTCATGTGGTAGCTTGACTCCCCCCATCTCTCACACCTCTAAACTTTGCATGCGTGCATACGTTAGTGTGCGTGTGTGTTTCTGTAGGCGTGTTGAGGCACTCTACTCTCTCACTCAAGGGTTCCACAAAGTCCCTCCACCTCCTCCCAAGAGCAGACTTAGACAGAGCATGCATATATTTTAATTACAGATCACTCTCCATCTGATGGTCCAATGAAAGCACACGGATTGGCACCTCTAAACAGATGTAGCTCACGCATAGTCACAAATTTAAACATTTAATTGCTGGAATGTTTTATTTTTTAATTCTCCAAATGGATTTGAGCAATGAAGCAGCATAGGCACATTAGGCTGTCTGTAAATTCAATCTCTGCAAGCAAGAAAGAGGAACGTGAAACAATGGTGACCCTGTGCCTGCAGGTATACTTGTCTGCCTCTCAACATACGACAGCAACTGAGGGAGGGTATGTGTACCCATGTACTGGATTTCAATCTCAAGGCGTTGGCAAATTGCGAGACCAAGAGCAAGAGGTTAGCTTGCGCTAGTGAACCTCAAACCTCCTGACAAGTCAGGTGAATGTAAACGTTGGCCCTTAAAGAAGCAACCTCCAGATATCAGGTAACCTTCAGGTAGGGGAAAAGGCGGAAATGCCCAAATGGTACTTTATACTCTAGTTTTCTAACTTTACTAGGGTATTATGCAGTGTCTTCTGCATTCATATATACAGTCGACCGTGGTTGAATATATCTCACAGGACTAGCCAAAGAACCGTATTAAAATGAGCAATCCTACTCACTAGCTACTACTTTCAGTGCTCCTAATGCTTGTTGACAGTTGAGAGCACCAGTGTATTTATGCTTACCTTGGAGGAGGCAGCCATGTGTTATAGTGTGAATTGTCTCACTTGCTTTTCTCAGGGGATGGGATGAGTGTTTCCATATCCCTACATCACACCTGTAGCAGATGAAAGCGCACATACATCTAAAACTCTAATACTCCACCTGGGAGGCACAGTAGATAAGGAGCAAATTATGTTTTCATGGCTACCAATAATTCACATTGTGTTTGTGCATCTTTGATCGAGCACCATCAGTTGTCTTTGGCAGAGAGGAAGCCTCTGCTCTGGTAATGGAAATAGGATAAATATCTGGGGAGAGGCTTAAATGGGCCTTCGGCATCTAATGTAAGGTGACAGGCATCTACTGGAACAGAGTATTGGTTTATGTGCTTGTGTGGACTTCTGCCTTTGTGTGGGTGTTTTCAAAACATATGCGCGCGTGTGTTTGTGTGCGCTACTTGTTTCTGACCATGATGTCTCTAAGAAGCCGAGTGAAACAGATGGCCTTATTAAATCATTGATTCAAACCATCGATCTGACACACTGGACTGAATGACAATCCTGTTCATCCATTAAAGCTGCTTTTCCAGAGAACCCGCTGTTACTTTGGAGAGTCTCTGGACCAGACACACTTTTGTTTAAGTGAACGTAGGCTTATGCCTGTGTGTGTGTGTGTTTTTTTTTTTCCATAGATGCGTCCACACAGTTTTTGAATTTCGTGAGATGCAGTTGTGTGAATTTCTCCCCAGATGTATAAAGGAAAACAGAGAGAGAGAGAGATTGTCTCCTTCAATCTCTAGTTTAATTCTGATTTAGCTGCAAATGGAGCCAACTTCAGGAGAGAACATCCTGCTAAAGGGGAGCTCGCAAGCTGGGACTGGACGGAGATACAACCCGATCGTTGACATCTTAGGCTGTTTACAAGACTGTAAACACAAACAAGCTGACAGACACACTGGCTCGGCTTGCCCAGCTTGCACAGCACAGCTAGAGACTTAATCTACACTGCGGTAGTGCAAATATATGTCAAAGACTGTCAAAAAGATGGTGGACCAGATGCTGTTCTTAAAAAAAGTAAAAATGCAATTTCTAAATAAAAAGTTAAAGGTTAGCCAAAGATTTATTCATTTAACTGTGGAAAAGGTACCTATTGATTTGTGCCCAGAGCTTACAAATAAAGGGAGGCAGGATTCAATTGAATGATCAGCATCTTGGGATTGTCCTGCTGCTTTCTGCACTCTGTGGACCTGTTCAACTCTATTCCTGTTTCTGAATGTAGCCTCAGGTCCTGCCAGGGCCTGGAGTATGTGGGAGCTGTCATAGTGGCTGTACTGCTGGGTGTCCCACCACCCAAACCACTCATCTGCTCAAATCTGGAGTTGCTGGACAGGCATTCAACTTGATGACTTTAACACCTCATTGTGCAACTTACCGTAGCAATGCTGGTCACATGTTGACAAGTAAAGATGGTTTCTCTTGTGTATTAACGTAATGGTGAAGCAATGTTCTGGGGATTCTTCATCTTCTGAGACCTTCTCCTCAGCTCTGGCTTGTCCTTGTACTCCTTCTCCTTCCTCAAGTCTTGCTTTCTATCTCTGGTTTACAATAATCATGGTAGTACGAGTAAATCTTCATTTACTAACATGTTTGCCTTGTTAGATTTCTTTCAATGGATTTTAATCAATGATTTATTTAATTTGATGTCTTATTAAATGCTGATTTTATTTAACATGACTTCTCATATTTTTTGGCACGACCACTCGCGGTTCATCATGCTTGACCATCCACCCACCCACGGTTCCCCCTGGAACTCTGGCCAGGAAAGTTCCACCTGTGCAAAACTCATGGGGACCTCCCCAAAGCGTGGCACAAAGCAGGTTTGGTTGAGATGCATCCCCACCCCTAAAACCATAGCATGCAAACGGTTTGTCCTGGAATCATAGTTGTTGTATCCTGTGTTCTTATGGTCACCATGAATAATCTGGGAGAATATGAAGATGTTTGCTCTCTTCTGTCAAAAGTTACAGAGGGGATACAAATTATACCAGGCTGTTACCTCACTTGATATAATTTGAACCCCTACCTCTAACATCCTAAAATGTAAAGGATTTATCCTGGCATCATGGATGTTATAGTCCTTGTTCGTCTAGTTATCATGAACAATCTGGGAGAATATGAAGACATTTTTCTCGTTTCTGTCAAACGTTACAGAGAGGATACTAATTATATCAGGCTGTTTTTTCACCTGATATCATTTATATCCACACGACTAAAACTATAACATGCAAAGAGTTCATCCTGTCGTCATGGCAGTTATTTTCTTTGTTCTTATGGTCACTATGAACAACCTGAGAAAATATGAAGATGTCTTTCCTTTTCTAGTACAAGTTGCAGAGGGGATACTAATTACATCAGGCCATTTTTTTCATATTATGGAATTTGTACCCCCTCCCCTAACATGCCAAGGGTTTGTCCTGCCATCAGATGTGTTATTTTCTGTGATGTTTTGGTCACACTGAACAACGTGAGATAATATGAAGACGCCACATGCACAGTAACTCACTCCCATTACACTGGGGGGCCTTCCCAACGCATGGCGCGAAGCAGGTTTGGTGTGTATCACGTTAAATGTTTGTCATATTTTTCAAAATGACCACCCACGGGTCATCTTGGTTGACTGTCCATCCACCCGCATTTCCTGCCTTAACTCTGGCTGGGCAAGTTCCACCTGCATGAAACTCTCTCTCATTACCCAGGGGGCCCTCTTAACACATGGTGCAAAACAGGTTAGATTTGAATTGAGTTTGTCCCAAAAAAAACGTGTGTGTCTGTGGCGGTGGTGGCTGTTATGTGTTAAACAGGGAGACCTACATGGGACTTGTTTGAGCCTGATGGTGGTGGTCATGTCTCCATAGTGACAGCAGATCAAAATAGTGACAAACTCCCAGAGCACCACTCATGTTAATTCATGTTACTAACAACCCAGGGAAAAGAGTGTGTGTTTGGTTATGTGTATGTTAGTGTGTCAGAGACTTGATCTTCCTGAACTAACTGTTGTAGATGTTCTTTGAATCGACCAACCCTTAATGGTTGCTCTTATTTAACCCATCAAGTCAAATAGCTGTAATTCTGTTGGTGTTGTCATTATTGGGTTCATGTTACACTGCTCAGTTTCCCATCTTACTTTAAACCATGAGGAAATTAGTTAGGGTTGTTTGGCCAATAGGACTAATTTGACCAACCTCCCACACGGCTCTTATTTTCAGCAGGCCGGTGTCAAGGTATCTGAGACAGAATGGCCTCTAAAGCAGCAGCATTGAAACCCTCACCCAGACTGGAGAGAAAACGGCTCACATTAGAAACCAAAATATACCTGGACTTCCCATCATGTCTGGACTTGTGATAAAGGATTAAGACCTATGCAAAGCCTTGCGGGCCCAGAGTTATGCAGTTTGTAGACAGAAGGCTGACCAGGCTGCTGAGGTGGAGGAAGCTCCCTTACCAGTGAAGGATCTGGGCTTAGTTAAGCTTAAGGTGAGAGCTTTAGGTGTTTTGTCAACTGAGAATGATACTACTGTTGTTCCAGATGTTTAGGAGAGAAATATAGAGCCGTTCTAGCGAAGGCCATGGCCTTCTTCATCTCCTGTACTTGGTGTGCTATGTTTACGTAACGTTTGAACATAGCGTTCCACTGCTTCTCTGTCCCTCAGATAAACCTCTGTCACAATGGGTTGTGCACAGGCTGAGGCATGACAGGAGGGCTATAAGAAGCAGAGGCACTGCGGTATTTGTCGTGATGAGAGGACAATTAGTGTGGCGAGACAACAGGATCTGTCCTGTGGCGTTCAATTGTAGAGGATGACTGTCGGCACTGTATCTCCGGTCTGATATTCGGGATTTTGGTCCAGTATACTGGCACAATTATGTTCTAGACTCTTCCACCCACTCTGAAGTGAAGATTTTTGAAGGAAGAAAGTGAGGGAGGGAAGAGTAAAACAGAGAGAGCTATGGAGGAATAAGTTGTAATAATGAACATTGGAAAAAGAGGCATTATAGTTAAGTACCAGTTTGAAGGGTCCATTATCACTGAAATGCCCTGCCGTGTGTACACTTTGATTTTATTACACAGGCAACATTGTAAGGCTTTATGTGCAGTCAGTCTTCCACTGCAAATCCTGTTTCTTCCCCTATGCAATGACAAGGATCCCACTCAAAATAATAAAACCCTGGAAAGGCTAGGAAGTAAAACACCAAAACAGGTAGACGCCTGCCCAACATATGCTGGGCACACTGCTGTGTAAGATGCTGTTCCAGAGAGCCTTGCTTATTGTGGCGTATGTAGCGCTAGCCAATGGGTCGAGTGCAGATGTCAAATTCCCTCAAGAGGACGCCTACAGAAAGGTATGCATGTGCATGTGACACAACAGACTAACGCTTGAACGGACTGCTGGCTGGGACTCAAAGCACAAACACACTCTCCAGGATTACACTGCAACACTAAAGAAGGCTAACACAGACCAGGTTGAGGAGTGGCAAGTCCCCTGAAGCACTTAATGAACAGCAAGAGAGAGATCAATTCCCATCGCAGTTTGGTCCGTTTCCACCACACTGCTAACTGATTAGAATGACGTCCACTGGTGTGGATTGATCAGGAAAACAACAGATGTGCCCAGACCTCTTATAGAAGGAGTGTGTGACTCATTAATATCTCCTGGGCCCTGGCATGCTGGTGCCTACTTCATTAGTCATCCTGAGCGGACAGTGCCGGCGGCATTCTCACGGTCAATTTAAATGTTATTGTTTTCTAACGTTTGTTTGGGTTCAAATGGCCAGTCTGTTAATAGAATTTGGGGATGGGGAATGAGGACATGAACATGGAGCAGTGGTCCATCCTGTGATTCACACGACCCGATCATCTATTCTAATGCAGTGGTTCTAAAACTGCGGTGTGTCTCTACTGCACAGGGGCGTGGGAGATAAACAGAGACGTCCCGTATCTTGTTAAGCAGGTGGTTACAGTTACAGTAAGTCCTTATTTCTATGCTGTGATGGAACGTCTTCATCTGTGGTTAAGCTGAGATGAAAATGCAGCCCTGTACATTGTGTATGTATTCTGTGGTGGAGCTGAGGCAGAATGCATTTGTTTATGGCCAGGTTTATAAGGAATATACACATCTCGGCTCCAATGTCATCGTTAAACTGTCACTTAAAATATGAAAAATAGACTAAATTGTGGTTACGCAGCATACCACGGAAAGAATCACACAGAGGCTTTTTAATGGAAATCACTTTAGATGCTGAAAACATTCATTTACAACACCGCATGTAGCGGCAAGTTCAGAAAATAAACTTTGACATTATTTATCCTGGTCTTTTCTGTTTGCGACACAGGAAAAGCTCCCACTGTGAGCTTGTTCACACAGTTGAAAATAGAAAAATATAATTTCATGGGGATGTAAGATTGTCGTGGGGGGGGGGGGTTTCTATGGTGTGTGTGTTCTGTATGGGTGTGTGTGTGTTCTGTATGTGTGTGTGTGTGTTTTGTATGGGTGTGTTGTGTATTGGTGTGCGTGTGTGTTCTGTATGGGTGTGGGTATGAGCACAATACCATGTATCTGTCTTCATCTATGTGATGATCATACACAATGTGTGTGCATGATGGGCTTGCATGTAAATTATAGGCTGGTGGAGTACCATTTGCATAAAGACACAAAATCATGTCTGTTTAAATACTGCAGGATGCTTAATCCACACAGAACAAGGTGATTTATAGCTGCCATTAAGTATTCTTTATAGTTAACAGTCTAATCTGTTTTAGGCTATAACAATAGTTTATGGCAATCAGGACATGTTCAGTAGCTATGAGCCCATCTGTTTAAGTTCCTTGGTCTCTGAATCGATGGCTGTAAATATGGTCTTCCAAGAGCTTCAGCCGGAATAAGAATGTGTGGAGGGATCGCAGAAGTAGGAAATGAACTCTACTGTTGTCTTCACATAAGCTGAGTTGAGAGGGTGATAATAAGTAATTGTTGCCCTGCTGTGATTACAGAGACATGTGAGCAGCGTGTGTGGATGCAGGCAGAGGGAAACTGGAATATTGCTGACAACAGATACAGAGTACCGTACAGGTCGATACTAAAACCATTACAGGGGTAGAGAGCAGTCCCAAACAAAGTAGTCATGGATTGTTAAAGTGCAAGATGCCATCTTCAACTTTTTCTTCTCCCTGCAGTAAATAGCCGTTACATCACTTCCTGCGACTGTTTGTATGAGCGACAGTCTGAGCAGTCTTGCTTTGCTGGACAAACAAACTTTTAGCAGACCAAGTTCTTAGACAAAGAGATGGCCTGACAGGCCATTTAAACAGGGACTTTTAGGGAGATATTTGACTGGGAGATGAAGCTAGGACACAAAGCCAGTGTGATGTGCGATAAACAATCTGTCCGGCCATCTATTTGTTTCCAGACAATACATTGAGACTGGGTCACCCTCTCCCCTACCAAGGACAATGCTCAGCCACATTCAAACACCAGCCCTCACCTATGATGCCTGCATTGACTTTGGGGGCATCGGAAAGGACGTAAGTTTTCCAAGTATTTAGAAAAACTCAGTTTTGACTGAACATGTGGATTCCACGTGGAATAGTCTGATCAGTAAGGGAGAAAGATATTCCTACCCTTCAGTCTAATCTCAGGCTACAGGCATGGCTGTAACTATTGCCATCTTGCAGTGCACATTTTTGATTGAGTTAGATCTTCCCCATAGACAAAGGCCAGGCTGGGTTTGGGATGAGAGAAGCCCTGAACAGATCCAGCAGTACAGGATGGAGGCAGCTTGGTGGAGGTCTGCGAAGACCTTAGCACCGCCTAGTGGTGACATTTCATAGCAACAGTACACACACACACACAATAGACAGAGGGACGGACAGACAGAGAGTTCTGCCCCCTCGTGTTGTTGTTGCTGTTCCGACTCATTAAACAAAAGAAAGGGGGTAATGAGGATAATTCATGGGTCTGGTTTATCTGTGTTAAGTTCAGGAAATCAGCATTGCCAGTAGTTGAGGACCGCACCTATGACCTGTGCAACCTAAATATATGGAAATCTCAGGATCATTGACAGATAAATACATAAACTCATTTATATACAGGGACATTTCACTGAGATCCTCAACATGAACAGTGTCCAGTTGTAATAAGCATAGGTAAGGTCGAAATCATACCGATTCTTTTTGTAATATTACATATGGTATTTAACTCCCTCCATTCTTCCATACTGCTGGATGCAGCAGTTGCGATGGCAGGAAACCTTACATGTTGTCCCTCGCTGCAGAAGGCCAGAGGGATTTCGCAACCAATTCAGAGTCTCATCCTTCCTCTTGTATTTCATCCTCTCGTCCTGCTTGTCACCGCATCAAGCTCTTACCTGACAGACCATAACCCCTTGTGCTGTGGCTGTACTGTACTCCCGACCCTTTCTCTCTTCCTCTCTCTCTCTCTCTCTCTCTGGAGTCAAACTGAGTCAACCTCTGTCTGATACTCTACCTCCCAAACTCTTTATCCCTCACCCGCCGCCCCTCCCCTTGGTACGTTTCCTCTCTTGTCGCTCAGAGCCGGGTCAGGATTCCACAGCTGTCTGAAGCCATAGCCGTCTCACCGCAGGAGAGATACTGAGATAGCCTCAAACTGCAGCTGGAAACTACCTCCCTCGCTGCTGACTTCTCAACAGAGATGCAGTAAAAGGTTGTATTTATGTGCAAATTAACCCTAGTTTTATCCTCTCCCATAAACACTGACATTGTTGTATTGGGCATTGATTGTACTTTGCTGAAAGAGATTACATACATCACATATGTAGTGGACGGCACATTTGCATGATACCTATGTATTAAACAAAAGACAACAGTGGTGGGGTGCTTTACCTCATTATCTGGTGTCAGTCTCTGTCCCTAAGCCTGCTTCCTTCCCTGTCAAGGCCTCTGCTCTAACTTCAACTGGGAGGCCATTTGTTTTTGCAGATAGCGTAAAGGACAACAAGCACAAACAGAACACAGGAATAATAATCACTGAAGCCTTTCTCACACCGAGTCTGTCACGGTGTCAAACTGGCTGAGAGTTGCTCTGTCCATCTCTTCTTCCAGAGCCAAACTGTCTGGCTCGCCTCATCATACTGTACAACCTCTCATTGCTTTCTGATAATGGGTCAAACTCTGGCTACAACCTCTGTTCTCATAATGCCCCTGTACTGTCTTTCTTCTTTCTTCTCGTATCACTTTCTTCTCGTATCACCTTCTCTTTCTGTCATCTCCCCTCTCGGTTGTCCCTCTCATAACTTCTCCCTCCCTCCAGCCTCCCTCCCTCTCCTCCCTCCCTCCTCCTCCTCCTTATATACCAGACGATGATCCCTTTGTGTCTTTATGAAATGGTAACTCCACCAGCCTATCCTTACCTTACCCATGCAAGCCTCCCCTCAACAACACTCATGCACACACATTGCTTGTCCCATGATCATCACATAGATGAAGACAGATACATGGTATTGTGCTCATACCCACACCCATACAGAACACACACTCCCCCCACCGCACACCCATACAAACACACACTCAACATACAGACCACACACACACACATATCAGAAACACACACACACCCATACACCACACACACACCACACATCACCCATTAGCCAGATACACCCTCCCTTTCACACCTTCCCCTACGTACTCCCCAATTCCAAATCCCCTTTACATCTCCCTATAAAAATCTTCTAGTCCTCATTCTTTTCTCTTATTCTTCATAACAAATCTAATACTTCTAGTTGCTAGTGCAAGGTTGCACATCAAGGCTCCACACAGTCTGCGAGAAGCCATTTTACCACATAAGCAATCTCTCTCTCTTCACACACACGCATACACTCTGGTTATCAATAAATCCAGATTCTATGTCAAGACAAAGAAAAAGATACGTCTACAGATTACTGTCAAATATGATCACTCCCTCCCTCCCTCCCTCCCTCCCTTTCACATTTCCTTCTCTTCCATCTCCTTTTTATCTCGTCCCTCTTCTTTCTAATATTAATACTCTAGTTGCAGTGCAATTCCTTTGTCACAGCGACATACAAAGCAATCTCTCTCTCTCACACACACGCATACACTCTGTATCAATAATCCAATTCACAGCAAGAAATATGTCATTACTTCAAATATGTCAAATTGTATATTTCTGAGTCTCAAATCCAATATCATGAATCAATGGGAGACTGATGCTCATATTAACTTAATCAGGCCGACTTAAAGGCTGTCAACTTGATTGAGTAAGCCTCTCCATGGTTTCTCACTGAACAGAAGTTCCTGCTTTAAACGGTCGAGTCCTCTCAAGCGGGAAATTCAGATGGAGTACTGAACTTGTTTTTTCTCTTTCAATTTCGCCCGCCTGAAACATCAGGGACAGTTTAGAAATTCCTCACCAGAAATGTAATACTGTTTTTGACATTTCAATTCTTAAGCCAATATTTTGTCACGCAGCTAATGAATGTGCTGTTTTTTTATTTCGACATGTTTATTGAATTCTCCAAAAGTTATGGATGTGGGAGGCAGACGTGTTACTGTGGATGTGTTTCTCACTGTGGTCTGCAGTTAAATAGATATGACATAGAAATTGTGTGGCGTTGTCTTAGAAAAGCAATTCCTCGGGCGTCACAGCAATTGCTGTCCTCATTTTTCACATCCGGAGGGCAAAGAGGAGGAATGTGACTGCTTCCCTGCTCAGGTGAACATAAGGAGTCCCCATCTAACTTCAACTTGCTGCAAAGCTTTCTCCCTCTTCTACTCAGAATGGATATATGCACAAATCGTTGACCCCTTGTGATAGGCATTCTTGCAAGAGTATGTGTGTGAACATGTGTGTGTCTCTGAGGGAAAACGAAAGAGAGGCAGGCAGGCAGGCAGGCAGGCAGGCAGGCAGACAGAAGGCTTATTATCAGGCCTTGGTATTATCTTTCCTCTGCCCATCAGCCACTCTGTCCTCTATATAGTGGCTTGTCTGGCTGCACATAAGAGGTTCGATGACTACTCAGCCTGACGATCAGGCTGGCTAGTTGACAGCTCTGCCTCCTCTGGAGGGCCCAACATTGGCTATAACAGACACATGACCTTTGAGCCTAAAATGGAGACGGCACCTATTTGCAATATAACCTTCACATGTGTGTTAATATGCGAGCGCATGGATGTGTGTGTGTGGGTGCGTATCCTCTGCCTTGACATTCACTGCTTGCTTGAGCACTCCGGCAGGTGCACAAATCATGACAGGGGTAGAAATGATCACTTGAGAATTCATTCTATTTTGTCTAATGGCAGGTGTTTGGGTATGGCGGTGGTTTAGGACCCCTACCTGGCTAGAAAATGAGCCCTGCAGCATGCTGGCATGACTGAAGTAGCAGAGAGATGGAGCTGTGTCCTTCCATGGCCTGCTGTGGGGGAATGATTCAGGTGATGGTGAGGTGTCAATGAAAACCTGGCACAGGGTAGAAGTCTATAATTACCATTCTATTCTGCTTTACTGAGACATGCTGAGGTTCTGCCTCCCTCCCGCACTTTGTCCCAAATCAAATGGAGGTGTTTCAAGTCGTTTCAACTCTAAGTAGACAGCAACAGCACCAAGGCTCTTCGTTCTCTTTTGAGCAGCAGGGTTTCGTACAGTCAAACTGTAGGTTCTCTTTTGCACAAGGAAACCACGCTGTGCTGTTTTTTTCCCCCCACCAAACTGTGTTTATATGAGACATGGGTTTCTGACGGGTTCTCAGTGAATTGCTATTTCCACCTTTCATTCAAGAAACAGTAGCGCACGATTACGTCTCGCGCCCTCTAAAAATGCCCCCAGGCAGAGGCGCGCGAGACTAAGAGAATAAAAATGCCGCTTTTGACGGGCTGTCTAACTCCCACGCATTTCTTCGTTGAAATTAAGAGTATATTGGAGGCAGAATATGAGAATAAGGCACAGAGCTACGACGGCGTTGTCATTCAGGCGTCGCCTGATGAGACCGCGCATATCAATACATTTTGAGTTATGGTGTGTATTAAGAGAATACGACCAGCCACCCGTTTCCTATTATGAATCACTAAATTCACTCACAAACGTGCCTAACCTCGTTCAGCAAACGATCATAAAAGCCAAAAACAACGACAAAAATGCATTGCTTATATGTGCAACAGGGACAAACCTAAACTGATAATAGACATTAAAAACCATTAACTTATACATCAACGTTTAATTGAAGGATTTCCAATAAAACCATGTATATGATGCTGACCATAATTTCCTGATTGATAAGACATGCACGAGGTTTCGATGGGTATCAGAAATAGCCTACCCCCATATCTATTGGTCGTGGTCTCGGCTCCCTATCCAATGCTCTGCTGTTGAGACTGCAGTTCTATTTGGGAAGTTGGCAGCTCGAGGCAAGGGCTTTACTCGTTCTCTGGCAGTTCGACTCTGGAATTATGAGCAGAGCTGGTCAAACCTCTTCTACCTTTATTTGAATTGAATTCCAAGAGAACTGAAAGATCATGGAGATTGGAATCCACATCCTCGTGGCGTTGCTCGCCTCACAGGTAAGAAATAAGATGCGAAATATCTGACATCGCTCTCTTCCTCCTGTAATGTCTTATTTTAATGATCTTTCCAACGTTCTGCTGCTTATGATTATTGGTACTGCATGTGCCACAATAAAACATTTAGAATGGGGGTCAGAGTAAAGTTTGTCGTCATAAAATAGATGCAACGAATTACATATTTTTTAAATGAGCAACTACAACAACGTAAGCATTTAAGAGGAACACATACTAGTCAAGTTGTGACGGAATAGGCTGCGTGTCCTAACCTACATGCCGCTGCCGTGGCACCTGCTCGCTGTCTAGAGGGAGAGAAGGAAGGGGATATATTTGAGTTTGGCGATCTGCGATGGTCAGTCAGTTTATGGATGCCGTTCACATTCCTGCGATTACTGAAAGCGGGACAGGGTAATGTGTGGAGCAATGTGCAAATCACGACCGAACTCTTGTCTCCAGTCGCATCTGTATTCCGCTCAGCGACCAAGTTGAGCGTTTCTTTGGCTCGGTTTAGTAGAAGGAGCGGGACGAAGAAAACAAGCGAGCACACCAGCCTACGGAGCTTCACCCAAACAGTGGCGACGAACTTGAATGAAAAGGGACGATTTTTGATGTTTTATTTCCTGTTTTACCTTGACAGTGCATTTTCATCCTGTTTTGTTATCTTTTGAGCGTATAGTCAATTATAGATCACCAGACCTGCCTTTAACGTCCATGAATTTGTCAACTTTTAGCAGCTGTCTGCGTCAATCACAGGCGTCTATTGCCATGCTTTACCGACCGAACTTCTTTCAGCCGTTTAAATCCGAAATAGGACGTGCTATTGCGAAGGAAACGGTATTGAACATGAAGGTGTTGCTTTGTCACTCCCCCTCCTCCCCTCCTCCATTGGTCACTAAGACGCTACCGCCTGTCTATAGGCTTACAGATGCCACCCAACGTGCTCAGTAGGTTACTTAAATGACATTGTCGTGTCACGTTCTAGGACAACCTATTTCTAAACAGACCGGGGCATTCTAGAACAGAAGAACACATGTATCGAGCTTGGCTGTCCGCCTTCCAAACTCCCCCGGTTTTTGTGCGCACCCAATCTCTCATTGGCGCGTGATGGAAGCAGCGGCAGGTGCAGAATTAATGCCGTGTGGTCCCTCATTTGAATCCGTTTATCGCTCAATAATTCATTTTTGGAGATGTTAGTAGGCTACTTCAAATATTCAGAGGAAATAAAAATGTTTTAATGTTGAACTTTTAAAAAAATCAGTTTCACCTGAAATGTTCTATATCAATCAGACATGCAGACCCACCTGCTGTAGACTAACTATTTAAGCAGTTAATACACGCACCCTCATACACGCACACTTCTGCAGAGACAACAAGAAATACACACGTTTATTCACTTGATCTCAGTTAGAGAATTCCATTCAGTGTTGACCTCCAGTGTTAATCCAACCCGTGTTTAACATCCCGTTGACTCGGTTTCTCCTTTTACATATTTTTTGCCACAATTGCCAGCAGAAGAAGCAGAGCATAACACCTGCCACAAAGTCTTTTAATAGAGAACCAGATGCAGTGTTCCCAACTGCTCATAACCTGTAGACGAGGGAGTGCTAAATGCAAGCTCATTTGAATGTCAGTCTATGGAGTGTGTTTAAATAGCACTGTAGACATCTGAGTTAGTAGAGTGTGTCTACATATTTGTCACAAATATAGACACTTAAATAAATAATGAGAGCATGTACAGTTTATGTGTGGTGCAATACTGCACGTCAGTGTTAAATAGCGTGTGTGTGTGTGTGTGGTTCCGATGAGTCTGGCTGACTGCATCGTCTCAGTTCTGGGACTTGTCCAGGCTTAGTGTTGTACTCCCTGAGGACGGACACAGCCACACAGTCCCTCCGGTCCGCTGTCTCTACCGCCTTCCTCTGCCCGCTTTGGATTCCTCCTGTCCTCGCCCCCAGGCATCCCACCCCCTCTACCAACACCCCCATCGCCCACAGGCATCGTATTTCACCCTGACACGTTCAAGACAATGTCCTGCAGACTTGCCATGTACGTTCGAAGACAGAGACGGAGTTCATAGAGGTAGACGCGTTATTTAAATGGGATTCCGGGCTACAGTACAACAACTGTAACAGCATCGCATTTCAGTACCCCACGCCCCTAATCCAGTTTCTACCCAGTGAATTCCCAACCAGTTTTCGGTGTATTGCTGTGCAGGCTGCGTGTGATCAAGTGAGCTGCTCTTATTTATAGCTGCACAGGTAGGAAGCCAAGTTCTCCAGAATAAGCTGCTGAACACCCCCCCCCTCCTCTCTACCCCCCCAACCCCCACGCCCAGCCCCCCAGCCTGGCCATAAATCCCAGTTTTCCAAATGAAAAGGTAAGCAGATGATAGTCTCAGCGATGATTCAGAATAAGCACAGTACAGCCGCGAGGTGCAGATGCTCATATTTCTCCTTTTCGGTTTCTTTCTCAAGTCTATCTGTCTCAATTCCCTCTTTCCTTCTCCCCCTACGCCATCTTTCCCTCTCTTTTTCCGGTTCTCTACTCCCTCCCTCCCATCCTCCTCCTCTCTGAAGAGGTGGCGAGGGAATTGAAGTCGTGGTTTCATTTTATTTTATATTTTATTCTCTTATCTATTTCCTCAATGGGCTCAGCACAGTACAGGTGGGTTTAAAGGATGAGAAGGAGAGAGATGAATGAAGAAAATGCTGTGCATCCTTCTATCTCTCTCTCCTCCCTGTCTCTCTTCCTGGTAAGCAGGATGGCCTGAATACCCTGTGTGTTCAGCCGCTGCAGGGTCACTGCAACTTCCAGCTGATAGGTTTGTGGCACTGGCCATTTTTGTGGGCACTGGCCAACAGACTGTTAAAGTCCCCTTAAGCCTGTGGTCATCTGGGAGGGAGGACCGGTGCGGGCTGCCCCGCCCCTCATGGCTTCATCCGGGCTCTCAGTCCACTGATCCACGAATATAGCAGAATCAAAAGGCTAAACACAGTCTATGTCTGCTTGTCAACTAAGTTTATCACCGCAGCAACAGGTGCAGGGACTGGACTTCCATGCATTCTCTCGCTCGCTCGCTCACTCTCTCCTCTCTCTCTCTCTCTCTCTCTCTCTCTCTCTCTCTCTCTCTCTCATTCTCATTCTCTCTCTCTTTCTCCCTCTCTCTGTGCTCAGTGTGTGCTCTGAGATGAGAGAGTGTGCACATATATGTGTGCTTCATATATAGCTCTAGCATCTAGCTAACACATAAAGTGTGTTAAAACTCAAGTCTTTCTTACACATATAGTGATGCTACTGCTAAAAATAGATTGATTTTCACGCCCACACTGACACAGTGGTGTTACTGCTAAAAATAAGGACATGCGGACCTTTCTCAAGTTGACACACGCACACATGCTCACACACACACACACACACTTTTTACAATACAACACAGTGAATGTGTGCTCAAACATATTTGTACACTTCCTGAAATATGAAGTTTGAAAAGTGATCTGTCAATATGTGTGTCTGTGAGTGTGTGTGTGTGTGTGTGGATCCATTGCAAGGGCTTTGTATAAAGGGATAGCTAATGATGGTTGGAGCAGGAGCACAATAAGGCCAACCGCCATCTCCTAATGATGATACTAACAAGTTTCCACCAGTCATTACAGCTGATGGCTGATCTCCTTTCTCTTTCCTTTCCCCTTATCGGTCTTGCTCTCATCTGGCTCTCTCACACTCTTTCACTTAGTTTGGTTCCACGCAACTCTCCCCCCCCCCCAGGTCAGCCGTGTGGTGCTGAATGGGTCTGATGCTCCTGCTAATTACAGACATATGCACGTACACACCCATGGCACACACACACACACACACGCTGGAATCCCTTTTAACCCCCTACTGAGGTTGATGTCTATGGCGAGCCCATGGCAGAGCCCACTCCAGGCTGATATCAGTGTGTTCTGGGTTTATGTACAACATTGCTCATTCAGCCTGTTCTTTGCCAGCAGGAAGTCCACAGTTCCAGAGGGCTCCCAGCTACAGATTTGGAAGGTTGGTATTGACAGTAGTCTGAGTGGCCGTAAAAGCTTCCCATAAACGAACGGCACAAACAAATAAACACATGCACACTCAGACATGTCTACTCACACGCACATGCACCCTTACCCCCAGTCAGTGGTGGTTTATGCGGAGCTGAGATCTGAGCATGTGCGATAGTTGCCCAGGAGATTGCCTGTTATGGACCAGAGGGTCAGGAGCAGGTCTTAACTCCGGGCGGCAGGTCGCTGAGCTCGTGCAGAGCAAACCATCCGCACTTTCTCTGCTTTCTGGCGAGCACAGAGTGCCATTACAGTGGAACTGTGAGTGTGAGTGTGCAGGCGTGCGTGCGACTCATATAAGAGCAGATAGAAAATTGCTGTGACTTTTGACTTCTGTGTCATGTTTGAGTTCTGTCTGTTTGCTCTCCTTCATCCTAGCATCATCCAGCCATCATCCAGCCCTCATAGATATAATTGCTGGAGGACGAGAAACAAAGCCCCGAAATCTTGTTCTCTGCCTGTGTGTGTGTGTGTGTGTGTGTGTGTGTGTGGGGATGGCTGTGTGTGTGGGGATGGCTGTGTGTGGGGGGATGTGTGTGTGTGTGTGTGTGTGTGTGAAAGTATGTCTGTGACTCCAAACTGTGAAACAAACGACTCTAGAAGACTTAGCAGCATATTGACGTACTGCTCATTTTCAGCGTCTCGCTCTCTCTCTCTCTTCTCTGTCCCTCTCTCTCTTCTCTCTCCCTCTCTCTTGTCCTCTCTCCCTCTCTCTGCCTCTTTTGTGTTATTCCTTTTCTCTCCCCTCTCTGTGTTTTCCTTCGCTCTCTGTGTCTGTGTTTCTCTCCGTCTCTCTTGTTCACTGTCCTAGCCTCCCATCCCTCCCTCCCTCTGCCTCTGTCCTCTACTTGTTGACTCTCACACGCCGGTCTCTCACACATCCCAAATACTTATTTATGAGTCATCATACTTGTGTGTTTGCCCGTCTCCTATTCAGCCTTCCCAACAACACACACACACACACATCCCTGTGTGGGTGTATAGTCAGTGTATGACAGTGCCCGTGCTCATTATAATCCAGTGTTTTCAAGACTATGCTCTTATAGCAGGGTGTGAATGAGTCTACTGTTGATAATGATGCCGTGGGTTGAACACAAGCATGGCCGGCACGGCTAGTCCCTGACAATATGTAGACGTTTGTGTGCATTCTGGTGTGAGCGTGCGCGCGTGTGTATTTGTGCGAGAGCGCTTGTGTCTGCGTGTGTTTCATGAACTCATACCGTCAGTTTAGAGAGACCAGTTCTGCTCTCTGTGTGCAATAAGAGTAATTGACGCGCAGATGGTAGTGTTGGAGGAAGCGAATGGCGATGTCTCTCCAGCTTGAGAGAGCTGGACCAGACCAGATGAGCCCATGACAGACACTCCATGATGCATTAGAATATGAGCTGCTTACCCTGCAGTATCCCCCTCACACATTCGTCTGCGACCGGAATACTGATAAGACGTGGGGCGGAGTACCTCCGCTAACAAGGAGAGGTGAAGCGTGCGTGCTCGCGAGCGTGCCGCCGTGCGCTCGGTGCGCGGGGTGACAGATGACAGTGTGAGACAGAAGTGGGCGGGCAGAGATCTGCATCGCTGTGATTGATGATGAGAGCTGTTTGAGCAGGGCCATGGGACACGCACACTCCTGCTGACCACTGCTCTTCTACCAACGACATCTTCACAGTGTCTGACCCCTTCCAAGATGATTCATCCATTTTGAATATGTTTCACGCCAATCCAGTTGCTCTTTGTGTATTGCTCTCCTGGCATTTTTGTTTCATCCCAGGGAACAATCATCTTCATCTCCATGGTAACCATACATAAGCAGTTTGTTTATAATGGGGCAAGAACGAGGAAGGAGAGAATACGTGACATGGAGAGAGAGAGAGAGGGTGAAAGAGAGAAAGTGACTGCCAGAGAGAGGCAGATGGAGAGAGCTTATGATATCAGCAGTGGCCCTGAGACTGGGATCTTCCCCAGATCACTGGGTGGTGTCACAGTTGCAGCAGGAAGTCATCTCTTCTCCCCACTGTAGGTGGCAGGTGCAGTACCACCTACAGGGACCTAGATGGCGATATGGGGCCAGCCATCCTATTGGGGAAATGCAGTGACAATTCTCAGATCTACCTATGTTATTGCTGGTGCGTGTTTGTGTGTGAGTGTGTGTGTTTTCCAGGTGCCTAGCCAAGGCAGATTGGAGACTTAAACCCATGAACTTGGCTTTCAGTGGACGGATTCCGATTGGCTGTCTAGCAGGCAGCACACAAAGCCTCGTATTGGTGGCCAAGCAGGTCGCTTTAAGGCAATTAGAACAGCTCTCGCTTCTTATTGCTTTTGATGTCAAAGAAGGGAGGAATAAGGGAGCTTGAGCTTCTCACTGCTTCTGACAGAAGGGGACAGAGGTTCAATTAGGTGCCTTTAGATGCAATTAATGTCCCACTGTCAAGGGTTTATCTGCCAATAGTGTTACCAGGTACTAGATTCTGGGCTTTTCCGAAGACGGCGAGAGGCGGTACAGTAGACGGAGGAGAAAGGAGAGGGGAGGTAGACTAGAGCTTGTCGAAGAGAGAGAGAGAGAGAGAGAGAGAACGGAGAAGAAGAAGCTGCAGTGGATGAAGCCAAGGGAAGGGAGAGACGCGGTCGAAGGGCGTCTTTAGAAATCCAGCGATGAGCCACAGAAGAGGAGGAGAGGGGGAGAGAAGAGTGGGCGGTCTTAAATGGAGGAGAGGAAAGTTGAGAAGCGAAGAGATGAGTGGAAGGGAAAGGTTAGGGGATGGGAAAGGACAGAACAGTGGAGGAGAGGACAGGAGAGCAGAGCAGAGGACAGGAGAAGAGGAGATAGACCCCAGTGCTACAGCTGCGGCCCTGTCTGGGTTCCCACCAGGTGACAGAGGTCAGCCCATCTAAGCCACCACAGCATCTGGCTGAGTTCAGAGTTCAGGCGCACTCACATGCACACACGCATACACTCACACCTGGTCTGTGTGGCAGAGGTGTCTAAAAAGGGGGAGGGCTCTGTGTAACCAGCAGGCAGGGGGAGTTTCTTTAGCGCTGCATGTCCCTGCTGTCATATTCCCCTCCTCATCCCGGCATGCACCAATAGACACAATTTTCCGCTGCGCTGGACCCACATGGACCATCGGGCTGGTTTGTTATGCCGCAGAGTCTGATACGGAATCTCACACACTCACGTGCACAAACCCAGAGAGCCTCACACAGATACACACACATTCACTCTTGCAGAAGCACATGCACGCTCGCGTGCACGCACCCATGGGGACTCGCACACGTGCACGCACAATCGTGCATGCAGAAACACACGTGGACCCACGCAAAGTACGCCCACGCGTCGACCGTCGCGGAACCCAGCCGCTGCGCTGTGTCCAGCCGCTGCGCTGTGTCCATACGCGTGAGCGATGAGGTTGTGTGGACGTTGACACGAGAGCGACAGCAGACCTGGCCCTGCGCTGACACTCAGTCTATTGTGAGGGCTGAAAGAAGGCTGGATGAGGCCTCAGCATCAAAGCTCCCAGGGAATGGAATGAGAAGTGAAGGTGACGTGGTGGACGAGAGGTTCTCCTCTCCTTGCCTCTCATCATCCTCCCGTTCTCATCCTTTAGGTCTTTAGGTCCAAATCACGCCAAACCAGGCGTTACGCACACAGACACACAACACATACTGTTTATGTGTGTGTGGATGTGTGGTTGCATGGGTGAACTCTACGTGTGCGTAGAAGTGCGTGAGTGTGTTTGTGCATGCGTGTGTATGCGTGTGTACGCATGCGTGCGAGAAGGAGAGATGCTGTAGGAGGAGTTGATAGAGAGATAGGTCTGGCAGTTGCTATATGGAAAATGCTGTGCTGTCTTTTCCGTGTTATCTCTCCTGGGTGTCCAGATATAGAGGCTGCCAGGTAACCGTGGCAGCAGCAGCCTGCTGCTCGCGGTGTGGTCCAGAGGCCTGTGTCGTTGCTGCAGCATTTCTAGAACTGGACACGCGCTCATTAAAACTCTGCTGTCGCTGAACTCACTGTGGGGGGACTTCCATTAACATGCGCTTGCCTGTGATTTATTATGTGGTGGCCGCTGCCTCGGTGGCTCATACACACATACACACACACACACACGCACACACACATACACGCACACATACACACACACACACACATACACACACACATACACGCACACACACACATACACACACACACACACACATATACACACACACACATACACACACACGTACACACACACACACGCTTACTGTATGCATATTTGATCAGAGCCTCTTTTTACTGTTTGTTGAAAATGATGCTCCTCAAGCATACTACGAGCGTGAGTTTCTATGTATGTGTCATGTCATCATCATCATCATTACCATCAGCCCCGTCTTTTATCAGCATCCATATCTCTGCAAACACCACTTATCCAGGCTGCTGGAGAGGCTGCTGAAAAGAAGCCTTCACGAATCCCATCTCTCGCAAAGTAAGGCCAGGTTGCGTCTCGACAAAGGGGACGAGCACACCGAGGTAGTTTCAACCTTCCAACGCATATGCAGTCAGGTTTAATGACACCATCATCACAGTGGTGGCGTCCTGCTCTGTATCCCGACTCAAGGTTGACCGAGGCACTCAGCCGTCTTTCGCCGGAGAGGATGACGTGAAGAGCAAGCTCTCTAGCTCGCCGCTCCTCCAGTTCGCAGCCTCGATGGCTCTTACTGTAACTCAGATGTTTCTCAGCAAGGATATTCATGTTGCTAAGTTACAATGAGAAGATTGAAGGGGGCGCCCCTGGAGTGTCCCTGATCCAGGACAGACAAATGCTCCATGCACATGATCTGCAGCATGCAGACATACGTCTAGTCCGTTTTGCATTTCTCTGCTTTAAAGCAATGCGCTCGCCTCCGAAACATACCTCAGGGCGTGCTCAGAGAACACTAATGAGTCTGTATGTGTTTGCGAGGGGGTGGGTGGGTGGGTGGGTGTGACTGACAGCTGTGTCTCAATAGATAAATCTCAGTACAGAGAGGTCAGCGAAAGGCCAATAGCTCTGCATCATACAGTTACTCTATTTACACTGAATGCACTTTTCATTGTACGCCACCGTATTCTACTCCATTCTACTGTATTCCTCGAATCCCCCCTGCTCTATTGTGCCTGACTCCACTGTACTCCAGTTTGCACCACTCTGCTGTTTTCCAGTCCAGACGACCCTCATCTCTACTGCTCTACTCAACTCTACTGTGCTCAATTCCATTCACTGCACTACTCCATTTCACTGTACTCCAGTCTGTCTGTCACGAGAATACAGAATATGGCTGTCTTTATCCGTATCGAAGTGTGCATGTGCGTGTGCATACTTTACTCAAGCCTGCAGTTACAGCTGCTGTCCGGTAACAGTCGGGCAGAAGATAACCTTGGACCTGCAACCCTCTAAAAGGCCACAGACCTCCCGACCACCACTCCTCTCCATCCCTCTCCACCATGCTCGCTCTCTCTCTCTCTCTCTCTCCGTCGCTTTCGCCATGACTTTTTGGCGGTTTCTCCTTCAACCCCGTCGTTCTCTTTTTCTCCATCACTCTCTCTCCCTCTAGCTCTCTCTCTCTCTCTCGCTCTTATAGAGCAAGTAGGAGGAAGAGGAAGAGGGAGGTGGGAGTGGAGCAAGCAGACCAAGAGAGGGAATAAAAGGAAGGAGGAGCTGTGCGAGGAGGAGTACGCGGCATGAGAAGAGGAGGATAATGAGGAGGATGAGGAAGGGGCGGAGGACAGGGAGAAGGAAGGGGATGAGGGGTAGGCTGACTTAGTGTGAAATAGCTTCTGACAGTCTAATTTCTCACGTGCAGATTCAGCCAGCATTTCCCAGTGGTGGGTGGTGGAGACACCACTCCAGGAGGCATGAATATTTATCATCTGACTGTGTGCTTCGACTGTTAAACAGGCTGGCCCTGGCCTCTCTCTCTCACCTTCTCTCGTTCTCTCTCTATGACATGCACTCTAACTCTCTCTCCCGCTCCCTCTGTCTCTCTCTCTCTCTCTCTCTCTCTCTCTCTCTCTCTCTCTCTCTCTCTCTCTCTCTCTCACTGTCTCCACCATCCTTCGAACACATACATTTCAGAGGCAAGGCTAGGACATAGTTCTAGCTCTTCACTCCAGTTCTTGACAAAGTCCTGCAGACATACACACCCACACCCCAAACTCTCCTTGGAATTCAGGTTACATTATCCAAGTAAGCATTACCCAGAATGCAGAAGGAGGTTCAAACAGCAGCGTGGGTTCATGGGAGCTGGAGGCTCACCCAGGATGTGAAGATCCGGCCTCATTACCTTGATGGCTCCCCTGGCATGCCTTTTTATAGCCTGTCTTGACATCAATCTCTGGGACAAAAAGACGATATTTTGCCACCCCGACAATGACTTATTATGGGTTAGGAGCCAAATAAAGCCATTTAACACAGCCAGGGGTGGGCATGTAAGAGGAATGAAACGCCGTATATTAGCAGAGCGAGACGTCTCCGCAGATCCTCATGTGTAACTGAACTGCACCCCTCCTGTTGATGAGCGTTACTTCTCCTGGGACCATCCAAGACAGTCAGGAGCCAGAATATTTCTAACACCTTTTAGCAATGTGGCCTTTCAACTGTCTCTTTCTGTCTTCTCTCTCTACCTCCTCGGTTTTTCCCTCTCTGTCTACTGGCTTTTTGGGTGCTCTTTGAGAGAGAAAAACAATACCCTGCCTGTTGCAGAGCTCAAGTAAATGTGGCAGGAAATTAGAAACACTTTAAACTTTCTTTAAAGACATTAAAGAGACAGTTTTAAGTTTGTGTGTATGCCTGTGCCTGTGTGTTTAAGGCAATCTGTGTGTGTATTTGTCTGTGGGGTTTTTTGGTGGAGTGGCAAGAGTGTGAATGGTTTCAGGCAATCTCTTTTATCGCGCAGGATATCTGCTTGGTGAAGAGATTGCTCTTTGTAGCTGTGATTGGAGAGAATTAAGCTCTGCCTTTGGTGGCTAGCAACAGCGTCCAACTGGGAAACAGGTTGAGCCCTTTCTGAATGTGTGTGTGTGTGTGTGTGTGTGTGTGTGCGTGCTTGTCTGTGTGTGTTCATAGATATGTGCAGTGATCAGTGATTGATTCGCTGCTGTGTGAAGCGCTCTGTAGCTGATAGAGAAGAGCTTAAGCAGTCACTACAGGCAGAGACACATCAATCAGAGCCCAGTAAGAACCCGGTCCTTGTGGCCTTCCAGTACCTCCATATAATTACATAGTTACCCACACGGACGCATTATCCCTCTGTATACAAACCACAGCAAAGCATTAAAGTGATACTGATTCTGTTTCTGATACATACGTTTCTCGATTGAGTTTCTCTGCACACAACCTGTTACCGTAACACCACAATACACTTATCATGTAACCATGGTTATTAATTCCATTACCTCCCTGTCAGCCTGTGGTTAGAGAGATTAAGGACGCATTCTGTATTACAGTAATGGCTGTGATGGAAGTAGAATTGACTGGATCACTTACATGAATCTCTTGTCTTTTGCTCTCCTTCTCACCCTGTTAATCTCTTTCTCTTTTCCTCTCTTCCTTCATTGTCTCTCCCTCTCTCTCTGTCTCCTCTCCATTTGTATATGAATATATGCCTCACTCTCTCCCTCTTTATCTCTCTTTCTCTCTCTCCGACGCTCTCTCCTGGCACTGTATCTGACAGACATAGGAGACCACTAGGGTTTCGCTGCGGTATGATGGCTGACATAGAGAACAGTCCTTTTAAAGCTAACTGGCCACGTTTCAAGGCAAAGATGGCGACAGCATGTTGTCTGTTGATATTCAGTGTCCTTGTTCTCTGCTGACAACACAGACAGTCTATCACAGGCCTGCCACAGGGCATAACAACTAATGCTTGTTTTACTACTCGACTCTGGGACTGGCTGCAAACAGTCTCACACGCAGCCATGGGTGTGTACGGCAGAGGCAAACTGACCACCTCGTGCACACAGATGCTCACTCGGGCAGACACAAACGCACATACAGTGTCCAAGCATCGTAACGTGCAGCAGATAGCCTAGCCTAGCTCTGCGACTTTTGGTGAGCTTGCATTACCACCTCAGTGCTAGCCCAGTGTTTGGTCACACACTTTCTTATCACCGGACTACATTCACTTAACATCACGATGCAAAGAGCTTCAAGTTGGATGGGCTTGAAGAGGGGGCTTTTAAACACTGACCTGTAACCCCTTTAATATGCCTCTCCTCTCTCTCTCTACCTCTCCCTCTTTTTCTGTCTCTTGACACACTGGGAGGCTGGACTGGCTGTCTGTCCTGAGGGTTAAGGAGCTGTGCAGAAGGAGAGGCTTGATGGTGGCCTCCAGAGATGTGTGTCAGGTGTGCATGTTTGGTGGTGGTGGGGGTGGTGGTGGTGGGGGTGTACTGTCCACTTGAGGGGCCGGATCATTCCGCTCGTGCTCATTGTCACGGGGGGGGGGGGGGGGGGGGGGGGCACTCAGCCCAAGGCAGGAAGAGATGATGACAGGAAGGATGACAGGACAGTTCCAAAGCCTAGACACAGAGTCTGAGATCTGATTACACCTCCCGTACAGGGTCCCGAGAGGAAAAGAAGGAGAAAAAGAAGGAGGAAAGGCGCTTTTCTCTATAGGCAGGGTCTTCTGGGGAGGTCAAGTAAGGTTATGAGGGAGAAAAATAAAGAAGTGGAGAGAGTGCAGGATGGAGAGAGGGGAGTTGATAGTAAAGAAAAATTGGGCGAAATCTCTCTTGCGGAAAGACAGATTGGAGGGTGAGTGAAAAGCAAGGGGAATTAGAAAGCCTGTGAAAGCGGAGAGTGAAGGAAGGTGAGGTGGAGATGGAGAGGGAGAGGAGGTGTGCAGTGTAAAGGAGGATTAAGTGTGAGACGGCTTGTGAGCATTTCAGACAGGCGTATCTGTTTTTCCCTTCTAATCTAAAGCCCTAACCTCCACTCCTCCAGCCTCCAGCCCCCAGTCCCCAGCCCCCAGTCCCCAGCTCCCAGCCTCCAGCATCAGTCCCAGTCAGTCAGCCCCCAACCCTGAGTCTTTCACCCTCCAGTTCCGGTTAACCAGCCCCCAGTTTCCAGTCTCAGTGGCCAGTATACACCAGCCTTCAGTCTTCCAGCGTCCAATATTAAACTCCTATCATTCCGCACCTCCCACCCTCATTCCACCACGACTCACCCTCAGTCCCCTAGAACCCAACCTAACACCCTCAGTCCTCTAGGACCCAACCTCCCACCCTCAGTCCTCTAGGACCCAACCTAACACCCTCAGTCCTCTAGGACCCAACCTAACACCCTCAGTCCCCTAGAACCCAACCTAACACCCTCAGTCCCCTAGAACCCAACCTAACACCCTCAGTCCTCTAGGACCCAACCTCCCACCCTCAGTCCCCTAGAACCCAACCTAACACCCTCAGTCCTCTAGGACCCAACCTCCCACCCTCAGTCCTCCAGCACCCAACCTCCCACCCTCAGTCCTCTAGAACCCAACCTCCCACCCTCAGTCCTCCAGCACCCAACCTCCCACCCTCAGTCCCTTATAACCCAACCTCCCACCCTCAGTCCTCTAGAACCCAACCTCCCACCCTCAGTCCTCCAGCACCCAACCTCCCACCCTCAGTCCCCTAGAACCCAACCTCCCACCCTCAGTCCTACAGAATCCAACCACAGTCAATTTCTACAGTCAATTTCTGGAGTCGCCCAGCTCCCTGCCGAGTACATGAAGAGAAGACAAAGAGGGAGACCTGTGGGTCCTCAAGGTCTCTCTCTCATTAGTTCAGTACCAGAAGGGAACATCCCTGGGGCGCAATTGAAGATGCCGCACCAACAACAGCAACAGGAGGGGAATTAAGATGTGAGTAGTGTGGAGATGGTCACGAACACAGAGGAACTTGAGAGGTAAGAGACAGCGGAAATCAAAGCCTGCTAATGAGCCTGTGACGACGGAGCGATGAAGGAGAGCTGAGAGAACGACAGCCCAGCATCTGTTGCTGCGATTAGAAGGGAATGAAAGCAGAATGGGAACACCTCACCTCAGACAGAGGCAGATGACCAGGGTGAGAGGACGCCTAACAGCTGAATGCCCCTGGATCCACTTGAGCTTTTGGGGGGGCGTCTAAAACTCCCCCGCCCCTCCTCCCTCCAAAAACGACTTCAGTAAGTAAGTGGTTACAAGCCAATGTATTCGGCCGTTCCAAAGACGTCCACTTTGTACCTTTATTATTATCGGCTGAGGTGTTTTGGAACTTTTGCTCACGCAATACAGTTCTGTGCCTCAAAGAGCCAAAATCACATACATGAGAAACAATCATTACAAAAAGAGATTTTTGCTCATCAAAAAATTTATCTAAGGCATCTCTCACAGTTGACTTTCTTGGTCAGTTGTATTGATCATCCTGTTCCTTCTGCAAGGACTCCATCTGGCATCATAGAATTGTGGATCTGCTTATCGTTTTTAATTGACACAGATCAAACGCCCACTTTGGCTTAAGCCCTAGAGCAGGTCCTAGCCCCTGCCCCAGCCCCAACTCCAGTCCTAGATCTAGCCCCAATCTCAACCCTAGCCCCAGCTACCCCCACAGCATTGCCACTGGTGGAGTAAGGAGCTGCTCGCTACCTAAATGGATTATAGCTCTGATGGAAGCATCTGAGGCTGGGCAGGGCGGAGGGGAAGTGTGTGACTGATGAAATTTACCATCACAGCTGGAAGCTGGGTAGGTGGGGGAGGGGAAGGGCTTTGGTGGGGGAAGCAGGAGAAGGGGGTGGGGGGCTGATGGTGGCGAAGGAGGACATTGAGTGATGGAGGAGGCCATTGCTTTGAGGGATGTTCAAGGGAAGGAGAATGAGAAGGCCAACACATTGTCAGGGTTAAATTGTGGAAGTATGGGATGGAGTCAACCACAGCTACAGGGAGGAGAGGGGGGAAATATGATGATGAGTGTGTCTAATGGTTCAACTCTGTTATATGTGAGGGCAAGAGTACGGGGAGAAGGGGGACAGGGAGGAGAGGGGGGGAGGAGAGGGGGGTTGGAGAGTGTTACTCCAAGGGCTAGAGGGAGATTTGTATGCAGTGTTTGATTAGCTTGTGGAAGGCCAGTGCTGTGCAGAGATTTATAGCGGAAGTGTGTGATGTTTGGCACAGGGAAAACTATTTCTCTCTCCCTCTTTCTCTCTCTCTCTCTCGCTCTCGCTCTCCCTCTTATTTTCTGTCGCTCTCATTCTCTCTCTCTCTCTCTCTCTCTCTTTTTGATTCACCACCACTCACTGTATGCATGCAGTACCTCATCACACAAAGAACAGAACAAAAACATTTATCCTTGAGTGTAGAATGGAGAGAATAATCAGAGTGATGCCTCCTTCATCTTCTGTTTGGCTGGAGGGCCTGTTGAGCTACCTGTTGCTCCCAGACTGAGTGCAGACATGAGGATTTGGTCTCATCCATTCAGTGACACACAGCTAGTTATGCACAGACGTCTCCCAGGTCTACAGTCCTAAACCCTTCGAGCCATCGAACAGACCTCCCCTCCCTCTTTCATTTGACCTGCGTCCTGTCCTCCCTCCCTCTATCCTCTGGCATTACCAGCTTATATTGACCTGCCTGGCAGCAGCTGGAAGGGATTGGCACTGTCCCCCCCACCCTCCCCCTATCCTTGCCAGCCAGAGGAGGGGAAGGTGGGGGAGGACAGGGTAGCGCTGTTAGAGGAGGATGAAGAGGAGGGAGAGGGACTGGAGGGCATGTGCGTGAAGAGGTAGAAGAGGAGGACATGGAAGATGAGGAGGGCAGGGTAAGGGAGGAGGATGGAGGGAGAGTAGAGGAGGGAGGAAAGCCTGTGGACAGGTAATGGGCGGATGGGAGAGGGATGGAGAAAGAGAGGGGTAAAGGAGGAGTTGTATGTTGGTATTTGGCTGAGGACTGACAGGCTGGAATGAGACCTAAGCCCTTGTCCTGGATCTGGCCCAGGTGAGTTCAGAAAGCCAACATCAGCAGGCAGCCAGTGAGAGACTAGACATGCCTCAAATCCTCCTGGACTGGATGGTACTGAGGATAACCTGCACTCCCCTGCTGTAGCCAGGATTAGTGTGACGTAGTCTGGTTTTAGACAATCAGAGTTGTTTCCAGATTTCCAGGCTTTGACTTACAGGAGATGAAATGCATGTCAATGAAGTATTCTACTCCAATTCTGAGGCTTCTATTCAGAAGCAGTAAGCTGGTATGCTTAGACACTTTCACAGAAATTTAGAGGTCCCCCCCCATGCACACACACACACACTTATGCGCTGCAGGCATGCCCACTCACACTCGCAGAAAGAGATACACAAGCTAATGCTACACACTCACATCTCCCCTTGGCCCCCCAGCAGAGGGAGAGCCAGATGTCCCTTATCTCCGCCCTTGTCGTCCCTGTTTGGAATTCCGTGGGCGGGCGAGGCTGGATCTGACTGTTCCATTTGAGTGTTGAAATCTTGCACCTCGCACACCAAACCTCCGGCTAAACTCTGCTCGATTTCACACACGTCAGCTACAAGAATGTCCTAATTTAATTGAGTGTGTTTAAGGAAAAGCAGGATGTGGTTCTCAGGGGCAAGTTTAGAAAACTCACAGAGAGAGGAAGAGTGTGGCTCGGCTCGGCTCCGCCACGCGTACGCTCACACATGCAGAGACTCTCTCCTGTTAGCATCTGGTGTACTTCAACATACTGTAGGAAGATAATTACTGAGTGAAGTAGCCTTCTGAGATGCTCCATTCCCAGTATCTTGGAAATAAGTATGTCTTCATTGGAAAAAGCCCAACTCGCTTAGCCATGGTACTTGTTATATGTCTTTGAGCTGGGGAATCTTGGCTGGTACGCTTGCCTGTGAGGCAGACAGTAAAGAAGCTGGGCTGAAATCGAGAGCGGCCTTTCAGTTTGAGTCTCCATGCCCTGGTCCAGCAAGAGGCTGCTGTAGCAGCGAGCACATGCCCAGGGAGGCTAACACCTCCTGGGTTAGCCAGGAACAACACCCGCCTGTCAGACATCCAGCCTCACACACCTGGAACCCAGCCTGCGGGGCTGTCCCTTAGCCTGACATTTCCTGACAGCCGCCTGTGCCAGTCAGCCGTCCAGCATGTTGCTGGCTTCTGATGTGCCTCTCCCCCCCTCCCCCATTGTGCCAGTGTCTGGGTGGAAGACAAGCTGTTGGCAGGATGTTGGCAGGGCGCTATAAGATGGTCGCAGAGAGAGGAAAAATGTGGCTGGTGATATTTCCCTCCTTCCTCCCCCGTCCTTCCTCCTTCCTCCCCCGTCCTTCCTCCCCCCCTCCTTCCTCCCCCCTCCCTTCCTGCCTGCCGTGGCTTTGTTGTGAGTGTTGTTGTCATTGTTGACCGCTCTGTGTTTATCTGTCTTGTACAGGAACAGAGAGGTTGGAAGTCCTGGTGTTTCCTGCGATAGAGCAGGTTGAAGGAGCGCAGGAGGCAGGTGGGGGGCCAGGGGCCAAAGCCAGGGACTGGGAGGCCAGGGACACCAAAGACATCAGCTGTAGACACCCCCCCCCCCTCCTGGGATTCTGTCTTTATTTTGGGATAAGAAGACAAATGTGATTATTCTACCTCTTTCCCTCTGTTTTCTCTCTCACGGTGCGTCCGCATTGTCTCTTTCTGTCCGCTCCCTCCCCCCGGCCCCCCCGCCCGAACCCAGCCTGTTTCAGTGTCGGAGCGGGGGGCGCAGTGAGGTGTGGCCCCTGACTCCTGGCTGCCCCGCAGAGCGAGGATCTGTTGTTCGTGATGTCTGGAGAGAAATGGGTGGGCCAAGTGCAGAAAGGTGCTTCTAATTAAATCCAAGTTGAAAATATTGCTGTCTAAATCCCACTAACCCCCATAAGTCTTTTTACTGTAGTTCAATTACCCCTGTAATTCACATTTTTTGCTTGGATTAGCCTTCTACACAAAGCGGTAACTCATCACACAGACAATAATATATAGCTTTGAAATGTGAGATATGGGCCATAGTTGAAGGGACGAGTGTGTGGTGGGGTGTGCGAGAGAGTGTGTATGTGTGTGCGCGTTGGTGTGTACTTGGTGCATGCACGTACTCGTGTGTGTGCGCTCGCGATAATGCCTGTGTGTAAGAGTGATGGATTTTCAATTTCAACTCCCCATGTACATATACATGTCCTCTTTCCAGGAAGGTAGGTCCTTTCCCATTGCTACAGGAGATTGGGGCGGGTGTGGCAGACTCACAGTCCCATTTAAATGCATTAGAGGGGAGTGTTGTGTGTGTGCATGAGTGTGCATGTGAGAGTGCTGCCTTCTAGCCTGACAGCCACAGTCAGTGTGGCGCCAGTCTGCAGACACACACATTAACATACAGCTTCATCCTGCTGCTGACGAGCAGGTCAGGCTTTAGATGAACAGGTCACCGTGGGAACCAGGTAGCAGGCGTTTTGTTTGATCTTCATAATCATCTGTTATATTAGACCGTTCGACTGAGGATGGTGGATCAATATCGGCTGACAAGTGTGATGGCTTTGAATTAACCCTGACCATCTCCTTATGCCTTGTCAGCACTGTTATTCAGCCAGGCTTCATCAGACAGCTCCTGGAGAGATAGACTGAGCCAGTCACACATCAAAGCCCCTTCTGTCTCTCTCTGCCTCACTTGCTCTCCCTCTCTCTCTCTCTCTCTCTCTCTCTCTCTCTCTCTCTCTCTCTCTCTCTCTCCCTCTCTCTCTCTGTCTCTCTCTCCTTGTCTCTCTCTCTCTCCCCCCCTCTCTCTCTGTCTATCTTCGTTTCTGCTCTCCTTCACTCTCTCACATTCATCACTATTCACACTATATACGGAATGCAGTAAACTGTCCATTGAAGGCTTTAAGTATCGGAATTCTCTCTCTCTCCCCTGTCTAGCTCTCTCCCTCTATCTCCTTGGTGTTCTGTCTGAGGCTGCAGAGTATCTTCTGGTACCGTTTGCTGATCTGCCAGACCATTATTAGCAGTACCTTGGCCTCTTTGCCCGGTCCCATGCCATGGCTGTCTGTGGGCCATGAATATGGAAGGCTGCAGCTGTTTACTCAGCAGACAGATGAGATCAGTGGGCAGCATCAGGCTGTGAAATTGACAACAGAATTGCCGAGGCTGGGGGCTAGTGCTGAGTCCGGGGGGTGAGGCCAGGGCTGAGGCTGGGCATTTTCCTGATGGGGGAATTATGACTTGGGCGGAACTACCATAACCATGGTAACATTGCATTCATGGCAAATGTGATCAGGTCAAATCGACCTGAGGAGCAGAGCAACCTTGTTACTATCAGGCCGTTTATGTCAGTGAACCAGCTCTGTACCGATCTCTGCTAGATGCTGCGCCTCTGCTGAACTAACCAATCCACGAGTAATTCGAGTTCTGCTGCAGTCAATTGGCAGACACTACATTTAGGAGGGGAGTAAAGGACAGAAAACCTGAGAGAACACTAAGAGCAAGGGCAAAAGAGGGAGAGGAAGGAAGGAAGGAAGGTAGGAAGAAAGGAAGGGTAATAGAGAAAGCATGTTGACCAAATAAATAAATAAATAGACCCATGCTGAGAGAAAGAGAGAGAGAGTCAATCAGAGAGAGAGGAAGCAGGACTGAAGGTAAAGTTTCAGCTTTACCATAAAAGTCTCTTGTCTCGTATGTGTCTGTTCTTGTGGCCCCACAGGCCTCAGGGACACTGGGGACCCCAGACCGTTTGCATTTAGGGCCAGCTTCCCTCTACACCCATCCGGTCACCAAGTTTGGCTTCATACAAGACGTTACAACTGTTAGGACTGGTCTGACAGCCCTGGTCTTGTCCCAGAGCCCTCAATGGCCAGCTTTGTTTTCCCAGAATGCCTCGGGGCAGGTAGCCTTGAGTTATTGGAGTGACTCACACGTTAGATATTCCGATCGTCATTCTTTTCACAGAAAACCTTACAGAACATTGCATAATGGCTGCCTCTCTTCACTGAAGCCAGAAGCAGAATGGTGAGGGTCCGTGAATTTGATTCAGGGAAGAGCTTGACACACTGTGTTCCTGTTCATGAGATGTCCTGGGGCAATGCACTTGCAGACACACGCATACACATATATACACACACACACATACACACACACACACAATTGCAAACTACTCGATGACTCGAAAATGTCAAAAAGGACAGAAGGAGCATTCAACCCAAACACTGTCCTTTGATTTTTCTCAATACCACCTTCCACCCGTCTCTTTATTTCTCCATTCATCCCTCCTCGGATACATGAGTACTCCTCTCTCCTTTTTTATCTGAAAAAGTTGCATTTTTATAACAAGTTTATGTAATTTAACTTGAGTAACATTTATGCTTGTCTGTGCCTCCTTTTTAGCCATCAAGGACCTTTAAACTGCTTTTAACACAGCTGCCAGGAAGGGTTTTTACCAAAGGGAGCAAGGCAGGCAGGCAGGCAGGCAGGCAGACAGACAGGCAGTTAGTCAGACAGCTTAGGAAAAAATCCTACCATTGTGCATTTGGGAGAAGATTATAATAATTTTGCTTTCTCTACCTCCATTTTTCTCCCCATCCATTACTCCGTTTACATTTTCCACCTGAATTCTATCTCTTGACTACCCCCCTATGCCTCTCTCGCTTTCTCCGAATCTCTCTTTTTGTCATTCTCTCTTTCTCTAAAACATCTCATACTGTAGTAGTTTAGTTTTGGAGTTGTGTTTTTCTGTGAAACAACATAATGGTGGTTGTTAAATCTGTCGCTGTGTCTATCTGAACCATATTGTTATTTGCCTTACTCCCTCTCTACCTCCTTCTCCCTCTTCAGGCATCTTTGACTGCTGCTCTCTCGTTCTCTATTTCTTTGCCTGTCTCTCTCTCCTCTCCTATTTCTCTTTCTCTCTTTCTCTCCCCCTCTCTCTCTCTCTCTCTCTCTCTCTCTCTCTCTCTCTCTCTCCTCTCACTTTGTTTCACGCTTTCTGTCCCTCTTTGTGTTATCACCCCATTACAGGGCCTTAGGGTCACTGAAAGGCTGGGGGACTGGAGGCACTTGAGGGCCAGGGGACTAGAGGACTGGGGGACTGGAGGGCTGGGGGACTGGGGGACTGGAGGGCTGGGGGACTGGAGGGCTGGTGGACTGGGGGACATACATACACACATACACACACGCGCGCACGCACACACATACACACATACACACAGGGAATGGCGTCTTTATTTCTTCCCATCGGGTTCCTGTCAGAGGCTAGTATACACAGTGGATTGCAGGAGTTCCAAGCAACGTTGATCTTTTATGCAGATACTATTGCCTTTTCCACTGCCTCTTGTTCTATTTCAGAAACAAGCTCTCTCTGGTGTTGTATTACAGTATATGCTGCAGCTTTTGAATCAACTCATTCTTACAAATAACAAAACTGCAATCATCTGTTTGGTATTTACGGTAATTAGTGTTTTTACCACAGCAGTTGGTGCTTAAGTGTTGGGTTAGGTAAATATTAGACTGAGAAAGAAGGCGAAGCTGAATACATTGTCTCGCTAGTGGAGCTATTAAGGAGCATTCAGACTGCAGCAGTACCCAAAGGCTGGACTAATCCACTCAGGATTCAGAAACACCCTCAGCCTTTAAGAAACAAAACAGAAGAGGATAGGGGGGAAAAAAAAAGATCTGGTATACCCTGGTTAATTACATTATTCTCTATCTCTGAATCTCCCTCCCTCCCTCCAACAGGAAACAATGTAAACATCTTATGATCTTCCATCAGCCTACATTTCTCTCACTCTCCCTTTGTTCCTGTGACCATGTTGCCCTCCCTCCCTCTTCCAGGACCATTGCCTGCAGCTGTTCTTCAGCACGCCTGCCACCAATTATCCTAAAAGCAGCCCAGATCCCTAATCTAGATGTGGTTGTGCTTGTAGTCTTCGGTTAGACTCCTCTCCTGTGGATGTACTTCCTCAACAAGATTAGCCCAGCGTGCCTGTGTACAGACAGGGCCCGCGGCCCTGTTTAGGTACATATGGGATATGCGCGTTACAGTATTTCCAATCGTGTGATTGTGTTCTCTGAGCAAGTCTCTTGGCGTTATCCAGACAATCTTATCTTGCCAGGGTCTACTGAATCCCCTTCTCCTCTTGGCATCTTCAGACATGCAGCCACTTGGCTCTGGGATCGTTAGCGCTTCACTGAGAAGCCAGTTCAAGGTGTAATCTAATGGGCTGTTGTCTGATGAAATTATATGTCGTTGGAGAGCTTAATGTCTCCAGGGATGTCTGGAAGTTGTGTTTCGTTACAAGGAAATGGAGCTTGAAGACAGCTCTGTTGGATCTGCTGCTCTCCCACATCCCTCCCTGCAGGCTGACGAGTCGATCTGGCACGACCGGATGGGAGCAAAGCGGTTTTCCTTTAAAAATGTTTCCAGTGATAAGTTGCCAAAGCCGCCTAACATGCATCTATAGTTTAAAGGGTCTACAGGTCGGCGTATGGACTTCTGGGATTTCAACGTGTTGCGTTGGCTTATAAGATCTCACCCAACCTGGACTTTTTCCAGTCTCTACTCAGGCAAGGCCAATAGATGCCAGATGAAGCTTCATCTATAATGTTGCCAAGCAGACGCGCAAGGCCAAGCGATCACAGATATATGCATCATCCATAACATTCATAAGCATACAGACATGGCCAAGTGATCTCTGATATTACTTCATTTGTTAAGTGGATTGCCTGCCTTCCCTCCAAAGGCAGCGAGACAAGGTTAACTGATCACCACTCTGTCTATTACTGAAGTGTTTCGCATCTGGAGATTCAGTACGGTGAAGCGTTGGAAAGTGGTAGAAAAATGGAAGGTGTAAAGGAATCCATCACCTTGGCATGACTCGGGACTGCCAGGTTCCCTACCTTGGCTGCTCTCTTTCTGCTCTCTCTCTCTCTCTCTCTCTCGCTCTCTCTCTCACTCTCTCTCTCTCTCTCTCTCTGCTGCCTCTCCTCTCTCTCTCTCTCTGTTTCTCACCCCATTTCGCCGCACATACCCTCGCATGCCCGCCCCCCTGCGTATGCCTGCTGCAGAGAGTGGCAGCGTGGGTGGGTGTTGCTCTGTCAGTCAGCATGAAGGGCACATGCAGGCGAGCGGGGCATCAATCATGCGCCAGGACACACTGCCAGTGTAAACCTTTGATAAAGAGTGTCGTTTGAGGCGAAACCCCGTCAAGGACTTATTAAAGGGCTGACACCGGGTGATTAACGAGCGGGCTGACGCTGCCAGCCTGGGACACCGGTGGGAGGACACACACACACACACGAGTACACACCACACACCCATAAATACACATACAATCATTATGCCCCATAATAAAACGTATGTACGTGTACTGTATGTCTGGTTGCGTGTTGGGTTTCAAGTTCCTTACGTAACTGGCCCCGGCCTTGAAAGTAAGCTGTGTTCGCCTTCCGCGTGGACGATGGTCCTTTTTAAAGCCGTTTTTCTCCTTGTTCCTTTCAGAGTGAATTATTCAGGAAGCATCTCGGCCTGCACGCAGGGGTTGGAATGGGAGCGGGAGGAGAGGGGAGGGAGAGAGGAGGGAGAGCGGAAAGGAAAAATGGGGGGGGGGGGGGGGCACGCGAGGGGGTGGAAGGTGGAGTGCGTGAGTGTGAGGTTGTGAGAAGGGAAGGAGGGGCGGATCTTGCTGTAGGTGGTGTGAGAGAGTGACTGTCCCCTGTTAGCGGTGAACCCTGTTAGAATCCCTGTCTCTCTGGTGCACACAAGGACGGACAAGCCACCGAAACACAAGCAAAAGAGACATCCAGGCAAACAGACATGTATACAAGCAGACTGCCAGGCATACAGACTTGCAGACAGACATGCAAACAGGTAGGCAGTCAGGCGAACAGGTCGACAGACAGGCAAACACACAAACAGACACACAGGCAGATATATTTTTCCTTGGTGAGAATGTAATGGTGTAGTGGTTAGCAGAGTCAGTGCAGTGTGATATTAGAAGTTCGCTGCTCATCTCTCATCTTGCCTCTGTGATGGAGGAGAGATGAGAGAGGCTTGATGGATCAGTGGTCAGCTTCACAGTCTGGTCGCTTCCTCCTCTGGACAGTCAGAGAGATGACCTCCCCTGCAGAGATCACTGTCCTCACCCCTGCGGCCCAGCGGAAAGAATTCAGACACAGACAGACCGACAGACAGACCGACAGACAGGCTTACAAACGGACAGACAGACAGACAGACAGACCGCCAGTGGTGTCTATGTTCAAACATGGTTCGCTCCTAAGAGTCTCTCTGAAGAGACTCTTGAAAGTCTCTGTGGAGGAGCTCCCGGGAAGGTCTCTCTGAAGAGTCTCCCTGGAGAGAGTTTCTCAGGAGTGTCCTGCAACAGCCCTGTGCTGCAGGTCCATCCCTGTTGGAGCCAAATGCAAGAAACAGAAGGCACACCTCAAACCTGTCATAGCTGCTAATGATGGAGGACGGACATGTTTTGGTTGGCACCCAGCTGGAGAATAGAGATTGATTCAGACGTCACCTTGAGCACACAGAAGCTGTGTGTGGGTGTGGGTGTGTGTGTGTGTGAGGGAGAGAGTGCGTGTGTGAGTGTGTTTGCGTAAGAGAGTGTATGTATGCGTGTGTGAGAATGTGTGTTGTGAGTGTGTGAGTGTGAGAGAGAGAATATGTGTGTGTATGTGTTAAGAGAGTGAGAGAGAGCACACAGCCCATGTGTAATGGATGAGACAGTGTATCCAGCGGAGTTTATCCTTGTCTGGCCTGCAAGGGGTCCTGAGGCGGTTCACACACCTACAACCCCGAGAAACTATTTGTCGAGGTGATGGTGACAATAGTTGTCGCTGTCAGAAGCTGTCAATGCAATCGTGGCCATGGCATCTATACACGTATGTGTGGTCGTGTTGCTTGTTCTTGCTGTGTATGAAACATTGACTTGAGCTGGTCATATGGCTCTAAGTCCTACCTGAGGACTGAGGATAAGAGGTTTCCGCAACTGGAACACTGGTCTGATTGATCACTGATCAATACCTCATATGTTCCATCTCATTGAACTGTAGGTTCCTGAAGGAGAAATAAATAGGCTTCAAAATAGAACCCCAGAGAGAGACAGTTGGAGGAAGGAGATGGTGGGGGGAGAAGGGAGAGGGACTGTGGGAGGGAGGCAAGAGGAGTTAGAGAGAGACAGGGGGAGGCGGTAGGGGAGAGAGAGAGAAAGCGAGAGAGTGAGAGTGAGGGGGAGGAGGGAAGGAGAGAGGTTCAGATCCGCACCCTGGTCACAGTGAAAATAGGCAACACTTTTTTTTTGAATGACAGGTGTTAACATAGCTTCAGGAAGTTTTTGCCCAATAGAGCGTGCTTAGTCTTAATGATCCAAAAGTGCAGGACACACCATATGCCACTGAACATGCTCCACTCCACACATCAAGCACTCCACTCTAGTAAACACACCACACTACCAAACACTCCACACTCTACCAAACACCCACACTAGTAAACACACCACACTACCAAACACTCCACACTCTACCAAACACCCACACTAGTAAACACACTACCCAAACACTCCTCTCTCTACCAAACACCCACACTAGTAAACACACCACACTACCAAACACTCCGCACTGGTAAACACAGCACACTACCCAAACACTCCTCTCTCTACCAAACATTCCGCACTAGTAAACACACCACACTACCAAACACTCCGCACTAGTAAACACACCACACTACCAAACACTCCACACTACCAAACACTCCACACCCCTCCAAACACACCCTGCTGAACCAGGCAGTGCAGTGCTTACCAAGCTGGAGATGTTGTCCTCATTTGTGCTCTGAGCCAAGCCTCTAGAGTTCCTTTGCTCCCACTTGTGCTGTTGGTATGTGTTTGCGAGAGCTGTGTGTGTGTATGCGAGTGTGAACTTGGATTTGTGTGTTCATGGGTATGTGTGCCTTGCTATGTATGTGTGTACGTGCATGTGAATAGGTGTGTGTTGGTACAATGAAAGGAGGATTATTTCCTGTGTTTTATCTGATAAACAGCATGTCTCAATACCATTCTCTATATATAGAAGGAAGATGGAGAAAGGCAGGAAATAGTGGCCTAGATTGGGAGCAAAAAAATGCCTTGTATTCGTGCGTGTGGGTGTGCTTTTGTGTGTGGATGTGTAGTTGATGTGTGAGTCTTCTTTGGTATTTCTCTGTTTTAGAGGAAGACTGTTGATACTCTCTCTCTCTCACACACACACACACACACACACACACACACACACACACACACACACACACACACTCTTTATCGCTCTCCATCCATCCTTTTGTAGTGCACCAGCTAATAAGAAGAGATTGACAGGGCTGGCATCAGATGCCAGTGTGTTTCCAGTTAGCCCTGTGGCCTGCCTGTGTCTCCCAACATCTCAGGATAATCATCTGTAATTTACTAACCGTGTCGCATTAGCTATTGCACAGCTTGTTTTCCATGGCCCTAAGTTACTTCATGAATTGTGATATTAATGACTGGATTAATTGTTTAACTGGCTGGGAGGCACCTTCATAGCCTCTGGGGGGGTGAAGCCATGGGTGGAGATAAAACCATCTTGTTATTAGAATAAACGAGGGGAAGGCAAAAACATACCCACATCCACACTCTTGCACACAGTCGCAGAAACATGCGCACATGCACGCACACACAGACATTTAGTACACACATGCAGGAAAAAATTTATACCAATTTCTCATCCACTGTTTGGCGTCGTGCAGGGATGACACAGCTGTCATGGATTAAACAGACAAACAGACAGAGAAGCAGGAAGACAGGCTGACCGACGTACAGACACGCAGGCAGAACGATGAACAGACAGACAGGCGGGCAGGCAGACAGAGACACAAATGGACAGGCAAACAAAGACAGGTCTACCATGCGTCTGCTCAATACCATGACACTCTATGACACTCCCATTGGGATGAAACCTCCACACGTATTGAAATGTCACATGGAACGATCAATGTCTTCAATGAGACGTTCCACTCCCGTTGGCTGTGCTCCACGCTGCTTACACTGTTTAGCTGGGCATCGACCTGGGTGCCAGACAGCTGTGAAGGGCCCGCTTATGATGCATTGAGGGCTGGGTCGATGCAGCAGACGCTGCATGGACACACACATGCCAGGGGAACCCAGGGGTGACATCGACAACAACCATGGTTACTCTCTTTGACCAGATGACATGAAGAGGGTGGCAGGAGGGGTTGCAGTGCGGTGTGTTGCTTTCTGCCTGAATGTGTGTCTGTGCGTATGGGCTTCGGTCGGGTACGCGTGCGTGGGTTTTTGTGTGTGTGTCAATAAATCAGACATGATCGCCTTGGTTCCTCCTCCCCCTCTGCCAGCCTCCTCTGACATGTTACTGCAGCTTCAAAGGTACACACACACACCCCACATACACAGACACAGACATTCATCAGTTACATCACATATCCGTGTTGCTCTTGCTCCAGTCTTTGAAGTTGCACCAGCTAATGTTTTTTTCAGTCTGTTGATAATGATGGGCCTGTAGCTGACATCACATCACAGGGCATTATAGATAGGGACTTTGCTCATCTATGCAATACCATTAAACTTCTGTCTATCTCTTGCTTTGTTTTGTTGTTTTTTTTTTGTCAGGAAACGTATTAAGGGCTTAATGTTCTTCCATAAATTACCTGACAAACAGTGTGACAAAAAAACCCAGGGCCCCAGTTCCAGGAAATGACAATGTCATGTTGAGATGAACCAGTCACAGCTGTAATGTGCAGGAACTCATCAGCGGAACTGTTATTCCTTCATTAGGGTTATTCCAAACAAATGGCACTCCCTCTGCGTCTGTCTCACTGCTAATCCCCCTGCTCTCTCTTCAAGGGACAAGGGCCTTACAAAGCTGCTCTGCCTGTCTTCCCATGTGCCTGTCTTTCCCCTAGCTTGTCTTCCTCCATACCTGTCTTCCCCCTGCCTGTCTTCCTCCATACCTGTCTTCCCCCTGTCTGTCTTCCTCCATACATGTCTTCCCCCTGTCTGTCTTCCTCCATACATGTCTTCCCCCCTGCCTGTCTTCCCCCATACCTGTCTTCCTCTGTACCTCTCTTCCTCCAAACCTCACTCTCTCACTCTCTTGCTGGTCCCTTTCCAATAATCTTTTCCCACGTTTTTTTCTTTGTTGGTTTTTATCTCTTTGTCAGTCCTGTCTCCCTCTCTTTCCATCCCTCCCTTACGCTCTCTCTGTCTCTTTCTGTCTGTCAGACTCTCTCTCTGCATATCTCTCACTGACTCTTCCTATCCCCTCCCATCTCCACCTCCCTGTATCCATGTTGATTGTAGACAGGGTAGGGACTACAGATTGTCTTTGTGTAATTAGTTGGCTGACTGAAGGCCAGGTTAATGAGATCATTCTGGTGGAGCTTAGCTGTCTCTGGTTGGCCATCTCTCTGACAGGTGTGTGTGCTTCTGTATTTGTGTGTGTTTGGGCTCGGATGCGGACGTCGAAAACTCCTTCAGTGTGTTCTCTCATGTGTGTCAGTCTATTTCAGTTGTATCAATACTCATAGCATAGGTCAAAACTTGGCTGAACGTGTCAATGGATGCTCTATGTGTGTGTGTGTGTATGTGGACATTTTTTTCTTGCTTACATGCATTTGTCAAAATGGAATCCTCTTGTTCAAAACTTTTCACACAGCCTGCATTAAGCAACATGCAAGTGGGTCACACATAAGCACAGTGTCAGTATGTGCACTTGGCGCATGGCTGTGTATAATTGTAAAGTTTGCTGCTAGTTTCCGTCTCATCCCATTAAGGAATCCATTTAAAATAGCTACTGGCTTAGCACCTTTTGGATTGATGCCCATCCATAATTGATCATTCATTTATCCCACCTCCATGTCTGTCTGACCAGCATGCTCTGGAGATCTGTGGATGTGAGACCTTCAGACAAGGTCACAGAGGAGCTGCTTGAGGAGGAGGGGGGGGAGCTGGAGAGGGGTAGATCTTCTGCTGCTCACATCTCTGGATTTCGACCAATAGCGCACACACACGCACACACACACACACACGCACATATTGAAACTCATGTACTGCGCTGGCATTTGTGTAGTGTGTATGATCGCGTAATTACCTTTGCTTTGTGTTGTGTCTCCTGTCTAGCTGACTGTGATGTGATTCTTGTATGTTTTGTGTGTGTGTGTGTGTGTGTGTATGTGTGTGCGCTGGTGTGAATGTGTGTGTATCTGGTGCATTGGTGCAAGTCCATTGTGTGTGTGTGTGCGTGTGTGTGTGTGTGTGTAGTTCTGGCTGGGTGCTGCTGGATGGATGAGTTGACAGTCTGGTCCCTGTTGTCTCCTGGACTGGTGAGTCCAGTCTGGGGTCTGAGTTACTGGCACAAGCCCACTGGCCCACTGAGAAACTGTGTGCGTGTGTGTGTGCTGTTATGCTCTACCGCACTCTCAGATGTGGTGGTTTGTAAGACCATTTATTTGACATAGCAGAGACCCCCACTATAATCCTTCCTCCTCTCCTCTCCACTTCTCTCTTCTCCTCTCCTCTCCTCTCCACTCCTCTCTTCTCCTCTCCTCTCCTCTCCTCTCCACTCCTCTCCACTCCATTCCTCTCCACTCCTCTACTCTACTCTACTCTATTCTATTCTACTCTACTCTAATCTACTGTATTCTACTCTCCACTCCACTCCTCTCTTCTCTTCTCTTCTCTTCGCTTCTCTTCTCCTCTCCTCTCCCCTCCTTTCTACCTTCCTCTATCTTCATAACCTCTTTTGTCCCTTCACCACCTCTCCTGTCCCTCCATCACCTTTCCTGTACCCCTTTACCGTCGACTGTCCGTCCATCTCCCTCCTCTCTTTAAATGTTAACCAATTGTGCATCCAGCAGTTTGCCTGCCCAGAGCGCATCATCACTATGTGTGGGATCAGAGAGAGAGAGAGGTCCCATAGCTGCGGAGCGCGGAGCCACAAGTGGCCATCAGTCCTATCAGATGTTCTCTGCTCTGCAGGGCACCTGCACCATACAAGATAACACTTGAAACGGTCCGAGTGCCCCTGTGAAGTGGCCCCTCTCCTGTGCAGCTAGTCACCTGGGTCGGTGTGGGCCTGTGTGTGTCTGTGCCACAGCAGATTAAGTGCTACTTATGGAGGGGGGGGGGGGGGGGTTCCCTCTTTGATGCCTACAGAAGCTGTCTCCCCCTCACACACACACTAACTTTTACTTGCTCTGATAAGTTTCCCCTCGCAGATTTCCCAAAGTGCCTTGAGTGTGTGCGTGTGTGTGAGCATGTGTGTGTGTGTGTGTGCGTGCGTGAGCATGTGTGTGAGCGTGTGTGTGTGAGCGTGTCTGTGTGCGTGTGTGAGCGTGTGTGTGTTGTGTGTGTGTGTGTTGTGTGTGTGTGTGTGCGTGTGTGAGCATGCGTGTGTTGCGTGTGTGTGTGAGCTTGTGTGAACATGTGCACGCGTGTGTTTGTTTCCTTGCAGCAGGTGGGCTCACTGGGCTGTGCTGGTTTCCTCTTGGTAAACAAAGCATTCAGGGATGGAGAGCGATTCAATTAGGGTTAATTGAAAATCTCTCACCGTATGGGAAATGGGTGCACTTTCCAATTCAGTTTTAGTTCACTTATAGCTACTTTTCTTTCCTCTTCTGTTATATACTCTCTCCTCTCCCCTCCGGTACTATTTCCTCTCCTTCTCTTTCCGCTCCTGTAATACAGCATGCCTCTCCTATCATCTCCTCTCTTCTCCAGTATGGTCCTCTCCTCATCCTCTCTGGTTCTATTTTGGTCTTATCATTCCTCTCTCTTACTGTCTTCTCTTCTCCTCCCCTCCCCTTTGCTCTCCTTCCCTCCTTTCTCCTCCTCTCTTCTCTCCTCGCCGCTCTTGCTCTGTCATCTGCTCCTCTCTCCTCTCCTCCCCTTTTCTGCTCTCCCCCTCCTCTCCTCCCTTCTCCTCTCCTCTACTCCCTTCTCCTCTTCTCTTCTCTACTTTCTTCTCCTCTCTCCTTTCCTCCTCTCTCCTTCCCTCTTCTCCTCTCCTCCCCTCTCCTTCCCTCTCCTCTCCTCCTCACTTCTCTTCTCGCCTCTCCTCTTTTGTCATCTCCTCTCCTCGCCTCTGCTGTCCTCTTCCCCTCTCCTCATGTCCATCACTGGTGGAGTGAAGTTGTTCTGTTCTGCGCTGGCTCCAGTCCCCAGACCCCTACTGCTGGTGTGGGGGCGTCAGGCGCTGCTCCAGTCAGGAGAACCCAGAAAAGGGCCAGTCTAGCACCCTGCATATGGAGGGAGATTCACTGTGTCTTCCAACAGCTGTGGCTTCATTAAGACTCTAGCTGAGGTGCCACTGATGCCATCTGCTTTGGCCCGATCTGCTGGACCTCCGAGAGATGGACCCGCCTGGAAACCTGGCACTCACACACTCTCACGCACACGCGTGCGCGCGCACTCACTCACACGCATACACGCACACTGGGCACATTTGCTCATAAGCACGTGTTACTGAGCACTCATGGGCATGGACGTGTGTGAAGCATGAAAGTGCAGTAGACCTGCACAAACACACACACACGCACACACACACACACACACACACACACAATCGTTCTAACATAGCTAGCACTACCTACCAGTCCACAAGAGAAAGAACATTAAATGCCTGAGACACAACGGAAGGGAAACAGTATCTTGCCTGTGAGCAACAGGGTTTACACCTAGATATCTGTACATATCCTCAGGTTAAACTCGTCCTGCCAGCTCGCATTAGAACACACACACACACACACACCAGCAGCAGAACTGTGTTCAGAGCAGGATCAGCAAGAGACTACTGCGTCAGCCTCAACTCTGCAGACCTGTGAACTCTGACAATGTGTGTATCTGGGTGTTTTGTTGGCCTGCCTCTGTGTGTGTATCTGGGAATTTGTTGTGTGAATGTGTGGGTGTATTTTGTGTGGGCATACGGGTGTACAGTATGTGTGCATGCATCATGTAATGCATGTTGAGGCCCGGAGCACGTGTTTCCTATAGTGTTGTGTGAATGGTGGAGCTATCAGTGTGGCTTTGATTAGATGTAAGAAACCCACTTCCACAGGTAATGTTACACATGCAGTGAATAAAGAAACTCAGGTGCCATTCTGTAAATAGGAGGTAAAGCTGACTTTACCGGGACCAAAATGGTGAAGAAGAATACCGTTGACAGTTGGTTAAGTGTGAGTGTATGTGAGGGAAAGTGTGTGTGTACATGAGCTGGTGTCTGACTGAGGAGGAATCCAGAATTCTGAATGCAGTCTACTCCTTTATCTGTCGAGACATGATTTATGTATCACTGAACGCTGTTCGACCCGGGGAACAAACCCTGATCTGGCATCTTCTCTCTGGCATGTTAGACTGGATTTGAAAAGCTTCAGAGGCCCTTTTCTGCTCCTTCCTTTTATCTGCTGAGGTTTAATAACTGTGTGTCTGTGTGTGTATGTGCCTTTGTTCACGTTGGTGCTTGTGTGTGTGTGTGTGTTTGTGTGTGTCTGTGTGTGTGTGTGTGTGCCTTTGTTCACGTTGGTGCTTGTGTGTATGTGGGTGTGTGTGCGCTCGCACGTGTGTGTGTGTGTGCCATAGTTCATGTTGGTGCTTGTGTGTGTGTGTGTGTGTGTCTGTGCGGTTGTGCCTTTGTTCACGTTGGTGCTTGTGTGTGTGCGTGGGTCTGTGTGCGCGTGTGTGCCAGTGTTCACGCTGATGCTTGTGTGTGTGTGTGTGTGTGTGTGTGTGTGTGTGTGTATGTGTGTGTGTCGGAGTGTGCCAGTGTGACTTGTGCCATGTGATTGTGAGGGTGCAAGCAGCTGGATGAGTGTGTGTTTTCCCTGTGATATGAGAGCACAGATCCACTGAGAGTGCTGCTGATTGAGAGTTTACACTGAGGAGCCACGGTTGAACTGATCATGCTTAAAGCTGATCCAATGGCGCTGCCTGCAGTGGCCGTCCAGATAGACAGACAATTGGATGGGTTTTGGATGAGACTGCAAATGCTAATGTCACACATCCACAGGACCTGTCTTTTAGTTCAAGCACACTGTAGTAAAGTCAGAGGGGTGTCTGTGTGTGTTAGTGTGTATGTTATTGTGGGTGTTAGTGTGTGTGTTATTGTGGGTGTTAGTGTGTGTGTGTTAGCGTTTGTGTCAGTGTTTGTGTGTTAGCGTGTGTGTGTTACTGTGTGTGTTAGTGTGTGTGTTAGTGTGGGTGTAGGTGTGTGTGTTAATGTGTGTGTGTTAATGTGTGTGTGTGTGTGTGTTAGTGTGTGTGTGTGTGTGTGTGTTATTGTGTGGGTCAGTGTGTGTGTCTTGGTGTGGGGATGGTTGGAAGGAAAAGCCATTACTTAAAGTGTTCTGATTGCATGCAGGCAGGGCAAACCCCCAAGAAGCCTGGAAAAGGATGTGCTGTTCCATCCTTTAAAAAAGCCATCTTCTGGTAAGGATGTGTGTAATGGATTGCAGGGTGCGCTTAGGAGGCCTGTCATTAGAGAGAGAACATGATGGAGGCCTTGAGAATGAGATCTCAGACTGAACCAGACACAATAATAACTCATCTCAGGGCAACACAGCCTCATTGTCCACTGTGGGATAATGGCACTTGCTGTACACACACACACACACACACACACACACAAAACAAACCCATGCACAAATAACAGTACGAAAGTGTTGTGTCATTCACAGTGTTCATTGAATTTGGAAACTTTATTGGCCAGCCCATTACACCAAAATGTCTAATAGGTGACATCTAATTCTTAAAAAAAGTAAAATAGAAGAGCAAGCACAGCGAAATAATATCTCTCAAGATGGCAGCAAACAATTAACACTTGCAGCAGTTCTGGACCCAGGAAGAGGGGTGGAGGGAAGAGTAGAGTAGGGGAGGGGGGATATAGACAGACAGAGAATTAAATATCTAAAAACATGAAGTGCTGAAGTGCCCATGTACATGTACTATAAACAGATGAAAGTTGAGTGACTGTTGCTAGGGAGAAAAAAACCCTACGTGTGAGTCTAGCAGTCCTGGATCCTATAGGATCTCCTACGGGATCCTTTCACGGAGGGGAGGTGGCAGCCAATGAGCCGCCCTGCTGTCCCCCCCCCCCCCCCCCTTCTGTCGGGCCTGTCAAATTGGACCTATGAGAGAGTGAGAAGAGGTAAGAGGACCACAGAGGTTTCAGGGACGCCTGCACCAAGGACAAATATGTTGTTATTTTGTACCGAGCTGGAGGATCTATGTGTGTGGGTGATTATGTCAGCGTGTATGTGTGTGTGTGTGTGATTTAGCCTTGTGTTGAGAGGATGTGAGTGTGTTCTACGGTCTGCTGTTTGTGTTCTGCATCTGATCCAGTAGTTGCTCAGTAGATTTCCTAAGCTTACAGTCTTAGCACTTGTTATCCTCTGCCACTGCACAACCCTGACGTCTACCCTCCACACATACACACGCACGCACATGCACGCACACACACACACGCACACACGCACACACATACGCACACCTGGTACAGACAGTACAAACACAGGCCCACACACACACATCCAATAAACACATATGCAACCTACAGACACACACACACGCTCCCTCGCCCACACACACACACAGGCACACAGGCACATCCTCCCAGTTAGTTGATGAATGTTCCTCAGGTGTGGCTCTGACAGCAGTTGTAACTGCTCACTTTCTCTTTCTCTCACAGGGCATTTGAAGGGTGCTTTATTCAGCCAATACCCTCCTCCCTGTAGACCACGTCACATGAGCCTCTTCCTGGTTTCACAGGGCCTCCCCTCCCCCTCCTCTCTCCAGGAAACTGGAGCACGAACGTGTGTGTGTGTGCACAAATGGATGGAGTTGGACTTGCCTTACCGATACAGAAAGACACAAACACACACACATACGCACATCCACTTACTCACTTTCTTACACTCACTCACACACACACACACACAAAGAAAAGAAGACTATGGCCTCTCCTCCTTGTGTATGTTCTATGTATACCACTTTCTGTGTCCAAGTAGCGGTAACAACCTGTTGTGGTAAAACCACTTGACCTGAATGACCCATGTTCATTCCTTTCCTTCAGCCCTCCATCCCTTCATTCTTCCCTCCGTTGGCCTTGCTGATGTACACTGTGATTATAAATGATGTAAACAGCAGGGTTGCCTCTTACAATTTGATTGCTTCCAGTGAGTGTTACTGAAGGTGTTTCATTTCTCTCTTTCTCTCCCTCTCTCTCTCACACTCACACGCTCACTCTCTGTCTCTGTCGCTCTCTCTCTGTCTGTCTCTCTCATGCGCTTTCTCTGTCTCTCTTTCTCTCACGCTCTCTCTCTGTCTCTCTCTCTCTTACGTTATCTGTCTCTCTCATGCTCTTTCTCTGTCTCTCTCCTTCACGTTCTCTCTCTGTCTTTCTCTCACGTTCTCTCTCCGTCTCCCTCTCTCCATTTTGACTCTGTCTGTAACTCTTGCCATCTCTCTCTTTCTCCGACTCTCTCTCTCTCAGCTATACACACAGCATGTGAGGAGAGTGTTAATATTTATTTTTGATCTCTCCCCACCCCACCTAGTCAGCAGTCAGACTGTGCATCAAAGATGATGGTTTCCTGCTGTGTCTCCAAGGTACACAAGCAAAATGCTTCGCCGTTTCGACATCAAACTAAGTGTTGTTTCAGCATGGGATCTGAGTGATCCTACTCAAGGCTTTCCAGTATTTAGAAGTGTGTTCATCTGAACTCTAACTGCATAGTCAGTGCCTCTTACAGCTGTTTGCACAGAACAGTCATTTAGATGCACCAGTAGGTTAGCGCTTGTATGGAGTCTCTGGAGTGGATGTGCTTGGAAGGAGCGTTTTTCTGAATTGAAACATTGCAGGGTTCTGGGAAATCAGAGGGGTTGAGGGGAAAGGAAGGGAGGGAGAGGAGAGGAAGGGAGAGAGAGCAGAGGGGCTGAGAGGAGAGGAAGGGAGAGGGAGGAGAGGAAGGGAGAGAGAGGAGAGGAAGGGAGAGAGAGGAGAGGGAATGAGCGTCCGAGAGAGGAGAGGGCAGCAGGGGATTCGAGGAGAGGGCAGGAGGGTTGTTGAGGAGCAGAGGTTGTTGAGGGAGGAGAGCAAAGTGTGGCAGAGTGGAGCAGTCCCGAGCTGTGATTAAAGGCCTCTAGGTGTGGTGTCCCTGGGCTGACAGTGCTAGCCTTGTTTTAGAGGCTCAGTGTATTTATCACCAGCTTAAGTGCTCTCACACGCTGCCTTAAGGACCATAACTCTGCCTAATGGAAAACAAAGCCACCGCCAAGAGAGCTCTGACACTGCATCTCTCTCCTGTCCCATCCCACACACACACACACGCGCACACACACACACACACACACACACACAAACCTGTCAAACTTACATTGCTGTCATTGCTTTCAAAATGAGATCGAAGCATGTCACTGACATTTTCTTGTGCGTACAACTATGACCATACAGAAAAGAACTATTCACGTACGACACAGAACACCAAGCATTGACACAGCGCGGGTAGTGGATGCAGTAGAGTACAGTTCCAGACACACAGCGATCTTTATTCCAACCTTCCCTTTCTGACATTTCAACCCTTATGTTGATATACCTTGATGACAAGCACTGAACAGGCTAACTCATGTTGTTATAACAGCTTGAACCAAGGTCTGGTCAGGAGACCAAGCGAAACCACCCCGTGGACTGCGGTCTGTTAAAGAACCTGACATTTGATTTCTATCTCGGCAAACAAAGCTTGACAGATGTGTGACATTTGATTGAGAGTTTAATTAGGTAGCGGAAATGGCACTAACATAAAACCAGGAGGTTTGCAAGGGCTGGAGGGCTGGAGGGTCGGAAGGTTGGAGGGATGGATGAAATGAAGAGTGGAAGGATTGATAGACGGAGGGAAGGATGGGGGTCGGCGAGGTAATATGAGTTGTATATGAGAATGATGCTGTAGTCTCCTTCGTTCTCTGTGAACAAATGGAGAAGTCTGACTCTCCCAGACATGAGGAATAAAGAGATAAGATAGCAACACAGAGAGAAACAGAAAGAGAGTTCGGAGACAGTGTTGGAGAGTTAAAGAGAGACAGCCTATTGCCTGCAGCGTTGCAGCTGTCCAGATCATTTCTTAAACACTCAAATCCATATTTAGGTCTGGTGTGTAGTTCTGTACCTCTCTTTCACACACACACACATGCATACACACACACAGACCCACGCACATTTATGCTATGAGCACAATGTTACTACGTGGTCTATGCAGGCTTGTGTGAGAAGCCCAAGGTCATTGCCAGAGCATGTCTTTTCCCTATGGCTTCTATTTCAGTACAGACTGACACGCTGATGCCATTGCTGTGTGTCATCATTGGTGGTAAGATGTATGTGTGTTTATGCATGTGCTGACACGGGCAAGGGCATGCATGTCCATGTGCGCAGATGAGGGATGCGTGCGCATGGGCACATGCTTTTGTGCAAACGTTGGAGGTACATGTGTTTGAATGCAGACGTTGTGTGCATGTGTGTGTGCTCCTCCTGTCTCCCTCTGCTCCTCCTGTCTCCCTCTGCTCCTCCTGCCTCCCCCTGCTCATCCCGCCTCCCCCTGCTCATCCTGTCTCCCTCTACTCCTCCTGTCTCCCTCTGCTCCTCCTATCACCCTCTGATCCTCCTGTCTCCCTCTGCTGCTGCTATCTCCCTCTGCTCCTCCTGTCTCCCTCTGCTCCTGCTGTCTCCCCCTGCTCCTCCTATCTCCCTCTGCTCCTCCTGTCTCCCCCTGCTCCTCCTATCTCCATCTGCTCCTGCTGTCTCCTCCTGCTCCTGCTGTCTCCCCCTGCTCCTGCTGTCTCCCTCTGCTCCTGCCGTCTCCCTCTGCTCCTTCTGTCTCTCTCTGCTCCTCCTGTCTCCCCCTGCTCCTCATATCTCCCTCTGCTCATCCTGTCTCCCTCTGCTCCTGCTGTCTCCCCCTGCTCCTCCTGTCTCCGTGTGGTCTAGCATCACTAATGGAGCGCTGTGTCTCTGGGAGCCACGAGCCTGAATGAGACAACACCCTGTGATGAAGGGACGAGATCAACGCTATTTCAGGCTGATTGGCCTGTCTGTCTGGTGAGAGAGGCTGTGCGTGTGCTTGTGTGTGTGTGTGTGTGTGTGTGCTTGTGTGTTTGTGTGTGTGTGTGAGAGAGGGCTTTCAGCTGGGTGAATTCTGAGGAGTTATCCAAGTAGATAAATCAGCTCTCGCTCTGTAATCGTTGTGATAATGGACCTGGCGTTCCTCAAACTGGAGGAATTGGACTGGTATGTGATTATCTGTCTTTGTGAATATACAGTATGTGCTGTGCATGAATGTGTGTGTGTGTGTGTTGGTACCTTTAGAGTGAGGTTGTGGATAGTTAGCAAGCCATTTGGCGGTGAAGACTTGACCAGCGACGCAGCACTGAAACATATTTGTTTATTAATGATGTGAATGATTGACAGACTGACAAGACCCCAACAACACATTGGTTCAACACTGCAGGCTCAGAAGAGCAGTGGGAGCTCAGACAGGAGGCAGGAAGGAGACAGAGAAAAGAAGAGAGAGGTGAAGGGAGAGGTGAAGAGAAGAGAGACAGATGGAGTAAACAGATATGTGGCAAGAGAGAGAAAGCTGCAAAAAGAGAGAGATGGCTCTCGTTCTCCAATTGATACTTGGATATGGTTTGTCCTAACTACTGCATGAAAATGAGGTATTCAACAACGTGACACCTTGGATATACATTTCGCCATGACATGAGCAATGCGTAGCGCATCTGTGTAGGTGCGCGTATGCGTGTGCGTGTGCCAGGGTAGGTCTGTTTTTCAAGGTTGTACAAAAAGAGAAAAGGCAGGGCACATACGGAACACAGCCGATCGATATGGTTTACACACTATTTCACTTCCACTGACCATATTCCCTCTCCATTCCCCCCCTGGGAGGTTAGGATGAACCTGGAAGGGAGGAGGAAAGGACTGAGGGAGATGAAAGAGGGAAACAGAAAGGGTAGGAGTGATGGGAAAGGATGACTGCAATGGTTTCTGCGCGGATTAACAGTGATGGACCATTAGGCTAGTATCTACTCACTTTGGCCAGTTCTGCCGACAGCATACTTAGCGCTAATTGGTTATTTCACATCAACACAGTGGCCACGCACAGTAAATAAAAACAGGCCTTACTCAAACATCCAGAGCAAAGCATTGGATTCTATTAGCATTAGACACGTTAAATCAAAATAGCCAAGCTTTTTAGTTCCGTGAAGGTATTGGCCACGAGTGCATCGATACCTTTCAATAACCATGTTGACTAACTCCAGCCACCAGTTAGCATCTGTAGCTCTTCGACAGCATGTTTCCAGTAGTGATGTCAGATATTGTCTTTCTCTGCTTTCATTCCGGCTCTGTGTGAGTGTTGTTGTTTGGGCCCAGCAGCTGCCTAGCAGCATATTAACCCCATGGCCCCGGCTCCTCCAGGGGGTCTCTGGCAGCACCAGACAGCCAGGCTGAGAGCTCAGACCACAAGCCTTCCTCTCTCTGGCTCAACTCTTTGATTCTCGCTGCTCCTCCAAGGCATGGGACTGTGGCCCTTCAACAGGTGGATTCCACCTGCACGCACCACCCTTCCCTGTCTGTTACTCTTTGAATTTCAAAACCATCTGTCTTGACCCATCATGCCCCCTTACCCCCCCCTCCTCCTCCTTGCCCCCCCCTCACATTAAATAAATATATACCTTAGCCGGTTCTCTAAGTTCTGCCTCTATGTCTCTGGGGGGAGACTGTGTTTGAGAGTCCCAGCCAGTCCCCTCTGAGCTTCATAGCAGGAGTCCAACTTTCTTGTTCCTCGGTTATTTTCTCCTCTGCCCTTTCCCTGCAGAGCCCTGTGTGTCTAACCCATGATCACCGCTGCTCCCTGCCCACAGAGAGAAACAAAGGAACCCACTCTCTCTAATTGACCTTCTTACCCTTTCATTCGCCCTTCCTCCCTCTCTACCATCTTCTCTCCCGCCCTCTCTCCCACCCTTTTCTAGCTCTCTCTTTTCTCCCTCTCTCCCTCATTTCCCCTCTCTCTTTCTATCTCTCTCTCTCCCTCTCTATGTGAAGGTCACTCTAGCAGGGGCAGAAGTCCTCCCGCTCCTCCAATCAAAGAGTTTTCATTGATGTAGGAGTTCTTTAATTACAGTCCCCTTCTCAACAATGTGATCCCGGTAATGATGTTCCAGCATCCTCTGCTGACTTGAGCCCCCTCTAATTGCGTCCCCACCCCTCAATAACACGGTTGTTAGAAGCCCCAAGGATGGTCCCCCCCCCCTGCTCTATCCCTGCCCCTCCCCCAGCCTCATCTTGCCTCTCTTTCAGCCCCTGCCTCTCCCTGGCTCCTCCAAGCCCCCTTGCCTTTTCTCCAGGCCTTCCTCCAAGTGCCCCACCCTCCCTCTTCCTTTCCCACCCTCACCCATCACCTTCCTACGCCCCCTTGCCCCGGATCCTCGCATTCTTCGTGGGAGAGGTTAGTGCGATGCCGTGGTAACTGAAGAGCATTGCAGCACCAGCAGCTCATGGAGATAAATACCCCATATCTCTGTCCCTGCCTGAAGATATCTCCCTTTATCTCCTCCACTCTCGCATTCTGTGTTTACTCTCTCCTTAATCCCCTCTCCTTTGCTCCCACCCACTCTCTCGCTCGCCCCTCTTTTCTCACTCGCCCGCCCGCCCACCCACCCACCTGCTATTTCTATCTTTCTCCCTCTCTCCTCCCTCTCTTTCTCTCTCCCTCTCTCCTCCCTCTCTTTCTCTCCCTCTCTCCTCCCTCCCTCTCTTTCTCTCTCTCTGCCTGCAAAGGCAGTGCAGTCCCCAGAGCCACAGACAGGAGAGTGTGACCCATGATTGACCTCTGTCTCTGCTCCTCGACTGCTCATTAATCTCCACGCGGTCAGTGTCCTGGTCCTGCAGCAGTATCACCTGACACCACCTCCCCGCACCATGCTGTGCAGGTCCATGCCAGTCTCCGCCATGTCCTCTGGTCCGCAACCATCCAACGTTCTCCCTCGCTCTGCAGTCCCCTCCCTCCTACTCTCCGCGGCCCGCGACACACCACGTTCAGTCTCGAGAAAAGTGTTTAGACAGAATGTCGGGCTGGTAGTGTGCAGTCCCATGCAGAGTGTGGACAGTGTTGTGGTGTGAGTGAGAAGTCTCATCAGACGACAGAGCAGACATGGTGCGGTCTGTGTTTGCCAGCCAACACCCCAGTCATTAGAAACGCAGGTGGACGAGAATGAGAAACATTGCCTTGTGTTCAATGTGTGTCTGGCCCTGCACTGGCTTCATGACAGGACTATCTGATGTCTATCCGTCTGAAATACGAGCCCCATCGCACTGTCACGGAGGCCACATCCTAGTGTCACCCTGTTACAGCAATAGTAACACACCCTGACCCCTAGTGGACATGAGAGAGAGATGGTGTGTGTGTTGTGTGTGTATGTGTGGCACCCAATGAGGATGAATGACTACAGTGTTACATCACGTACACTAGCAGGTGTTCATAGAGGAATGTGACACTTGCGTGCACGCACGCACACACACACACACACACACACACACACACACACACACACACACACACACACACACACACACACACACACTGTCATGTGGCCAGCTCGAGGTAGTGTTCTCCTGACCCACTTTGTAATCTTACAAGCTGCTTTACACCAGCAAGCTCTTTTTGCTATTTTACAACCCATTTCATGCCAATAGAGACAGCGGTGTTTTCTGTTTTTATCGCACATCTCATTTCACGCAGGTGAAGGGTAGCTGGTCATGTTACAACTGTTCCCCCGGCCTCTGAAAGTGGCTTTTATGTTCTGCCCGCTCCCCTGTAGACAAAGGTATTCCTCAACCTTGATTAAGACTGGCTGCTGCAGCTGTGGCCTTGTGTCTGTGTCAGAGCCGTGTGTAACAGGAGTGCCTGGCGCGTGTGTGTGTGCGTGCGCATGTGTGCATGTGTGCGTGTCGTCCGCTCCCTGCCTGCAATGTCTTCATTAGATCCTGTTTGGGCATGCACAGCTTTATTAGGCTGATTTAATACAACAATACCTCCGATATTCCTCTGCTCTCACACGGTGGATTTATTTATGCCGCTCCACATCCAGCTCCCTGCCTCCCTCCTGACTCCCTCCACCCCCCCCCCCCCCCCCCCCCCCCCGTTTCCCCCCCGCCTCCCCTTCACCTGCCCCCCCCTCCCACTCCATTCCCCCACATCCCCCTGTTCCAGGCCTCGCCGCACAATGGATAGTAAATCAGATTTATATTGAGGCTATATAATATTGTCTGACCCTAAGTTACCCACCTCTTTCCTCGCACACATACACACACAAATTCACACACACGCATACACACTCACTCACACACACTCTTTCGACGTTTAAGTGCCCAGGGTGCCAATACATCCCCTGCAACAATTGATGGGCCTCAATTTGCTCTCCGAAATTGGTTATATTCCGTTTCAGAGTGACGCTGGGAGAGATGGAATTAGGACTGGCTGGGCGGCTCACATGCGACGGCTGACGTTTGAATCTCCGTGGCGATTGTGATTGTGAATGTTTGCGTGGGAACACTGGGTGAGGCCTCAGCTCATGCCCTCTCGTCCGCACCTCATCCTGTCTCTGGCCTGTGCATTTTGAAAGGCTGTTTAAGGGGATGGTGTGAGAGGAGGGAACGAAAAGAAGGGACGAAGAGGGGCTAGAAGGAGAGGACGCAGACGTGATAAAGGAAGAGTGAAAGACATGAACAGAATTGCCTAGTGTCGACATACGAATCGGATTGGCTGGGAATGCATTTGAAGGCTGCAGAGAGTCCAAGATGATCCCCTGTCCATATGGCTGAATAACATTTCTATTGACAGAATTATATCCAAACGGTGTTATTAAGTAAAGCAATCTGGCTACTTACTCTATGAATATTTACAATAAGCATGGTTGTTTAGCTAATTGATCCATCTCTTTCTCTCTCACCCTCTTAATCCCTCACTTTCTTTCTCTCTTGCTATTTTCCTTTCCCTCTCTTCTTTCTATCATTTCTCTTTTCCACCATTCATTTCAGATGGCTGTGATCTACAAGCAGTGGTGCTCAGTGGGTGATTGTGTGTGTGTGTGTGTGTGTGAGAGAGAGAGATGAGGAAGCCGGCTGGTTCCTCCATCATGGTCGGAGCGTCCCAGGGGAGCCCCTGCAGGGTTCTTCATCTCCTGCAGCGTATCTAAGTCTGCAGGCATATTCTGCAGCCATCACTGTCTGCAGCCCCAAGCCTAATACTGGTCTCTGCTGTTTGGTAATCAACTACCTACAGTCCAGAGCTCAGGAGCTCGACCTAGACAGTCTGGCTGGGAGACTAGGCAGGCTTGACATTGTCGCTGACTGGTACCACTGAACGACTGGTTAGTCTTGCTGCCTAGGAGACATAGAAGACTGACTGGTTAGTTGGCGTGTTGACTGGTTTGGTGGGGAAATGTTGATTGTGCTCTCATTGTTCTCCTTATTTATGCTCAGTCCTCGAAATCTACCACTCAACTGCTATTACAGTTAGTAGCAGGTGAATATGTATGCATGCAAGCAACTGAAAAGGAGTGGAATAAAGCAGCCAGCGAGGTTTTTTGTAAACACTATGTGAATGGGTAAATCAGAATATGGTAGAAAGGGACTTTTTTTATTTTTATGCATTCATCTTCTTGAATGAGTGTGTTTACCTTGTACCTTTTCTGGCAGACAAGCCACTGAAGGTGAAGACGTGAGTACCATGTTTTCTTCCCTCACCCTCCTCCTCATTTCCCCTCCCTCCTGTCCTCCCTCTGCTTCCTCCATCTCCCATTCCCTGCTTCTCCCTCCTATCCCTCCTCTCCCTCTCCCCCTTCAACTCACACTCCCTCCTCCCTCCACTTTCTTCTACTCCCTCCTCCCCCTCTCCCTCGTCCTCCATCTCCCTCCCGTCTGCCCCTTTCTCTCCCTTTTTCCCCCTTCATCTCCTCGCCCCTCTCCTTTCCCCCTCTCTCCTCCCCCCTCTCCCTCCTCCTCTCTCCCCCCCCCCTCTCCCTTCATCTCTCCACTTTCTCACACCCGTTATTTGCAGCCTCCCAAACGTGTTCTGGTCTGCCCCTGCCCTCGCTGGGTGGAGGGAGATTCGACACAGTAACTTTCTCCAGGGCTTAACAAGCGACGGCGCTGCCGCTCGCCCTTCTGATTGATTCTCTGCTCTCTGGGTTTGCGTTGCTCCATTAGAGAGTGTGTGCTGTGGTGGAGCATCAGCCTCCCTCAGAACAGCCTGTCTCCTGACCCAGACGCAGGTCACACCAGTCCCCAAGAGTCGGGCCAGCAGGACAGCGTTAGCAGTACCACACTGTAGCAAAAACGAAATGCAGAATACAAGAGAGGGGAAGGGTGACTGAATGGCGACAGGTTGAACTATTAACCTCTGAGGTTTTCTAAACTTTTCGCTCAGCATGCTTTCGCTTGCCAAGGCTAGCCTGCGAATAGAGTCTTTTCTCCGAAGCAAGATCTACATTACATAATGTTGCAGTGCTGCAAAGATATAATCACACGCAATACTTGCATGTATACAACATCTTGTGAAAAACCCGATCAAGTAATTTTTGCCACATGTCCACACACCTTTAAAAGGTAATTACATGATACATTATCCTGTATTAACTTTGAGATTATTAAAGTGAACTGAATTGATCTGATATTGGCCACTTTCCATAGCAGGATATTGCTCCATGACTCTCCTTGAATGTAATAAAAACAGCCTATTAATTGGTAAGAGTCACGAGTGGACTAACAAGCAATCAGGCCTGATGAGTGGCTAATGATTTAAATATAGACAGCAGATAGCATTCATTATGCTGTGTCACCGCACCAGGTCCTCCTCATATGAGCTTGCCTCCCTCCTTCCACCGTGAGATGCTCCACAGATACAGCACCACAGCACGGATATTGGCCTCCTGCGTGAGAACTGCCACCCACTTGTTTAAAAAGCACCTCTCAGAGATAGAGCTGTTACTTTGTCATCTACTGTCTCCTTCCATTTCTCCTACCGTATACATTATCCTACCGTGGCACTAATCATGGCTCCTACCGTATACATTATTCTACCATATCACTAATCATTTCTCCTACCGTATACATTATCCTAACATGTCACAAATCATCTCTCCTTCTGTATACATCACCCTACCATGTCACCTATCATTTCTCCTTCCATATACATTATTCCACCATGTCACCTAACGAATCTCCTACCATGTTACCTAACAAATCTCCTACCATGTTACCTAACAAATCTCCTACCATGTCTCCTACCATGTCTCCTATCACATCTCCTACCGTGTCTCCTATTACATAGCCTACTATATCTTCTAAGGTAGGCTATGTAATATTCTCTCATTCTCTCCTATCAAATGACACAAGCCATCCTGGTTCTATACGTCTGTGTGTGTGTGTGCGTGTGCGTGTGCATGTGTGTGTCTGTGTGTGTGTGCGTGTGCGTGTGTGTGTGTGTGTGTGTTGGAGGGCGTGTGTCAGTAAACATCGTTTGATGTCACTTGGCACAGATGCATGCTTCCTGGGTCATGACTTCACCTGTCAGGTCTATATGAGCTGCACTGCTCTGCTAGATTGAGTCAGGGCATAGAGACGTGCGTGGCAGTGTGTCTGTGTGAGGCGGGCAGAGTGTGGGCGTGTGCGGGTGGGTGAGAGAGAGAGAGAGAGAGGGGGATGTTGAGCTCCAGGTCAGATGGAAAGCTCCGCTCTATGTTTATGATGATATAGAGTTGCCCTTTCACTTCTCATCACTTACCACACACACACACACACACACACACACATCTCAGTCTCTCTATACAGCTACTGACAGAGAAAGAAAACTGGATGATTTAAAAAGACAAAAGTTTGCAAATATTTCTTCTGAAGGACCATTAGGACAAAACTTGAGACTGCTGTAGTACAATCACGCATCAGAGATTGAATCAGCTCAGCGTGTTTGCTATTCAGCCACAGTTGGCAAACCCCCGTGGCCCTTTGTTGTGTTGTACCAGGGTCTAAATCTGGAGCCATTCAACAATGGCAACAGCACAAGCTAGCGTGAGCTCAGTATATTTACACTGTGCATACTTGATGTATTCCAAGGTCAGTGGACCCAGACAGCTGTTTCTGCGAGAGAATAATCTTCCCACTTTGGCTGCTTGACTGACTGCGGTCACAGCAGCAGGAGTGCAGCATGGAATGGGATTCCCACTTTGCTGTGTACCTTTTGACAGGATCAAATGGGATTGGATGTACTGCCGGATTTGGAAATGTACTTTCCCGCCACCTGAAATCAGGTTACAAGTTCCCACTGAAGTTCCATCAAAGGAATCAAAATCCCTGAGATGTGTTTTTAGATTGAATTTCTAAATGTTCGGTTTCTTCTGTCTGGTTGGACTTGTAAAGCATGATGTCTCGGAACTTAAATCCACCTTAAAAAGGGGAGCTTCCAGAGCAAATCCTATTTGTACTGTGTACTCAAAACAGTGCTGGGGAACTGATCCCTCATGAATACTATGTGCACTGTGAATGGTTGGTTTTGTGTATATCACACATGAAATGCCTATGAAGTGTGACATGAAATGGAATGCTTCTGGTGTGATGTGTGCTGTGGTGGGCTTCCCAGCGAAAGCAGATGAATTTGGTGGCTTCATAAGCGTAACGCCCGTTCTTGGAACTGAGCACGGCTTTCCTTTCATAGACTACTTGGTAAAACGGAAATGTTCAGGGAGTCTGAAGTTCGCCAGGGTGTGGCGTGCAGAAGAGCCGATCACACCTATCCAAGATGGCTACGAGAGAGAGACAAACCGTTTCCCCTATTCCAGTTTTCGCAGAGATTCTGCGTGTTCGGTAAACACGGGTAAACTCTGACCTCTACTGCTCTCTCTTTTTACATGGGAATAAAGACCCAGAGTGTGTTGAGACTTATTTTTTTACTGAAGTTGGGGAAATCAAGATAAATACCCCCCCTCCCCCCTCACACACACACACACACACAGTCACACACACTCATTCACACTCTCGCACACTAAACTCAATGGTTTGGCTGCCTAATCTTATCAAAGCCTTACCATCTGTGACAGGAATATAAACGAGTAGCTTTCACTGTCGGCGAATCACGGAGAGAGAGGAGGGAGAGGGAGCCAGAATGAGAATATGAGACAGGAAGATGAGAGTAGGAAAGGAGGACAGACAGACAGACAGACAGACAGACAGACAGACAGACAGACAGACAGACAGACAGACAGACAGACAGACAGAAAAGAAGGGATCGAGGGGAAGAGAGGAAATGAGGCAAAGAAAGAATGGATGAAAAGGAAATACTTCAAAGATTTAAAGAGACTTGTTTGCATACCGTCTCAAGTCTTTGTACTGTCAGTCTGTTGGCTTTAATGATTGCTTAATCAGGGTACTGTACTGCTGTTGTGGATGTTTCCTACTCCCCCAGGGACTCCCCCATAATCACTGGCTCCAAGAATACAGAGTTGATGAACAGACAGAGAGTGGGAGGAACAGAGGAATGGAGAGAGAGAAAAGAACAGAGAGCGAGAGGAGAGAGTGGGGAAAACAGATTGAAAGTGCAGATGACAAAGAGAGAGAGAGAGAGAGAGAGAGAGAGAGAGAGAGAGAGAAGGCTGAAAGGTATAAAGAGTTGAGCAGAGACCAAAGAGGGACACATGTATGTGATGACCTACCATAATTATACAGCAGATGCCTCTACAGAATAATAGTGTCTAGCTCATGTTTAGCGCATGCGACTCCTCACTTACATACCTAAAGTTAGCCTCAACCAACCTGCTGCAACCCAGCAAGTCCTCTAGGGAAGAGGTCCACTCATCTCACTGCTCTCTGGGATGGCAGAATCAAGGGTCCCGCAGCAAAGAAACTCTGAGAAGGAGGAGGAAAGCGAAGACGGGATGACAGAGGAAAGACAAGAAGGATGAGGATGAGGGAGGAGGAAAGAAGAGCAGCGCGAGGACAAGAGCGAGATAAAGAACGCCAGTGTCCTCATGTCTGGTGGCAGCGCAGGAGATAGGACAGGACAGAGGAGAGAGACAATGGCAACTGCTGTCAGAGCTCCATCTACTATTGATAAACCACCACCCCCAGCCAATACCTGCAGCCCCGGCCAATAATAGAACCAGACAGGGGGTGTGGTGGAGCCCTCACTCCTGGCCTCCAGTATCTGGTGGCTCACACACAAGCTGGATCTTTGTCTGGCACCAGAACGCCACTTCAGATCCTCACTGATAGGCTTGTATCTGGAAACAAACAATCCTGATTGGTCCCATTCATCCTTGGATTGCACAGCAATTTGCATCTGATGATAGGGAAGAGTGACAGGACATCCTGACCTCCTCTCTGAGGGTTCAAACTGACAGCTATTGTCACACAGGCCCAGCCCACCCTACATTGGCTGCACAAGATTGTGAACTGTCTGCTTCGAACAACAGTTTTGGGGGAAGAAATGACTGGGAAAGTCATTTCGAAAGTTGTGCGCTCTAACTTCTATGGCTAAGGAAACTTCTGGTTTGTACTGGTTTAGTACCTGAAGCCATTAAGGTGAGGAGGTATACAGTAGGCATTTATCAAAGATGGACTGATGGATTGTGTATACGCTGAGAGTCTCACAGAGAGACCACAACTATGTCAGTACTTCCTAAGCTAAAGCTTAAACATTTCCCAGAGTTTTGCTTGCTGAGGTCATTGTGTGTCTACTCTAAAAGCCAAGGGAGAAGATGAGAGGGAGAGGATAGAGAGAATGAGCGAAAGAGTGTATGTGTGGGGGGGTGGGGGGGAGGGGGTTAGAAGGAGGTGTGAGTGCGGCAAAGAGAAAGATCGGTCTGTAAGTCATGGTCTGGGTGTAGAGTTTACAGGAAGCACAAAAGCATGTGGTTCTATATTTTCCTGCCAAGCCGAGCAGTGATATGTTAATAAAAACCTTTTCCCCTGTATCCCTCTCTCTCTCCTTGCAGGCTTCTGAACATGTATACATGCCATGTTCATGATCATACCCCTCACTTTGTGTCAATCTACCTCCTCTGTCCTGCAGCCCTCTCTATGTCCATTCACATGCTCACAACTCTCTCCATCTCTTTCTCTCTCTCTCTCTCTTTCTCTTTCTCTTTCTCTTTCTCTCTCTCTCTCTCTCTCTCTCTCTCTCTTTCTCTCTCTCTCTCTCTCTCTCTCTCTCTCTCCCCACTCTCCTTTTGTCTCCTTCTCCATACCACATCTGTCCTCCTCCCTCCTCCCATCCACACACACAGTGGGAGACACCATGGCAGGCACATTTCATGGACAGTGGCCCCCCCAAAAAAGCGAAGACATCGAGATGAGAACGAAAACCAAATTAGACAGATGCGTCACATGACATCACAGGCAGGAGAGACAAACTCCTGCTGGAAACGCTCTGTCCCACAGCTGTCGCCGTCCTATGTGACAAAGGCATACACACACACACACACACACACACAGATAAGTAAACACACAGTCACACACACTCACATAGCCTGGCTACAGTGATCAGGTGTGGTATTCCTCTCCATCAGGCTTTGTGTTGAGGTTCATATAGCTTTATTGATCTCCTACAGAGCTGACATTTCCACTGGGCAGGGCCAGGTGGCTGGAGTGAACCCACAGCCTCATCATAGACTCACCAGCTTAATCACACCACAGACGCACATACACACACATGCCTTTAATGGGACTGCCAGTCTACTGGGAACTTTATATAGGAAAGGACAGATCAATCTGTAGACCTTAAAATAGGTTAGGACAGGCCTGCAGTAAAATGCAGTCTATAACCCATTCAGTAAGACAGGACAGGTCTGCAGTACACACAGAGCCGTCACCTAGGTAGCAGGGATTAGGTACAAAGATGTACCCAGTCTAGAACTAATACGACTGCTATATCGGGCTTGAACAGTGGTTACGCATTAGCTGTTACCTCAGATGTCCTTTATGGTGATACTCAGTGTCTGGGGTCGACCAGGACAGTCTAAAGGCCACTCATTAGACGGGGACAGAAATAGCTCTGTACAAGCCGTTTCTGTTCACTTCTGTGCTACATTTTTCCTTTCCACATGAAAAAAGAGGATTAAGGAAAGGATTTTCTTGGAAGAAACCCGTCCCGTTTAAGCGGTAAACTAGCCCATTATGCAATCAGGAAGCTAACAAACAGCGATACAGGAAGGCTATTAGTGCAGCTGCGATGCTACATTTCCTCCTCGCTCTCCTCCTTCATGCTTGGATTATCTCTCCCATCCCACCGCTGCTGTCGGCCACCACAGGCCTCCCCTGTTAGGGATGTTGTTATTCAGTTCAGGTAGTCCCAAATGCCCCGGACAGGTCCAATGCGGGAAACCCAGCTGGGTCATTCTAAGTTGTTGCTTTCGATGGGAATTTCTGTGTTTTACTTCTGTCCGCTCATCTCTCAAAAATCTATACAACGTCGAGGCCCTCGGTGTCCCTCCCTTAGCGCCTGGTCTGGGTCATTGATTATAGAATACGGCCCAGGACTCCAGCATGGCTGGGTCAGCTCCTGGCCTTCCTCCACCCAATCACAGAGGGGCCAGGGGGGGGGGGGGGGGGGGGGGGGGGGGGGGGGCTGGTGTCAGCTACACTGTAAAGAAAAGGTTTCAAGGGACAAAAGATCAGAGCTGAAGGATGCTCAGTCATTGAAAGATCCATGCTTTCACATACAGTTAGATGATGACAGTGTGATGAGGCCATCAACGAGGCTGGTGCCTCTGGCAGTCAGACTGCATCTCCTTTTGCTACGCCGTGTCCGGGTGCAACGTTACGGAACGTAGCTGCCGTTGCATTACAGAGCGTTAGCATCACGGTGAATATGCATGATGTGTTATCCGTGGCTGAGAGGTTCTTGTTTGGGGGGGGGGAGGAATTTTTTCGAAAAAGATTTGTGTGCGCGCCTGTCTCTGTCGGTGTGCGGAGGCGTGTGTGTGTCTGCGCGTGTCGTCTTCAATGTCGTTGCTAATCCTATCCGAGGGTGAGCTGCGCGTCTATGAAAACGCACACATCAGTTGTCAAATTAGGCTTATTAGCAGATTTAGTGTTTGAAGGACCCCCCCCTCCCTTTTTCCCCCTGAGTTCTCTGCCTTGTTCTCTCTGTTTGCTCACCCTCCCCTCCCCTTCCATTTCTCTGCATATTTTCCCCGTCTCACCATCCTGCAACTATATTATTTTAAGAAAGCAACATACCCATCGTTTCTGTGGGAATCTGTTGTAGAGTTCTATTTTGGGCGAGGCAAAAGCACAGCAGCAGAACTTCCCCTTCTGTGTTTCTGCCGCCCCCCTCCCCTCCACCCCTCCCTTCCGCGTACAACAGCTCTCTTCTCTTTCTTTCCCTGCTTTTAATGTTGCCCCCGGTTGCTCTCAGAATGTCTGTTATTTTCTCACAGTTCTAAGATGTGACTGTTACGTGTGTCTGTGAGATTTTGTTTGGTTTCGAGTTTCACTTCTCACCAGACCCTGTACTTACCAGACCTGACCAATAGGCATGCTCTCTTGCAGTGGTCAGTTGTGCAGAGTTCAGTCAGAGATAACACTGCTGTCTTTGCACACACACACACACACACACACACGCACATGCACATACACTTCAAACAGGCCCGATACACAGGCTGGATCGTGAAGACATCAATTAGTGCTTCCCACTGGTGCCCTCTGGGATAGAACAGAGGTCTGAATGCTCCAAGTGTATATGTCTGTGTGTGACTGTGTGTGTGTGTATGTCTGTGTGTGACTGTGTGTGTGTGTGTGTGTGTGTGTATGTGTGTGTGTGGGGAGGAGGCAGACTGCAGGTGGTTTCTGCTGGCAGGTTCAGAGAATCACTAGACGCAGTGTGAAACCTCCAGATGATGGAAGAACAGAATACCCACACATACCGCTGTCTTCAAAACTCTAGACAGACACACACACACACACACAAACACACAAGCAACTACATTTCAAACACATTGCCCTCAGCATGATTCCAGTACCATTAGAGATTCTCTGTGTTCCTTCATGTTTCTGATTCGGGCATTAACTCCCCCAGAAAGAGGGGTGGGGGGGTGGGAGGGGTGTAGCGGTCATTACTGAGATAGAGCATTCCTCCACCGATATCACTGTCTTCTGCAACACCCTCACAGTAACATGACGGGAACGCCCTGCCGCGCTCAGGTTTAAGTGTATGAGTGTGTTTGTTCACGTGTGTATTTGCGCGTGTGTTTTATGTGCGTGTGTGTGTGTGTGTGTGTGTGAGTGTGTGTGCGCCCATCCCCAGGGCGGTGTGTGTTGGTTTCAGAGCAGTATGTGATGACAGTATCAGTGTCTCTGATGTCCAGACTCCTGCTGTGAGATGCCACCCCCCTCCTGACTCTGCTCGTCTTATTTCCTCTAAACAGCTTTATCGCTGCTCCCTTCCCGCTGCGCTGGCGTCCCCACCACTCCCCATGTTGCCGCGCCGACCTGGCCCCGGCGTAAATGTGATTGAGTTCAGCGCTAACACGGATGCTATCTATCCTGTCAGGGGCCCTTAGAAAGGATTGAATTAACATTGCGACACCTGGAGGAGAGTGCTTGTCCCGGGGATGTCGTGAATACTTAGCGGGGACATTACATGTAATGAGCTCTATAGCAGGGGGCGTCTGCCAGAGTCGTCCTCCACCCCACCCTGTCTCCTCCCTGGAGCTCTGCTGAGGAGTAAACCTCCTCTGCTCTGGCCCTCAAACAGGCCCCACCTTCAGGCAGAGGTGTCATCGTCCTGTAGAGACGCTTCGCCCTCAGGTCCATCCAGGCTCTCTGTCGTTATTATCTCTGCAAATCTCGTTCACCTGTGTGGTATCTGATAAAAGTGGAACACCTGACCCCTAAGGAAGAGCATCGACTCCCAGCTGTCAGTGTGGCCACGAGCATGGATGGAGAGCATCAGGAAGAGCAATTATGGCTTTAAAAGCCCTGCGATTCAGGCCCAGATTGTTGGCCTCCAATCCATCCTCCTCTTCATTGTTATTTTATTGGGTTTTATTGTATTCATTTGGCAGACAACTTCTACCAAGCAACATACAAATAGCGCACGCCGAACGTACCGCTGATAATCAAGGAATAGAGCTGCACAGCTCTAACGATTCAACAGCAGTAATTCATTGGTTCGACACAATTTCCACAATTTATATTTAGAGGAGGAAGAACTATTTGTCCTATAACCTGAAGTGGATATCCATTGATTTGTGCCGCAAGTAAGACAATGTCACATTTCAAAATATGCGTGGGCGTTGGGCGGATGAAGAGAGCGGTGAAACTGCCACGGGAAATGGATCGAGCTGAGGTTCCGCTTTGGATTTGGATGGATGATGATTCATTGGCCTGTAAAACGGATGTGTACTTCCACAACCTGGATGGAACCGCTAGGGCAACAGGGAGAGAAGGAGAGAGGACGGATACGGAAGGTGAAAGAGGTTAAGCGGTGATGGATAGAGAAGAGAGGTAAACGAGTGATTGATAGAGGGGTCTGGAAGATGTCTGAGAAAACCACTGCGGAGAGCAGGGAGATTTCGGTGGGGTGGGGGGTGGGTGGGGTGAGGTGGGGGGGGGCACAGCTACTAAACCTCAATGCTTACGATCATCTCAAGTATGATCCATTCAAACTGCAGCCGGTTTCAAACGGATCAAACTGTCTTCGGCAGACTTTAATACCGCCCTTTGTTGCCACCATGAATATGCGTGTGCTTAATGGATGAGTAAACCAGCCCACTATGATGAACTCGCTGAACTGGAGTGTTTGTATGTCGTGTCATCTGACCCCTGACCTCTGTCCGCCCAGGTGGTCCATGTGGGAGGCCAGGAGGAGACAGGGGAGCTCTGTGTTCCTGGCTTCCAGGTGAAGGAGTACCAGGTGGAGTACATCGCAGGTTTCCAGAAAGGACAGCCTCTTACACAAGGTCAGTCACAAAACCCCATGTACACAAACACACACACACACATGCTCACACACACACACACACATGCTCACACACACACACACACACACATGCTCACACACACACACACACATACTCACTTCCATTTTCAGGAAAATCATTTCTCTCTCTAGGTTTCTGTCTCTCTGTCTTTCTGCAAAACGCACCCAACCAAACACACACACGCACACACTCAGTGAACCAATCCCCCAAGGCCTTTTCATGAGACCATTGTGCTGCGTGGGCTGTCTGAGTTGTTCATTAGAATTCATGAAAATTCTTATTAAAAAAACAGGAAATGAAGCAATAACTTTCAAACGGCAACAACAACAACAAACTGTTCCTGTGCTTATGAATTATTCCCCTTGATTGGGCCATGTTTTCTGACGCCGTGCTAAGCGATCCTCACCCTGAGGCTGCCTTGCCTCCGAATGTGATGTGACTGACTCACACTCTGGACGGCAGAACGGCACAGAACACCTAGCAAACGCACGCTCCTTCTGCCTTTTCTCAACCATCCACCTGTATTCCTTTTTTCCCCAGAAAAAAAAAAAAAAAAGATTTTGCTCAGCGAAGATCTGTTTGATCTCAGTGGGGTGATCATGGTATTAGAGAGATGGAGTTTAGCGGGGAGTTCAAGCCCCAGGTCACTGCTTCGGAGCCGTGGATTCAGCAGAGCCAAGGAAATATGACCGGGTCACTGCTGTAGTCTGTTGCACGAGACCTTGATGACCGCTGAACCAACTGGAGCTCTCTCTTACACACAGCTGCCATCTCCACAGGTTACTGTCACAACTCGCTGGTCTTCCGCTCCTCTGGGATCGGCGAGTAATGTCTGTCTGCTGATCTGGCCTCTGTCCTCTGGGATTGGCAGGGGAGTCTGACTGCCCATCTTGTTTTTCTCCACCAAGATTGGCTGAAATGTCTGTCCTCTCATCTCTTCCTTCTCCTCTGGGATGAGCAGTAATGTCTGTCTTTCCAGCTTCTACTGGTCCTCTGGGATGAGCAGTAATGTCTGTCTCTCCATCTTCTTCTACTACTCCGGGATGAGCAGTAATGTCTCTCTCTTCATCTTCTTCTGCTCCTCTGGGATGAACAGTAATGTCTGTCTCTCCATCTTCTTCTGCTGCTCTGGGATGAGCAATAATATCTGTCTCTCCATCTTTCTCTGCTCCTCTGGGATGAGCAGTAATGTCAGTCTGCTCATCTTGCCTTCCACCTCTGGGATCCACAGTAATGTCTGACTCTTCCCAGGAGACTCCGACTACTGGTGTGCCTCCTCAGTCTCTCAGAGAGATTGACAGGGAGGTCTGGAGGTCACACAGCGGCGCAGGGAAACATTTTCGATGGCAGCTGCGAGACATGATTGCCGTGGTGAAAATGCAGTCATTACCATGGAGGTACACTTGATAGTGACATGTGTGTACGGACACGCAGCTACAGTTTGGCATTTCATCCGCCACAGAAAGGTTACGCTCGCGAGAAGCCACTGATGGACCACTGGGCAATCTCTCTAAAATGGCGTGCTTTGACAACTTTCTCAATCGAAAAAATCTATTTTACTACCTATTCGACAAAACAAAAAATGGTACTCGATTCTCCTTCACTTTTTCTTTTTTTTATGATTTTTTGATGGAGGTTGAGGGAGGGGCTGTGTGATGTGAGGCGGTTTGTCGTCTGGGGGAGCAGTGATCCAGTGAGCAGCAGACACCGCTCAGTTCTGCTCCGGTGCACAGCTCGGAGACAACACAGCACTTCTAATAGCTGGAATATGCTCCTGTCAGCAGAAGCACTGCTCTCCAAGGGGGGTTCTCTCATACACACACACACACACACACACATGCACACGCACACTCACACAGTCACACCTGGTCACATACATACAAACACACACACAAACCGAAGCGGGCACACATCATATAATCCCCCCTCATGCTATGTGACTGTACTACAGCTTGCTGTAGAGCGGCTGACAGGCACTCTGCTGGAGTCCAGCTCTGCCTGGGGAACAGGTTCTCTCTACCTGTCTCTAATGGATGGGGGAAGGTCCCCAGTGTGTGTGTGTGTGTGTGTTTGTGTGTGTGTTTGTGTGTTTCTCTGTGGTGTATGTGTGTGTGTGCGTGTGTGTGTGGGGTTGTCTTGTTGGAGACTGTAGTCTCCCCAAGGCAACGCATGCATATTGCTGCAAAGTCCCTGGTGCCACCAGCATACCATCCTGTAATTAACTGAGGTGGTGGGGGTGATCTGCAGGGGGGGGGCAGAGGTTTAAGGACATTTTTCTAAAGGGTTGGAGACACACAAACACACACAAAAACACGGGCACACACAACGACACACACATGCATTTGCCTCCATCATGAAGAACTCAGTTGTAAGTACCTCTAGATGCACTGAACTTAATTACATGAATAAGTAATGTCAAACATGCAATGGAAATTTGGCAGCGAATGAATGACAGTTGCTATAGATACAGATGACATCACGGTCAGGGTGCTGTGCTCAGGTGCTTTACTACAGTCAAATGAAACTGACAGAACAGTACTGAATGAGTTAAAAAGCATTACTATACTGACTTTTGCTTTTGTCCAAACCTAGTCTGTAAATACATATTCAAAGCTCCAGGAACTCCAGTGGTCCCTGAATAAATCAAATCAGTCTCAAAATTGGTCTAAAAACGGTCATTGAAATTTGCAGCTCAAAATCCACCGCAGCGTGCCTTCTGGAAGTCAAGGCACTACAGCCTGAAAAATGGACTTGTCACTCTGCGCACTCGCTCCTTTACCTGGTTCACTTCTCGATGAACTGTACAGGAGCACACAGATCAGTCAGATCTAGGTGAGTGGATGCAGCCAGTGTAGCACTGAGGGGGGGGGGGGGGAGACAAACACAGGCTGGACGGTTCTGGGCCTGAAATCATTTTTGTGTCCCAGCTGGCTGGCCAAAACCAAATCAGGTCGTTTGAACTGACACGTCAGTGAGAGTTTAGAGGTGACAGAACCAAGCCTAGAGGACACCGCTAATCTCTTCTCATCTACATACTCGAATCTCTCCGCATAAAAAGGAAATAATATACTGGCAAATTGAAAAATGCTAATAGGAAAGACTTGACAGACGGAAAAAATACTTGAGTGTCTCTTTATTTTTTTTTATTATTATCTGCGACAAGATGAGCGGTTCAATCAGGTGTGTTGGTTTTAATGCTGCGGTGAAAGATTTGAAATGTATGAGCCTCCTTCTTGGGGATGAGAGGGAAATGAAAAAGATGATACATTTATGGAAAACCAGATTGAGATTGATCCTTTAATCTGGTATAAGGACACCAGCTGTAGTTCTGCAGAGGCCAGTGTCTCTTTCACCCTATGGAAAAACAGACCGGGTCCTAATACGACGGGTTTTCTGTTGGACTGAAAATGATAACGCCAGATTCAGACACATTTAGATGACAAAGCTGAAGAGGGCAGCTTCTTTAGGATGATGCCTCTGTTGTTACCTCTGCTGTGTCCTCTGCAATAGCCAGGAGAGAGCTCTGATTTACAATGAGGTGTTATGTGCACAAGTGCGTGTTTGGAGAGGGAGTAGATTTACCGACTTCGGATGGAGAAACTCTTGGCAATTTGTTTTGGTGGAGAAATTGTCTACTTGTCTCATCTGCTGCTCCTGCAGCAGATTCTGTCATGGAGAGAAATCCAAGAGGGACGCGGATCGATCCGAAGTCATGGCGGTTATTTCTCCCTCATGGTCTGGACCTGAGTGCAGGGCTCTGTGAACCCTGCCAGACCTCAAACCACTGAACTGGAATGGGGTTTATCGCACATGTACACCTTCAACATCAACACAAATACAGAACAAATCGTAGATTACATTGACCATGGGGCCAGACCAGAAACTAGAGTACCATGTTCATTGTTAAGGATGATCTTAAGTGAGGGCTATGAGTGGTACTAGCAGGAATGAGGTATGGGTACAGTATGGGGGAAGGTTTAATAAAAGGTTGAGGTTCCTGTGGTGTAGGGGCCAGGTTTTATAGGGGGGCCAGAGTGCTGGATGAACAGGATTCAGGTGTGGGGATTAAGGTATAGGACAGGATTAAGATCTGATGTCAGAGGGAGGAGGAAGGGTACAGACTGGAAGACAACTTGATTGAGGAGGAAGGCAGGGTTGTGTCTTTAGGCTGGCAGGAAGCCAGGAGGTACGATGTGTACTAAGACCTTCCTGGAAGTTTGCTGTTCTACCTGACTTCATCACCAGCCCAGTTTAGTCATGCTCGGCTTCTGATCTGGCCTGGTGCTGTTGGATCAATTGGATAAATGGAACTTGTTCTCCCATCAGTTCTGTTTCAGGTTCTCAATGTTCCGCTTCAACATTTCCCAGTCTACATGATAAATCGTTCTGTGCTTCTGCTCCTATAAACGCACACACACACACACACACACACACCCACATGTTAGTATAGGCGGACAGTTCCACATACACAACACATGCGTATGAGTGTGACGCTTATGGACACACATACACACGACTACACGCACACACGCACAACTTAAATTGAACTTTTAAAGAAACATTTGTTCATTTGAGAAGCCCATTGGACCTTGAGACCTATTCCTCTTCTATGGAATTCTCCATGAGGCAGAATATTAGAGATCAGATGTGGTTTATATTTCCCTGCACAGTGGCTGCCTCTGCAGCTGCTCTCCTGGTTGTGTGTGTTTGTGTGTGGTCGTACATGTATATGTGTATTCATGTCTGCGTGTTTACTTACTTTAAAACTGCTATGTGTGTGCTTTGCTCCAAAGCCCAATTTATAGACTCACAACGAAAGCCTTGGTTTAACACACGCGGGAGACAATCTCTCATGTATGTGAATACTTGGGATTTGCAGTCAATCTGTCTGCGTTTCAGTCCATCAACCTTTGCTTCTTGATCCCAGTAACACGGCAGATATCTTCCTGGTTCACGGTGACTTATCAACACTGTGATTGAGCAGATATTTGTACCGTCACTCTTGCCATAGCAACATGGTTCATATCTGGCTCATGGTTCTAAATGGCTCCACGTGGACCTTCCTGTTTGTGGCTTCAGTAACATCATATTTCTTCCGTATCCAGACCATGCTGCACTCTGTTCTTCTCCCTTGCCCTCTGCCACCCTTACATCTTTCCCTCCCTCCATCTTTCGCCTCCCCCTCTCATTGCGCCCCTCACCCCGTGGACGTGTGACCCACTGCCTCATTCTTCTGTATTCCTAATAGGCAATAAATCAAACTGTTTTTGACAAATGACTGTAATTACTGAGGAGGTTGTTACAGACAGAGAGATAGAGAGAGAGAAAGAGAGAGCAAGCCTAGGGAGGGGTGTGCCGTGAGGGCTGTTAGGTCTACCACTCTGAGGCTGCTCAGCTAGACTGCACCTGCAGGTAGTCTACCTGGCTGGTCCAGGACATAGGTAAACCAGGTTTAGGCCTCAACGTGACAGGTATTTTGGTTTCCCTGGAAAGGGGAGAGAGCGGAAGAGGAGAATGGGAAAAGTGATGTCGATAGAATGAAAGGGAGAGTCAGACAGACCAACCAACCGACAGACAGACAGACAGAAGACCGACCGACAGACAGACAACACAGCCCCTTGGAAGAGAGCGATGGTGAACAAGAGGGACAGGGTGAGGGATCTCCAGATTGTTCATGATGCAACACTGTTTACATTAGCTCACAGGAGATAGCAGGGTACACGAGGGCTGGCTTGCGGGGGGCCAAACCTTCTGTTTGTTACGTCTTCATGTCACGCACTAACATCTTGTTATAAATCATTGATGAGGCTTCCTTTTAAACCTTTAGTCATCCAGCCTCTCTTCAAAGGCCAACACAGTTCTCAGTCCAGCCAGTGAGAGGCAGAGGGGGGGGTATTTCTCATGCCTAGGCCACGCACCTGCTGTGAGCTGGGGGCCTTGCTGGCGTACAGACTGGCTCTGAGGCCGGCACGGAGGTTGGCGCCGAGGCCGGCATTGAGGCTGGGGAAGGAGATGCCACCAGTGTAGTGTGGGTAGACAGGGCATCTGGACAGCATGAGCACCCATGCCAGGACCCCGTCTACAATCACAGAGAAACTTGGCAACCATTTGATCTTCTTCCACCCTGTGACAATGCTTTCCCCTCCCTGCAGACATATTCTCTCTCTCTCTCCCCCGTCCCTCCCTCCCTCCTTCCCTATCACTCTCCCATCAGCAGCCTCCCTCCTCCCTCTCTTTTCCTCATTTGTTGTTTCTATGTGCAGTATGTCTCCCTCCCTCCTTTCCTTCCTTCCTTCCTCCCTCCCTGTTTCTCTCTATATCTCTCTCGCTCTAACCTACTTCTCTGAGAAACAAATTTACATTTTCTGATGCAAATCACTCTACATGGTTGGGGAGGACGAACAAACAGCCAGTGCCAGTGTGGAGTAGCAGGCATGTTTAATTCAGCACTGCCTGTTCACTGGCTGGGCGCTTCATCTATTAGCAACATGATCTTTTTAATTACGTCTTTGAAGGAAAATTAGAGATTTGCGTTTTTTCCCGAGAAGATACAAACAGCCGAGGCGAATAGCCTCCCATGTCCAGCTCACAGCTTATTAAACTAATTACTACACACTCTGGAATCATCGCTAGCTACACACACCCTGGTGTTGTCTACCTAGGTCCACAATCTGAAACATAATTCTCATTTTATATTAATGACTATATGTTTGCTTGGAGATTAGAGAGTAGCTGTTGTTGTTTTTTTCATGATGGTGAAAACTGTGTTATCAAGATGTGAGCCACGCTGGTGATATTAATTGTGATGTACACCACCTAGTAAGCCAACATCCCAACACACACACACAGAGACACACCCGCAGACACACGAGCACAAAGACAATTTCAGGGAGATTAGAAATGAGCACTGGGACTTGCGTGTTATCCTGGAATGTTTGCTCAGAGCCTGTCTTCTTGGGCCGCTGAAAAGAGCGCTGGCATTTGAGGATGTGGGTAGGGGGAGAAAGAGAGAGAGGAGCGAGAAACTGTGAGCATGTGTTTGCTGGCGTGCGTGAGCCGTGCCTGTGTGTGTGTGTGTGCGCGTCTGTGTGCGTACGCCTGCATGTGAGTGTTCGCACGCGAACGTGAGCGTGAGGAAGCCAGAACGCGGGCGAGAGAATTAGCGAGTACACATGCACGCTTTGTTTCTGTGGAGTCGACAGGGAGTTCATATCCCAGGCAGCAGGGGACACGCGGCAAAACTTCTCCAAACAAGTCTTTCTCTTTCATCCTCAGACAACACGGCCTCCAGACGCAATCCCACCGGCTCATTAGCTCTGCAGTCCTCCGTGCTAACCGCCAGCGCGCTCTCCTCACACACAGCACGACTCCGTGCTCTGCAGGCATCTGAGTGGCAGGACCGTGATTGGGTAGGAGGTGGTGAGGTGTGAGGGGGTGGGGGTGGGGTGGGGGACTGATGTTCTCCCACCACATCTGCTTTGATTGGTCTGAGACCAGGTGTTTTAACTAGCATCATTGGGATTTGGCGGTCCACAGCCTGCTTGGTTATGGATGTGAAGTCTGACGGTTGGTGTGCACATTGTTACATATGAGTGTTGTTTACCACACACTCTGCTAATGCTGTCTGACGGGCTGAAAGGTTCCATTCACCAACGTGAGCAATGTCCTGAGATCTAAAGGATCCTCCAGCATGATAAGACTCTCGCCTGTGACACGTTGCCGAGCAACTCCTCGGAACTCTCCTCCCTGTGATTGGCCGTATGGCTGCAGGGACTACAGAGATACAGAGAGAGCCGTTCTCCTGTTGAGGTCTCTGCCACTACTGCTCTCTACTGTGAGGTTCTACTGAGGTCTCTGCCACTACTGCTAACTACTGTGAGGTTCCAATGAGGTCTCTGGCACTACTGCTTTCTCCTGTGAGGTTCTACTGAGATCTCTGCCACTACTGTTCTCTCCTGTGAGGTTCTACTGAGGTCTCTGCCACTACTGTTCTCTCCTGTGAGGTTCTACTGAGATCTCTGCCACTTCTGCTAACTACTGTTAGGTTCGACTGAGGTCTCTGCCGCTACTGCTCTCTCCTGTGAGGTTCTACTGAGATCTCTGCCACTACTGTTCTCTCCTGTGAGGTTCTACTGAGATCTCTGCCACTACTGTTCTCTCCTGTGAGGTTCTACTGAGGTCTCTGCCACTACTGCTCTCTCCTGTCAGGTTCAACTGAGGTCTCTGCCACTACTGCTCTCTCCTGTCAGGTTCAACTGAGGTCTCTGCCACTACTGCTCTCTCCTGTGAGGTTCAACTGAGGTCTCTGCCACTACTGCTCTCTCCTATCAGGTTCAACTGAGGTCTATGCCACTACTGCTCTCTCCTGTGATGGACGGCCATGCCAGGCGAGTAAACACAAGGTTTAAAGTTTTGTTGTTCGCCGGAATTAAAGCAGGACCTCGAGGTCCCTGCCTTCCCCTGGCGATCCCTCCGTTCAAACAGTGCTCTTGTCTCACCAGCCAGTTCCAACACTTTGCTCCAGGCTTTTGCCGGATCACAGAGATGGATTTAATTTTATGTAGAAAAAAAAATGTTGAGAATGGAATGGCTGTTTTTAGAAGTCAAGCCATGAAAAGAGACTTCAAAGAGCAGGGCTCTGGGCAGAGGCTGCTAACAGCAATGTGAAGATAGGCTGCAGTGTTTACCGAGGATGGTCGTCTCACCGTGTGCATACGCGGACGTGTGGGCTGGAGGGGTAATGCTGTGGGAGTGGGAGAGAGGGATGATCAGACTTAGTTTAGCCACTGGATCACAGCTGCCTCACCTCTGGGAAGGTTTATCAAGTAGATCACATCAGATGAAGCAGATTAGCCGTGTCCTATGGAGAGGAGACGTGAGATGGAGAGGCAGGAAGTGAGCGAAGCGATGCGGCAGGAGGAGCGGCGTTGAGCATGTATGGCAGCGGAGGAAAGAAACGGAGCGATAAGGAGCGAGGAAGACCGATGAGAAAGGGGGTATGTGAGGACAGAAATGTTCATGAGACACCCCTGATCAAAAGCTGTATCATGCAGCACTGTAGCTACATCCCTGTTGCTTTTGGGAAGGGCTGGGGGGTTTTTTTTGCTTCTTTCGTCTCAACCCTCACAATCACAAGTCGCCTCGCTCTCCACTGAAGTGTCTGCCACTACAGTTGGCGAGTGCTGATTTAAGAGTGTGCACGAGGAGGTGTTCTGTCCCCACAAGCCCTCAATCACATCTTCAAGCAGATGCACATACCTATATCAAATTGAACATGTTTCAGTTTGTACTGTACATTCGTGCTTCTCAATGAGTTCAAGGGGATGTTTCTAGCCAAATCTCCGGAGAAGAAAAGGATGCGTGTTAGGGTGCTCTTGACTGTTGCATGGTTTCCTGTTGTGCGAGAGAAGACACTGATGGTCCCCAGAGATAGGAGACCTTCCTCAGATGAGGAACATTTGGAGCAGCTCCGATAGAGGGAAGAAACCAGCAGAGCTGATCCAGTGACCTTAAGGTTCCCTTTTCAGTTTTGTTCAGACATGATAGCAGATGTCACCGTAAGGAGGTCTGTCCCACGCATGTTCAGCCTTTGCTGTTTGTTGCCATAGTGACCTGTTTGCCACCGCGGCGATCTCAGCCATCTCCAGGGGGATCTGCTGGTAACCGTTTTCGTCGAGTTCCGACTTCTCCAGACTTTACGCCCACTAGATCTGATTGGGGTGCGTGGGGTGGGATTTGAATCCATGTCCCTGTGATGACACCACAAGCGCTCCGACTGCGGTGCCATTCGCTGGATGTGGAGGAGGCAGAGGTGTGTGGCAGCCAGCTTGCACGGAGGGAGGGTCAGCATGTTGCAGCTCTGAGATGGGCTCCCTCACTGGCAGTGGCTGTATTCCTGCCAAACCTGTCCAGCGCAGAACTTCTGCTTCTGGCTGTTACGGTCTCCTGACCGAGTACCAGTCAAGTAACAAGGAACCGCGGTGAATGATGAGGGTGCACGCGAGTGTGTTTGTGCACGCGTGGGCGTAGTGTGTGTGTGCGGATGTGCGCGTGTGTGTGTTTTGCCTCATGGCTGAGACCTGACATTGTGGCTTGGTTAGAGGGATGGGCTGTAACTCAGAGAGATAATGAGAGAAGCTCACAGCCTTGTGAGACGACATGGAGCTGGCCCTCATTATTTCACTATCATCGGACACACACACACACGCTCAAGCTCAGTCGCACACACGCACACAACCTCACCTTGAGGGCTATTTATTATTACACAAGGATATATACAGCAGGCTGTTAAAAGTGGCTCTACAGGCTGAGAAACAGGTGCCACACACATACACACATAAGCATGCACGCACAGACATACATTGCAAAAGGCTGCTGGCATCTTTGTAAATTGAAATGATTCCATTTTTTTTGTTGCTGTATGAAAGCGTCTGCTGATTACATTGTTAGCATATTATGTTACTACGTCTTTTTGATCTGTAGTTTCTTCGTTCCTCGGTGTGATGGTGTTGTGCCCGTTGCCATTGCGTGTTGCTTTTTCCCTTCATTTCTCCTAGAATTGAAACATGTCTTTAAACAGGCCCTCGGTCTCTCTCCAGGGTATACAAATAAATAAGATATACTCATAATTTACCTGCTTGATCAAATCTATTTCAAATGTAGAAAGCCGAAAAAATCCTTTTACACAGCGTACATGTTTGAAATGTTCTAGAAAGCCATGAAGAGGCGTGGAGAGAACGATGCCTACTCGACGCTGCCCTACTTTGCTCTCCGAGCAACTTTCATGAGAACGCTGTGGCTTTCTACATTTATTTAGGATTATTTGTCCTGCAGGTCTGAGCGTTGAGTAATTCTCTGTATCTGGGGAAGCACATTGAGCATGGATTGTAGTCGCTAATTAGCTAATTAGTCCCCTGTCACAGTACTAGAATGGGTGATCCCAGATTAAGTAAAACTAGTGGGACAGAGCTGGGTGCAAACTCACTGCTGTGGTTCTGGGGCGGTCTGCTTACATGTGGGGAAGGGACTGGTGTGGAGTGTGGACGGGCGTGGGGGGTGTGGGAGCGTCTAATAAAGCTTCTCGTGAAGGACTGAAAGAGGAGTGAGCCTATGTAGGCGTGTGTGTCTGTATTTTCAGGGGTGAGGGGGAAGGGGGCGGGCGAAAAGATTAACTTGCTTAATTTTCTAGTCATTCTGCATATATTGCCCTAATGTGTTTTTCCCAAATCTTGTGCCTTGTGAAACGTGTTAGATTGTTAACACAATTTGCAGCGATGTGAGAATTCCTTTTCATTTGGCTCTCGGTAACTTGTCGCTGCACAGGGAATGAAAGGGACTGGCATTCGGAGATCAAATCAATTACTTTCTCTCTCTGTAATGACTTGGGAGGGGGAGAGGGAGGGGGATGCCAAGGAATTTCATGATACAAAGCAATTAACCTCCCCGCCCACAAAGTTGGAGTGTGTCTCATTGGAGGAGAACAGAACGGCAGCTCTGGTCGGCATCCAAGTATTAGCTGTTTGAGAGGACTCTGAGGAGGTGGAGAGCTCTGCTGCCCACCTTTCTCTCTCTCTCCTTCTCTCTCTCTCTCGCTCTCTCTCTCTCACTCTCTCTCTATCTCTCTCTCTCTCAGCTGTTCCACTCCTCAGTGCTGATGTGTGTGTGCCCATGCATGCAACATTCAAACAACACATCCAAGCCTTTCGCGTCTGTGTCAAGGGCCCCCAAACAGAACGGTAACTTCAGTCCTGGTTCTTTCCAGGGACAGATGGATGTAATGAATTGTCAACGCGAACGTGCTTTTATTTAGTCTTTGTTCCCTCAATTCAGTGGACCAGTGCAGTAAGAAGTTGCAGAGTTTGCACATGAACACCCACAAACACACACACACACACACACACACACACACACACACACACACCGACACATGGACATAAATGATGCAGAAGCATACACACGCAGTCACGACACACATCCTCACACCAGCCTGCACTCACATACACTCCAAGGACACCATTAGACTCACAGTGACATGATAAATGCAAGGCTGTCTGAATTCAGACCACACTTAGCACACTTCACTAGATTCACCGTCAAATACACGTTCCATTCTTTTAACCGTTTTCCACCCCAACTTGATTACGCTCGCATCTGTGCGGGGCACGGGGGGAAGTATGTGTGTGTGCGTCTGATAATGCAGATTTTCACTTGTGTATGTGCTCGCAGGAAAAAAAAAACTGCGTGAGGGGTTCTACCCTCCAGCAACCTAGATTCAGGCCAACCAAACCTTCTTCCTGATAATCATCCCATCAAGCCCTCAGAGATAGGTTTCTTTCAGTGCTACCCTGGTGAGAGCAGAACAGGAGCTGAGCTCTGATCCTCGACGACACCACTGATTCTATGACATGGCAAGTACATACTGTTTCAGGGGAGCCTGGAAGTTAATGGGCCTGATCGTATATCTGGTTTTGCTGCCAGCTTCCAGCATCAAGGTAGAACAGTGCGTATCAGAGATAGAGCCAACCACAGCTTATAGAGAACTAGCCCTCCGTCTCCACTCATCAAAACATCTTGACATTTACTTAGGAGGATATCCAGGAGAGGGAACAAACTGTAGACAAAGGGTTTTCTGCGAGCTTGGATAACTGGATGAGGATGCTGTCAGACGTCAGGACACGTTCTGCTTTGTAAGGGACACGGTTACGTCCACTTTGGACTGGCAAATGTCTGCTTCGCAGTGACGAATCACTTTTATTGGAGGGCATCGAGATGAGAGGCACACGCAGGGAGCGCCCAAAGAACTTTGGTAGTTTCAAAGGCAAACAAAAAAACGAAGGAAAAATATGAACTTGTTTTGGAGAGAGTGAACACGGTTGTTTAGGATTTGAAGTCAGACATCTAGCAATGGTGCCTCAGCAACGCTTCACCAACCAAACAAATCCTTTGAGTTGTTGCAACCTATCGGCAATATACTGCAGATGTGAACTGGATCAGCGAATCAAAGTGATGAACTTTGCGGCTCTGTGTCCATTTGCCTACTGTATTGTTGGACACGCTCGCGCTCATTCCCCCAGCAAACTGAATCTCGAGCTCCCAGCTTTGCGGAGCGAGCATGATCCCTGTGCTGTACTGACAGCAGCAGTTGCACATCTCTTCACACTCTCCATTCAACTTGTCCTAGGAGCCTGGTGGCCTGAAAGAAACTCGAATGTCATAGATGCAGGAAGTGGAGAAGAAAGGCCCACAGAGGGGTTTTAGCTACTAATCCGTGTTGCTCACAGCTATTTCAACTCTGCGCCAACACTCCCGAAACCAGCCGGGGGGTGGGGTGGGGGCAATGTGGTGATGGTGTTGAGGGGGAGGGGGGGGGGTGCCATTGTTGTCGTCCAACTTCAAAGCCTTGCCTGCCATGCCTCCTCAAAAATTTCCCCCAGCTACCCGCCCCCCAAAACCTGACAACATTAGAATACCATCAAGCACTCTCGCAAGCCTTTGAAATGCTACTGACACTGTTTGCCGCTGCAATTTGCCGGCTCTAAAGAGAGCGCCCGCGTTATTGAAATAAATCTGAGAGTTGTAATGGGAATGGAAATGAACACATCTGTCATGCTCTGGCTTAGAAGAGAGAGTGGAATATTGAAATGGAGGCTTGTTTCCCTTGAGAGCAGGTTGTTGACTCCCTCCTTCTTCTTCTTCTCTCTTTCTCTCTTGTTCTCTCTCTTTCTCTCTCCAGCTGTCTCATATACTTTTGAATCATTTTATTCTCCTGTCCTTTTTCACCTTCCTTCTCCCCCTACCCCTACCCATCTTCCATTCACACCCCTCACTCTCCTCCCTTCTCCTCCCTACACTCCACCCTGTGCTCTCTTTCCCTTGCCCAGTGGTCTCAGTGGATGCTGAGTAGATGAGCGTTGTGTCCAGAGGCTATGTTCTGAGATGATGGTGGGGAGAGCAGTGGAAGACGCCTCAGAATGGGCCACGAAAAAGCTGGGAGCGATTGAGAGAGTGCTTTGATAGATTTGATATCTATTGATTTTGGTCTCCCAGAGCACAAACAGGTGATTTTTCCAATTTCACTTGTTCCTGAGGTGATGGGAGGAGCGGACTGGGTCTGGACTAGATCAGCGATTAGCGTCAGACAGAGAGAGATCGAGACAAAGATGGAGAGGAGGAAAGTGTGAGATGGAGAGAGAGGAAGTGTGTGTGTGTAAGAGAGAGAGAGAGAGAGAGAGAGAGACCAAGAGTGGAAAGTAGAAAATTGAACATGTGAGAGAGAGTAAGACAAGGAGAGAGCTAGGAGAACCGTTTTTATATCAACGTTCCCTACATGCATGAAACCTGCTCTGGTTACTCAGAAATTACTTGGCGGGGGAGGGGGGGTGCACTTAGCTCTACAACAGGCCTGTATTGTGTCTTTGCACATAATGCACCCCCTGCCATTGTTGAGTACAAAAGTGTCACCAGCATGAAACTGACTTACATAATGCTACACAAACCATGACGCCTGTCTTTTGCAAGCAGGTATATACTGAGAGGGCACATCAGATGTAATTAAGTAATTGCCTGAAGCCATTTGCTGAGAGATAGCAGTAATTACAGCAAATTGCCTCTCCATGTTGCAGACGGGGATGGAAGGATGGAAAGATTGGTGGTGGAGACTGAGGAATGGAGAGATGTGGGTTGAAGGTATTAGCGACGAAGGACGGATTGAGGGCAGGAGAAACAAGCAACATTATGTAGGGTTATGTGTGTGTGTTTTTTGTTTGTGTGTGTGTGCGTGTGTGTGTGTGCGTGTGTCTGCAGGGGGTACTGGACAGTGAAGGATGGTGTAGAGCTGGGGGGAGGAGTGTGGAAGAGAGAGATAAGAGTAAGAGGAACACAATCAGAGAGGATAAACCATGTTTGAGTCACACTAAAGCACACACACGCAGGCACACACACGCACACACACGCAGGCACACACACACGTACACACACTCCCCATTGCTCACACTCCAGACTCGTTGGTTTACTGAACTCTGGAATACAGGGGATGGTGGCTTTAAAAGATGAGCCATGTTACTGAGTGAAAACAAGAGTGTCAGTGCTGCAGGGGGTACGGAAAGCAACATGCCCCTGCTGCTGGAGAAAACATACACCTACTCATTCTCAACCTCCTGCTTGGAGATGCATCAGTCCCCCCACAAGATTACTACTGCCCTTTCTCATGTTCTCTCTCCTTCTCCATTACAGAGATCTCCACAAACATTAGTTCTAAACCATGTGTCTATCTGTCTGTCTCCATTTTACAGTAATGAGAGTATATATGTTCAATGTGATAAAATAGGATCCTGGTAGGTATCTGATAGTTTTGACTACTAAGTATGGCTATTTTGGAAGTCAAACTCTCTCTCTCCATCTCTGTGTCTTTCTCTAGTGGTGTTTGATGACTGTGCCGGAAATGATGGTGTGGTGTTTGAGGTGTCCCACCCGGACTTCCTGGTGGGCCAGGATCTCAACCTGGTGGCTCGACGAGACCTCCTGAACAGCGACTCCATCTTCTTCATCCATGGATACAGTCACCATGCCGACGACATGGCGCAGGTCGACGTCATCGGGGCCCCGCCAAAGTCCCCCCAGACCCTCAGGGTGAGTGCGTGTGTATGTGTGTATGTTAATGTCATGTCTGTCTGGGCATATTTTCTGTATGATTGTTTGCTTTTGGGATGCTTGCTTTTTCGCCGCTACCACTGAACCAAGTCCCTGTGCCAGCCCATTGCCTTCTTGATTAAACAGTGTCAATTCCACAAATCATCTTCCTTTTTTTTCAGCGGTTTCGTTCCCCCTCCTTCTCTCCCTCTCTCTCCCCCCCTCCCTCTCCTCTCTCTTTCTCTGTTTCATATCTCATTAGTTTATTCCCTATATAGTCATTTATTCAGCTTAGCTCAGTGGGAGATCCTTTGGCAGGCCCATGAGGACAGAAGTGAATTAGTCATCACCAGGCGCTCTGTCTGGGAGAGAGAAACAAGTTTGTTTTTAGTGCTGCTCTGACCTTATGCTCTATGTGTGAGTGTGTGTGTGTGTGTGCGTGCGTGCGGGTATCTGCGTGTGAGTGTGGACGTGTGTGAGAAAGCCATCTGATATGAGTCAGAATCATATTTTCAACAGGTTAAGATGTCACTGTATAGCGACACTAAGTGTAAAAGGTTGGCTGGACAAATGTTCAATGTTCTTTTTTATAGATTGTGTTAAGCTCATACTCTTTCATCAGTGAACTTTTGAACCCTGTCAGAGAACTGCATCTGCAGCCTGATTTCTCTGTCTGTGATATCAGACTTTTTCCTGTCTTTCTTTCTTTCTTCTCTCTCTCTCCCTCTCTCTCTCTCTCTTTCTGCCAATCCAGCCACTAGTATAAATGCCAATCGCACGTCATGTTGTTCAGGCCATGGAGAATGCACAAGTACTGCATATGGTAGGTGCAGTGAACAATCAAGGTCTAGACGTGCATAGTTCTGACAACGTTATGGTGGTTAGTGCCACAGAAACTTACACACACTTATCCAGACCAACACACGTTCAGGTCTAAGATGAGCAAATACCAGGAAGTAATCATGAATATGTTTATTGATATGGTGTCAAATCCATACAATGGTCTTATAGTAGTTGATACATTTGGGCTGTAGGGAAGAGATGGGCGGAGAGAATTTGTGTATTTTTGCTGGTGGGGCGACAGTAATGTGATGAGCATGGGAACTAATGATGAATGGAGGCTATTACAAGTCAACTCAAAGTATAATTCATTATCTTTTTACGGCAGATCAATAAGGGAATTAATGGAAGAATGCATTTCAATTTAAGAATGCATGCAAGCGAGATATGGACTCATATACTGGTTTTCTGCGTTGGTTAGTTTTGTACAGAACAAGATTGTTTTTCCATGCTGGGTTGTAGACGGCACCATTCATATATAGGAGCAGATAAGATCACCAATAATACAAAAAGGAAAAGCTGATTTATTCTGCTTTGTCATGTCTCATCTGTTGCATTCAAGCACAATGGTGTGTAATATACTGTAGCCTCATGAGTCCCTCCTTGTTTGCCAGGCCTGGAGTGAAAGCCTGCCTTTCAGAAGCCCCTCTCTTCTCCCTCACACTGGAGACAGGACAATGTTCAGACAGATTGCCACCACAGCACACTGGGTGACAATACAGCTCAGTATGCATTAGCTTACTGCTGTCCCAAGCTCTTTGCTTCCATCTCACTCGGTCTCACCCCTCCCCCCTCTCTCTTTCTCTCTCTCTCTCTCTCTCTCTCTCTCTCTCTTTCTCCCTCTCTTTTCTCTCTCTCTCTCTCTCACTCTCTTTCACTCATTATCTCCCACACTCACCCTCTTTCTCTTATTCCCTCCTTTTCTCACTCTTTCTGTAATTTCCTCCCTTTCTCACCCCTTCTACATCCCGTCATGTTATCTGTGGACTAGTCGAGCACATCCTTTCTCATCTCTCCCTCCAAAATCATAATTCTAATTCACACAACTGGCAGAAAGTTCCTTGAAAACATGAAAGTTATGAAGGAAATCAAAGAGATCCAGAACATCATGGTAAACAAACCAGATACATTCACTAGACCGCAGAGAAATGGACAACACGTTGATTTTCGCTTCTTACATGAAAAAAAATCTGCTCGATCTTTGGCAGTTTTAGCTTCAACTCGGCGTACTGTCCCCTCCCTCCCTCACCCAAACCCCCCTCTTCGCATCTCTCTCTCTCTCTCCTGTTCTCTCCCCTCACTTTCCTTGGGGGCAGGAGCTGTTGAAGAGAAACAATGCATCATTCAGTCAGCGCTTCCGTCTGTACCACTGTCATAATACACGGATGGATTCACCCTCGCGCGTGCACACACACACACACACAGCATCCACCCCACAACCTAAATGTATTCAGATCAACTGGATATGCCTGGAGAGGTTTGTGCTTCTGTTCCAGACACACTCTGCTCCTCCCTAAGATGTCCTGGAGAGAGAACGAGAGAGAGAGAGAGATAGAGAGAGAGAGAGAGAGAGAGAGAGAGAGAGAGAGGGAGAGAGTAATAGATAGAAAGGCGGATATAGATACATGGGAAGGATGAGCAGGGTGTGATAAAGCTGAGGTAATTTATAAACAGGATGTATTAAAGATTCATGACCAACTTCTCTGAGGTGGGCATTGAGCTGGGCCAACACCATTCATCACCTGCAGAGAGACGAGGGGAAGGAGGGAGAGGGAGACGGAGGGGGGGGAAGAAAGAGGGAGAGGGGGGGATGGGGGGGAGAAAGAGACAAAAAGAGAGAAAAGGAGGAGAAGATCCCAGCTTTCAAGTACCTGCATTTCCTCTGACTGCCCTCAACTCTTCCTCCCCTCCTTGACAAATTAGGTGAACAGGAAGGCGTTCCAAATGGCGTTGGTCAAAGTGCATCGTCGGGGGAGGGGGGGGGGGGGGGGGGGGGGGGGGCACGGTTGGTGGTTAAGACCCGTCGGTGGTCAGAGTGTCCAGTGACTCACCCTCTCGTATGAGGAGGCTGAAGAGGACTGCTGCCAATCTGTCATGGAGAGTTATTCACGGGGCTATTTCTAAAGACAAGAGGCAGATCTGGAAAGGAATTGTCTGTTTTGTAACCAAGGTGGGACACCCATGTTTTTAGCCCATGACCTCCATTCCAAATATTCCCCAGGTGCGGCAGGGATGGGGTACAAGGCTTGGGTGTGTTGTGCAATGCCTCTCTTCATTGGAGATACCAGTGAAGACCCAGGCAAAGAGGAGGTGTTTTTCCAATCTCAATCGTTGTCACTCATTCTCACTCATTTCCTCCCTCCCTCCCTCACTCACGCTCTCTATCTCAGCTTAGTTTTGGTCTGACACCCAGCTCCATCTTAACTGTGCCACAAGCCATCCACCCTCCACCACCCCACTTCCTATCATGCATCAGTTTAATCTCACTCTGATCACGAGCAGACTCAAGCAGTGCATGAAGGGACTGACGCGGTCGACGGAGTCAGGTGTCAGCAGGCAGGGTTTTAAGGATCCCAGGGTTTCAGGTCATCCTGTTCCAGCAAGGTACAGATTGGTCCATCTGCTCACTGGACAGATAACACGCTCTCTTATCTCTCGTGTGAGTGATGTGAGTGATCTGTCTTGCTGGACTGAAACTAGAACGCGGCTCATATGACACATTTCAGCTGCACTCGTCAGGGAACTGAAAGCTGACACCACCGCAGCGCGTGGTGTGCGTGCGTGCGTGTGCATCGCACATGATTGGATCCAAGTTCCATGCGAAGGTCGTTGTGCGAGATAGACAGAGTAAATGGCTGTGGTCTGGATAACCAAGCAAACCTCCCTCTGTGTAAACAAGTAGTTCTGTAAACAAATGGTTCCATTTCCCCACCGAACCCACACACACTTGCACACGTACACTCCCGCACTCGTACGCACACACTCGGGAGTACGCTTGCACGCACACACGTGCACATTTCCCCCCTCTCTCAGCTCCCCTTGTCATCCTGACAGAGGTGAGCTCACAGCCAGACTGCCATCCAGCCACGGTATCCTGCCAGCACAGTGGGTCATTGCGAAGGGAAGGACAAAAGAATAATGTGTGCGTATGTGTCAGAATGCATATGTGTATGGACATGTGTGGTTGTGTATGCGTGCGTGTGTATGCAATGAAGCAGACATGTATGGGATGGGTCATCCAGTGCACTCGAGGCTCTTAGCTTCTCCAAGCTAATGTGTTAAATTTGAGCCTGGTTGTCTTGGGAGCGTCCTGGGGTCAACAGGCAGTACCTGCCTGTTGCTGGTACACACCTAATCCGGTCTTGGTGGTTGCTAGTCAATGTGTTGTAGTCCAGTTAGTTACCAGTGCAGTGGTTGCTATATAGACCTAATCCAGTCTTGGTGGTTGCTAGTCAATGTGTTGTAGTCCACTTAGTTACCAGTGCAGTGGTTGCTATATAAACCTAATGCAGTCTTAGTCGTTGCTCGTCAATGTGTTGTAGTCCAGTGAGTTACCAGTACAGTGGTTGCTGTACAGACCTAATATAGTCATAATGGTACTAGTCAATGTGTTGTAGTCCGGTTAGTTACCAGTACAGTGATTGCTATCCAGACCTAATTCAGTCTTGGTTAGTGATAACTCTCTTAACCATTTGGACAAGTTGAAGTACTGGTGGTTGCTAGGACAGACCTAGTACAGTCCTGGTGGTTGCTAGGACATACCTAGCACAGTCCTGGTGGTTGCTAGGACAGACCTAGTACAGTTCTGGTGGTTGCTAGGACAGACCTAACACAGTCCTGGTGTGTGCTAGCAAGTGCTCTAGGTTCTCTGCCTGCTGTCTCCCACAGAGACAGCGTGGCTGAAAACCCATATTCCTTTTCCATTGTTTCGCTCCTTGAGGTGGAGTGATCAGCACAGTGCTGTAATTGCAGGTTTCTGTGACAGAGACTCTCCTAGCTCTGCCATGAGTAATTGTATACTGCATCATGATTAAACTCTATGAGGCTTCGTCAGTGTCTTCGTGTGCGTTTGCGTGTGTGCGTATGTGTGCGCGTGTGTGTCTGTGTGCTCATAGAAGGACGTATGAAAGACATTGGGTATGTACCGAAGTGCTTCAGCCTTGAAAACTGTGCATCATATGTGACAGTGTAGGGTTAAATGGCAGAGGATAGAGAAAAAGTGTTCAAATTGTGTATCAGAGATGAGCTGGCATATTTATCCAAGCTCTGCAAATAATAGGACTTCCACAGCACACTGACTTGTCCGTATATCATTGTGTCCATCATCGCACAGACCTTTCTAAATGTCTGCTTTTCACTCGTGGACAGTCTGAAGAGATGCAATTGAGTGCAATTTGAGCGCTCCGTGTCAACTTAAAATGAAATATCTGACAGTTACATTTCCTCTAACCTCTCTCTCTCTCTCTTGTGTGTTTACAGGAAGTCCTGGGCAAAGGCCAGATCCTACCCTACAGATCTAAGAGATCCATGTTCGCTCCGTCAATGAGTGTCACCGAGAATCAGAGACCCCCTTTCCCCAGGGTGATCGGACAGGTAACACACACACACACACACACACACACACACGTGCTCCCTCGTCTGTGTGTCTTTAAATGGCTGTCACTGATCTGGGGGGCTTTTAGACGAAGGGTCAAGTTCTGCTTTTTGCTTTACTGAGTGAATTAGCTCTCGACTCACCGTGTTTGTTTGAAAAAAAAGAACACTCCTTCAAAACCAAACAAAGTCGCTTTCATGGTAGTGTCATTGCCTGCAGTTTAACCATGGCGTGGTTTGGAGTATCTGAGCTCTTAAGTTCTGTTATTTTGTCAGCAGTTTAAAAGGAGACCTCTGTGTCAACCAGCAAAGGCCTTCAACTATTCAGGATGAAACCAGATACAGTTGAAAGGCGTTTTCTTGAAGCTTAATTAAAAACGTCATCCTCTGTATGCATGTTTTGCGGCTGTGTTACACCACTAGAACACAAGTGGATAAAATCAGTTCCAGTGGACGATTGTTAGAGCCTCGGTGTTAGAAGGGGTCATTCGATCCACATGGCATGGGCTTGTTAACACACACACACTCCTGGGCTTCATCTACCCTCTTTACTCAGGAAGGTGTTGCTGGTTGAGGTGTAGTCATAGACGCTCGGTTGACATGGGATATAAATACGTTCCTGTCTGTGAGAGTGTTAGAAACATAAGATTGCATTTTTGAACGTGTTCAAAAGAGAGAGTGTGTTTGCGAACGATCAACCCAGCCCCTGAACAAGTAACAAGAAAATAATCTTAGAGAAACAAACTGAGCCCTCATGCCACAGATGAAGACGTCACAGTCTGGTTCCCGACGCCACAGACAAGACTTGCCAAGCTGAGGCCTTGTGTCAGACAGACGTTGCTAGACGAGCCTGGCATGGTGGCACAGAGAGAGTTGTCCCAGAGAAGAAAGACTTGGCCTGGTTCTTTCCCTCTGCCGGTATCGGAGCTCCACACTAAGCCCTTGGGGCTCCCACAGTCTTGGGGGGGAGGTGGGGGGGGGGGGTCTGCAGAGGGGTCGAGGGGGAGGGAGGGGGGCAACACGTCAAGTCCCTAGGAAGATAGAGAAAAAGAGCAAGCGAGAAAGGGAGATAAAGGGAGAGAGAGGGCTGGAGAGAGGAGAGAGTCATCAAATATGTCAGATACTCTCCCCACGCACAAGCAAATGCACAAACATGTATAATACCCATACACACACCACAGAGAGCCCAACATAGTGCTTGCATGTAACCTGCCTTTGCAAAGACTCTATTCGGGACTGATCAGGACAATTTCATGCAGTAGAGACACGTGCTGAAGGGGTGACACTTATGTCACACACACACACAGAAGTGTCCACCAATGAAACCTTTCCTCTGCATGGGTCAGGGACAAGGGCGGGAGAAGGATCAGTTCTACCTGTTTTCAGGTGGCTCTATTCTGAACAGAACCTCATGAGAACACTTTAAGCTGCAGACTCCACACAGAAAGGCTCAGGAGTTGGCTCAGGTGAGCACAGGGCAGTGACCAAAGTGAGCTTGGAGAGAGAGAGAGAGAGAGAGAGAGAGAGAGAGAGAGAGAGAGAGAGAGAGAGAGAGACAGAGAGAGAGACTGTGCGTTCCTGTAGATGGGTGTGAGAAGTGTCCTCTGACTGTGCCGGTTCAGTGTTAGAATGAGCAGGAGGAGACTGCAGGCATTGAGGTAGATACGGCCACAGACAAGCTCAGGGACACAGTGACAGAACTATCTATCTCTCTCTTTTTGTCCTTCTATGTCTTTCCCCCACTCATTCTCGCTTTGTCTCTCCCTTGCTTGTTCTCTCTCTCTCTCACTCCTCCCCCTCCTCCCCTTACCCTAAGTCATGCATGAGGATGCAGTCTAATAAGGGCTATTCTAACTGCTGGGGTCTGCTATACATGGGAGGCCAGACCAAAGATATTTTTCACTCAGATGTGTATTCCCTGACCATTCCTCAGCGAGCCCTTTCGACCTCCCCTTTCTAGCCCTGCTTTCTATTCCTGTCATCCCTGCTCCTCTCTTTCTCCCTCCATGTTATCCTCCAGTGTTCCCTCCATCCTCCAGTGTTCCCTCCATCCCTCAGTGAGAGTGGGTAATCTGGATAAGCGTGTGCGCGTGTGTGCGCGTGTGTATTCCGAATGATATACACACACCTTGTAGCACCTGTCGGTCTGGCTGCTAGCTGTGGAAATGGATTGGATACGGGCCGTGGCCTGGTATCTCTCTGGAGTGGTGAAAGATAGATCACTGCCCACTGCAGAGCACTGCTCGCTGGACACGCACACGTGCTCATGTGCATACGCACATGCACACACACTCATGGATGTACACCTTCTCTCTCACCTTCTCGATCTCATTCTCCGTCGCTCTCTCTTAACTTGCATGCGCCAAGCAGAGTTTAACCCCATCCCTCCTGCCTGCAGCGCGGGCGGTGTTTGTTCGACGCCTCGTCTCTGTCCGATGCACAGCCTGTCCTTCCTGATACACGGACATGACAGGGCCAGGAACACAGCGCTGTGTGTATGTGTGTGCTCCAATGGGAGGCCTCTCTGACAGCACTCCACCCTGATGCAGGATAGAAAGCCTTCATGCTTCTTAATAGAGCTCAGACACTCTCTATTTAGCTGTCATTCTCTCCTGGTCGCCCCCTCGACCATTTTCTCGGTTTGTAATTCACTTGTTTGCTCACTTTTTTCCCTCTTACACAATAGAAGCCTCTTACTGCCTTTCTCTCTCGTTCTGTCTGTCTTTCTCGGTCTCACTCTGTGTGAGACGAACGGAGAAAGTTAGTGCAGTGAGCCCAAGGCTGTCTTCATGCAGTCAAATTGATTGCTTTAATTATCGTAGGAGGACTGTAAAAAAGGAGGATATTTCCCTTTTCCCTCTGTTGTTTCTCTCTTCCTGTTAGTCACCAGTTGAGGTTTGAAGTGCTGCAGGAGGGCTGATTAGGGCCGCCTCTGTAAGAACTCCTCCTGATTACTACACTGGAGGAACTGAAGACCCTTATGAACTAAGACTGGGCTGGACTTACTAGACAGGACAGGACAGGATTGGACTGGATTTAATAGACATGACAGGACAGGACTGGATTGAACTACAGAGAGCAGAGAACCAGAGATAGCAGAGAATCACTGTTACAAAAGGAACCAGAGATACCAGAGAGATATTAAAACCAGTCCTTCAGAGAGAGAGAGAGAGGGAGGGAGGGAGAGGGAGTGTGTGTGTGAGAGAGAGAACAAGGGATTGGGATAGTGGGAGAAAAAAAGACAGAGCTTTGAATGAGTCAGATATATCTGCTATATGTTCCATAATGTGTTTCACAAGTTTAGTCAAAATGCTGTGGTTTTATTTCACTGATCACTTGTCTGCTGGCTGGAGTGAAGAGACACGCTAACCTAGCCTCACTAATGAGAACGTCCAAATTGTGACTCATCCCCCCCTACCCCACCTTCCCCCATTTTCTCTTCCTCCGGATTTCCTTGGCTGAGGTGAAAAGTGAAAACATTCCCCTCACTCTCTGTCGGCCAATCAGATTGACTAATTATGCCATTGTTCTGTCTGTGTGCGGTGTGTGATTGGATGATGAGAGGTTGGTGCCAGTTGGGTCAAATGGAGCCTGGCTCCGGGGGGTCTCGAGGTAGGAGGGTCGGTGGGGGTCTCTCCAAGTTTCGGTTAATTACAAGCACCCTGGGTGTTGGATAATCAGCCATGTTCCCGTGGCTGTTCTCTGATTGTCATTAGCTGCTGATGCACTGACCTTGTCAGGACAGCTGGAGAACCACTGGGAGACGCTTCTGTCTCTGTCACACACACGTACGCACGCACACACGCTTACACTCAATTACAACGACGCACACGCTCGCCAACACACATGCTTACACAGGGTCTGTCAGCCAGGGGGCACAAGAGACAGGACTTCGGCTAATGACCCTCTAAAATAAACAGCAGGGAGGGAGGGAGAGGGAGAGAGAGAGAGAGAGAGAGAGAGAGAGAAGGAGAGAAATGAAACGAGAGAAGAAAGAAAGTGAGAGAGGGCAGAGAGGACGGGGGGGGGGGGGGTTAGAGAGGGGAGGAGGGCAGGCATGTGAGGGCTCTTCAGGGACATCTTCACGTGGTGTGTTTGCTCACTTCAGAGTCTGCTGTGATACTTCTCCAGGAAGGACCCTCAGACCGTGGTAGAGGCAGAGGGAGAGACGCATTCAGAACAACATAGTGAGAGATCGTGATCATTGTTTTCAAATGTGTCGAGGGGATTATTGGGTGGCATTGGATGGCAGCTGAGTCAGTGATGCAACGCTGGCAGACAAATCCACTGGTCACAGGTCTGTAGTACTGTGGCTGGGCTCTGCGCCCTTCAGTCTGCGTGCGTGCGTGCGTGTGCACGTGTGCAGCATGCAGCCCCTCCTCCTGTCATCTCCTGCTGCACCGCAAGCCCTGCTCTCTTTCATGTCTGCTCCCCTACTAATGAGAGGTGATGGAAATAGGTGAGCTGCTCCCTCTGGACCTCCACCCCCCCCCTCCACACACACACACACATGCTGACAATATGGAGGCAGCCTGTGGGGCTGTGTGTGTGCGATGCCCCAATCCAGTGTAAAACCTTAATCATCCGAAACTCCTCCTGACACTTGCTGACACTCGCTCCTGCTCATCTAAAGTTACTGCCTCAGCATCACAAATCTCTCCCCCATCCCTGTCCCCTTTTTTCCCTCTCATCTGCCCACCTCCCCCTTCTACATCCCCCCTTCATCTCTCCAACCCCTACCTCGCTCTTTCCATCTCTTCCTCTCCCTTTCTCCATCTCTTCCTCTCTCCCTCGCTCCTCATCTTGGGCCCTCAAACAGTGGGAGGTGACAGGATCAGACACCTTTCTGAATCTCGCTCTGCTCCAGCCCTCCCTGACCCAGTTAACCACCAGTTAACTGTCCTCTGAAGGGGCTGCTGTGCCTGCCAGAGAGCTGCATGGAAACATCTCTCTCTGCCAAACCGGTGGAGAAGAGAGGAGAGGCAAACCTTGTGGGGTCAAGCAAAAATGTCTCCGCAGAAGTGTTCTCAAAGAAACCCCTGACAGTAATGACCTTAAGTACCTTTCACGGGATGGAATTGGAAAGGGAGGAGATGTTAAGCGGACAAGAAGAATCTCTTTCCTCCGTGCGAAGGCCACTGTAGACTCGATAATGTCCTGTGTTGCTGTGTTCATCCTCTCTCTGCCATACAGCATCCTGTGGTTTCTGTTATCCATGCATGCTAGCACGTAAGTGGAGAGGAGGGAAGAGGGGGGTGATGAGAGAGGGATGGAGACGATTAGCCTGCTTGGAAGAAGCGGAATGGGGAAGGGTTGTAGAGGCAGAGAGAATTAGGAGAGAAAGAAGGGAGAGGGAGGGAGGGAGACATGGGCACTGCATGAGGAGAGCCGGCAGGGAAATGAGAAAAGCAGGGCACAAACACGAGAGATGATAGGAAGAGAGAGACCAAACGGAGAGGGGACAGGGAATAGAGCCCAAGAACAGGGAGCGGGAGAGCAAAGGGAAAGCGAGGAAAAGGAGATAGAATGAATGAGAGAGGGGTCTGAGTTCAGCAACGATGCCTGTCCTCATCAGCCATGCTCTTTCATACGACCGAAGAAAAGACCCTCTTGGATAAAGAGAAGGGAAAGGAGTATTAAGAGAGCAGAGGGGAAGAGAGACAGGACAGAAGAACTGTAGAATTGTAAGCCTCCCTCATTAAGGCTGCCCTTCTGCCTTCCTCTGAGGAGCAGTCTGATAGGAGAAGTAACTTAGACTCCACTCACCACCCTGTACTGTACACACACTCCCTCGGATTTAAGCAAGCACACACATACACCCATGCACAACACAATTCTGTGTTCGTCTTTCTCTGTGACTGAAGTCGTTGACTCGCGCATGTATTGGTTGCTGAGATGATATTTAGATGATATAATTTCATGAGATGAGTCTATGAGATCTATAGTATGTCCCGCGTGAAGGAATAACAACAAAAGAATGCATGGATGACTGAATGAATGGATGAATGCACGAACGTGTGAATGAATGAGAGCGATACAGGCAGATGAGACCAGGTTTCGTGGACACCGTGTGGCAGCGTTCATCAGGTGTGCGATGATTATAGTGTAGTTGCATTCATGAAGAATGTAATTGGGGGATATACAATCACAAGCCCATGCCAAATATATTCTGTAGGCAATCACACTGCTGCATGTTTTACAGTTTCACACTACTGCACCAACAAACGCATATCTTTAAACATCTTCTGGAAAGCTCAGACTTAAAGCAGTTCTGGTCTCCTTGACCAGGGGCGTTTTTACATCCAACTATGGGGTCTGGATTGAGACACATTTGAGCATGTGTGTGTGCATGTGAGTCTAACCTAACCTGATGTTTTCTGTTTCTAACCTGCCCCCCTTTGCTGTGTCTGGGGGATCTGTGGATGCTGATGGCTTTGCAGTCACACGTGAGTTCATACCTGCATGCCTGGGTTCAATACCTGCTCACCTGAGTTCAACACCTGCATCAAAGACACGCTGGTTTGACACTCTCCTCTCTCCGTTCGTCCCGACCCAGGTGACCTCCATGGACATGAAGGAGGACCATGTGTTCCGTCTGGCTGGTCAAGGCGTGGACCAGAACCCCAGGGGCGTGTTCAGCATCAACAGTCTGACAGGAGAGGTGGAGATCAGACGCTCGCTGGACAGAGAAGTCAAAGATCACTACCATGTAAGTACCAGCCACATGTATATGTGTGTGTTTGTGTGTTTGTCCATGTACAGCACTGTGACTGTGTGTGTGTGTGTGTGTGTGTGTCAAGTTCATTCTCTGCTCTGAGCTGTTCAGCACTTCAGTCATACTTCGTGCGTCATAATGTAAAGTAACACCATTTCCACTGTGCTGGTAAGGTTGGGATTCTTATTCAACCACCCTGGGGACAAGCAAAACAAACTGGGTTCGTGTATGTGTACATGGATTGTATGATTCATGTATATATTTTGTCTGAGCTTCTATGGTTGCAAGTACATTTTCAGACCATTGTTATGTAGTCGAGTTGAGCTTTGCTGTGTCCAAGGTGTGAAGATAAGTAACTCATGACTCATGCATGGCAGGTCTCTGTTCTGAAAGTGCTTGATTCCATCATTTGTTGATTTGAAAAGAGCAGTTGTGGAAGAAATGGTTGAAGTTGTTGTCTCCACTTGAATGGTGTGACCATCAGTTTAAGTACTGGGTTTCGATGTGTTGGACAGCTAGCTGATTGGAAAGAGTGCAACGCACCTCTCGAAAAGACTATTGACCAGCTCAGGCACACAGTGGCATTAGCAAGGTACCTTGCATGCATTAAAGGTCAGAGTAAGGGAATGTATGGTGAATACAGAAATCGAAGATGATACACAGGTGTTCGCTATTTATTCAGGCAAATACTGAATCGTGGAAATGACATGTGCAATCTTTCAGGAAGGATGACCATATAAGGAATTCTAGAGACTAGGTCTGGAACGTGTAGTGTAGTGGTGCTTGATCTTAATCCTGGTGTCTACCTAGACTCTACAGAGTAAACAGGATGTATATCAGGCCTGACTACTGGTAGCCACTGGTCTATAAAGGACAGTCAGTGATACACAATACTTATTGCATGGCAGTAGATACATACTGGATTTGAATGAGAAATAAGATACAATATATGAACAGATGTGGCAAAAGATGGCCTATTGATTGGTATAAGCTCATTTCCCATTTCCATTTCCCACAGGGTAATTACAATGTTTATGATGTATGTTATTGGTTGTTTATCTGCAGCATGAGCATTCTGTTTACCTGCGACATATGCAGTCCACTGGAGTTTAGACAACCCTTGCCATCTGGAGATAGTGGGAGGATTCTTCTAACACACAGCCTCCAGTGAGGAGATAAAGAGCGGGTCCGTGGAGAGAGAGCCAACAGTGGAGATGCTTCTCACTGAAGCACTTTGATTCCTCAGCCAGACTCTGTGTATATATACTGGCAGCATCTGGAGAGAGCGAATGGACTGGCATCTCCTCATGGGTGACTAGAAGCAGTCAGAAGTTAGTGTTTTTAGATGAAACGCAGTTGGAGAACATCGCCCGTCTCGGGGGCCTCAAACAAAGTATTTCCACAGAGAAGCGGCAGACAGGGAGAGAGAGAGGAACAGAGATGGCTCGCGATGGAAAAGAGGGAGGATGAGGCGGTAGGAAGGGAAGGAGGGAAGGGGGTATTGTTGTTAATGCCATGCAGCTTGTCTTCTCTCTCAGCTGATATCGGTGTAGGGCAGCAGTGGGAGAGGAGGGGAGATAGGAGTATGATGGAGCGGAGAGGGAAGACAAGGGAGGAAGAAGGAGAGAGGGGGAGGGGGGAGGCGGACTGCAGAGAGAGGGAGGGGACGGAAGAAGGGGGAGACAAAAGGACAGAGAGGGAGCGAGGGGGAGCAAGAGAGTGGAGGAGAGGGAGAAGGGTGGAGAGTGAAGGAGAGCCAGAGACCGAGCGGTTGTAGGAGGGAAAGAGAGAGGCACAGCTTGGATGGGGAGGTGGAGGGGCAGCGGCGTTATGCTGGATCAAAGCCTTCAGCCAACCACAGCACTTGACATTTAAATCTTTCTCCTAGACCACACACACACGCACGCATACACACAAACACACACCTTTCCAATTTAAAATGCCTGTGTGGCCAAAGTGGTTCAAAGGCTGTCTGGTATTTCACAGAAGCTGCTCCAGATTGCACAACTAGATAAGGCGGCGTCCTGTATGATGCGTGCAGGGGTTTTTCAGTCTGCGCGTCCATCCGCCTGAGTGGGGCATGTGCTGGCTGCTTGATAACGACACGATGACACCGATATTGTCAGCTCAGCATTGGCAGGTGTTGCAGCTGTACCAGTGGAGTGGTTTTCCCAGCCTGCATGAGGAGATGCCTAAAGAAGTGGCCTCAGGACAGGGGAGGGAGGGGATGCAAACGGCATGCTGCTTTGTAAAGGACACTGAGCACCATCAAAAATTGGTATGACATCACAGCCCGTTTTTGTAGCTAACACACACACACACACACACACACACACACATATACGCTCAAAGGTAGTGCTGGCATTTCTTGTCAGACAAAAGTACTTTTCCACCATCCGTGTGTTCAACCGAGCGTGGAATTGACACCTCTGAAGCATTATCTTGCTTTATTCCCATCGCTCCTCCCACCTACTCTTTCTCCCTTTCTTGCTCTCTCTTGCTTGCCACTTTCCCCATCGCCCTCTCTCTCTCCCTCTCTCTCTCTTTCTTACTCTCTCTATCTCTCTCTCTCACTCTCTCTCTCACTCTCTCTCACTCTCACTCTCTCTCACTCTCTCTCTCTCTCTCATTCTCTCTCTTTCTCTCTCTAAGTAAATCTTCCTCTCTTCACCTACAGTTTTTTACTCACCCTCTCTCTTTCCCTCCCTCTCTGTTCCTTCAGTGAATCTGACTAGACGGTGGATCAGAGCGGGTCAGCTGAGGCCTGTGGATGTCCTGGTTGCATCGAGGACAGGACAGTGTCCCCAGCGGGCCCCGCCTCTGTTTCCGACTCACCGGGCAGCATGGTACTGAGTGCTCGGGTGGCAGGTAGATTAGAGGGAAAGTCTTCCGTTAGAGCTCAACGCAAAGCCGGCGGCAGCACTGATGCGGAGTCACGATAACTTCACAGGGCGCGGCTGGTTTTTCTCTCATTCGCGCAAGTTTACTCATCTTTCGGCTCGCCTCGGCATCGATTGAGTTAACTGTGTGGGGCTGCAGTATAGGCTGTATCGGTCCATATCAGGATTCCTAACTTCGTGATCACAATTGAATCACCTATAATGTTAGCCTAGTTTGCCTGGTCTGATCACATCTCAGCACAGCTGCTGGGAGACATGGGAAACAGTAGCCTGTCAGGTAATCATGTTAGCAAGTTGTGTCATCATATTGAAATTGGTTTTAATGTTTTTATTCTCTCATAATCTGCCCATGAACTGTGGAATGCATAATTAGCCGTAGTGGTTTCGTAGAGGCGCCAGATATGTACAATTGGTGACTGATAAGGACATCAGTTTCCTCCAGGGGAGAAGCTCTTCTGTCTTAGTTCGTCTGGGCTTTCGCAGTCCGCTACAAAACTGGCAGTTTGCCACGGCAGAGAGTGCTCGGCTTTTAATGGGAACGAGAGGAGCATCTTTGATTGGCTGTAATTGAAGACAGCCCTTGCCAATCCATCGGAGAATGTATTCATTCTAATTCGACCCTTTTTACAAAGGCGCCATCATTGCAGACCGCCACATCTCCCGGAATGGACCAAAAAGTATTGGCCACATCTCTAAAGGAGTTGTGCCTTGAACACTCCCCCCCCCCTCTCACCGCTTGCATGCTGACCCGGAAACTAGGGCTTCTTCATGTTCATTGAAGAAAAAGAAAATTAAGACGATGAGTAATAGTTTGAAGCACTGGACATTAATCATCACCAGCCAGATACAGCTGATTGGACACGCACACATACACACACACGCACACACACACACACGCACACACACACATACACACACACACACTCACACACATACACACACACATACACACATAAAATCACACACATAACACTTACACACGCACACATACACACACACACACTTACACACACACACATACTGCAAAATGTATCATTGTTCTGTCTTCTGTCTATGGCTACCAAGTATATCATCAGCTCTTAGACCAGTTGATATGCGATAGTGCACCTTACCAACATGAAAGCAAAGGTGCTTACTAAATATCAAAGTATCCCTGGAGATGGCAAAGCACACCACTTTCTATCAGGATTCAGCTGTGTCTTCCAGTGTTAGAGTGTTCCAGGAGGGGCCAGTCTTCTCTACTCTGGTTGGTAAGTGCAGGTCGGCTGCTCAGAGTCAGTCATCAGACACTCCCCTCTCATTAGGGTTGTGTCTGCTCTGGTCTGATGGGTTCTGTTCTGTACTGTTCTGTTCCTGCTGCTGAACCGCACGCACACACACGCTCACGGACAGACACACACATGCATGCACACACAAAAACACTCACACGGTCACAAAAGAAACTGACAGGAGGAATTAGATAGTCACAGAGCCGGAGAGGTATGGAAAGAAAGAACAGGAAAGCAGAAAAAAACAGTAAAATAATAAGATAGACAAGACATACAGACAGACATATAAAGGTTGAAAAGAGGGTTGGGGGGTTGGTGTGGTGAGTGGGACTGAGAACCGAAAGATCCATGGGAAACAGCTCTCTCTTTTCATGACTCATCAACCCCTGTGACTGCTGTGAGGAGACCCCTTATCAAGTCCTCTCTCCCTCCAGCTCCTTGTCTGTGTGTGTGTGTGTGTGTGTGTGTGTGTGCGTGCACGCGTGTGTGTGTGTGGTGTGACCACTTTAGCATAGTAAGTCTTTTACTTTGTCAATACCTTCTCTATAGCTTATCTCTCTCTCTCTTTATATATGTATATGTAAATATACCATTCCCCACTACAGACCTTAAAGACTATGTATAAACAGAGATCAATACCATCCCCACTACCCTCCCACACACACGTAAACAAACACACACACCAAATACACACAAATATACACATATATAAAGATCAACTACCCAAATACACACCACACATACACACAACACACACACACACATATGTATATATATACATCTATATTTGTGAGTATTTGGTATGCGTGTTTGTTTACGTGTGCGTGTTTGTTTACATGTGTGTGGGAGGGTAGTGGGGATGGTATTGATCTCTGTTTATACATAGTGTTTAAGGTCTGATGTTACCCATGTAAGAAGTTTGCTGTTTGATAACAGTTTTTTGGCTAATGATAGATTATTACAGTTACTGAGGAGAGTTACAGTAGAGCACTATGTCAATTGCTCTGTGGCCTGAGGTAAAATTAGAATCTAACATCAATTATGACACTCATTATGTCCCGCCTATTACTAATTATGATCATTACTGCCTTTGTAATAGTTCTGAACCCAGAAGCCATTTACACTAACTCAGTCTGATGCAATACTTACAGTATGCTGACACACACACACACACTATTTCAAGGAAATGTTCTCTCATCCGATCATTAGGGTGCAGATACACTTTAAGACAATCATAACTCAGAAGCAATACCAGCAGACACCAGAAGAGACAGCTCAGGGATGTAAACGATGCTCGCCCGTACAGAGCACCAGCTAACACACTATCCTTCATCGTCTTGACCACAATGGCCGTACCTACTCGCCATGGCTGTGTGCACTCAGAGTTCACCCAGGGCCAGGAAACGCAACATTAAACATTTAGAGGGAGACTCAAATGTCCAAAATCCTAGGAAGAGCATAGATGCAAGGACACAGAGTTCCAACATTGCTTTTATTCCAGCTAGTCTTACTCTAAACTGTAACCTGACGCATGCAAATGGGATTTGGACCTAAACATTCGATTCTATCAACATTATATCGATACACCCGCACACGTAAGCTCACACAAACACGAAAACACACACACACGCATACACACACACATATACACACATACGCACACTGTACATCAATACTTGTTTCTTTCTGGATCAGAGCGGCGCCTGTAGACAGGGCCTGTCTAGTGCATGTTTTATTTTTTATGTGCACTTAAACTGTGTCATTCTGCCTTTAGTGACTTAGTCAATACACTGCATCAATGTTACATTGTAAAGTCAGCCAAGGTTGTATTGATGAGGCGTGCTCCCCTCCCCTGTGTTTAATGATGATTGATTATCATTGGCTGGAGTGCCGCTCTGCATCTCAGCAAGGTCACTGCATATCAACATATTAATGATGCAGCCAGAGAAAAAACGATCAATACCCTGAGTGGCTGATATACATAAGCAGCCTGAGATTTCTGTCAGCGCAGGACGCCTCACCTTTGATCTGGTACATCCAGAACGACAGCGTACAAACCATCAAACCATGGGAATGCTAGTACACCTTGTGCTCCAGCACAACGGGGAATAAAAGCTTTAGAACATCCGAACGTCCTATCATCAGACACGTGCTGTAAAAAGGGGGAGGTGCCATGCTACGAGAGAAGCAGAGCAGGGTTAAAGGCAGGTGGGAGCTGGAACCAGAGAGCTTGGCTAACAGGAGGGTAAATATTTGTGTCCGTCTCATTAACCAGAAAGGCACATTAACGTAGTAGGGCCACATGTTTGGCAGGATTTAATACCAAACATTATTTTCAGTTTAAGCTCAATTAGGATGAAAACAAATACTAATGAGATGCAAATGATGGGGAACGAGAGCAAGACAGACAGAGGCATAGAGGCAGGGAGCGAGAGACAGAAAGACAGACAAAAAACACAAGAGAAGAGGCAGAAGGTAATGAGAGAGAAAAAGCGAGTGAGAATGACTTTAAGAGAAAAAGAGAGAGAGAGAGAAAGAAAGAAAGAAAAAAAGAAAGAGAAAGAAAGAAAGAGAGGATATGGAGGAATAGTAAGAGGGAGAGAAAGATCTCTGAAGTCTTGGTCCTTCTATAGAACAGAGAGTCTGTGAGCTACAGTTGACAGTTCCTTGTTCCCCAACCCTGACATGAGATCTGAGCAGTATCTCTCTCTCTCTCTCTCTCCCTCTCTCTCTCTCTCTCTCTCGCTCTCTCTCTCTTTCTCTCTCTTTCTCTCTCTGTTTCTCTCTCTCTGTATCTGTCTCTGTCTCTCTCTCTCTGATGCCCTGCCACACCATGCCCCTGCACTGTGAAGGCCACATCCCTGTACTGGCACATAGAGGATCTTTCATATGCACATATGCATACGCACACATATCCACATATATTTGTGTTTTCCCTCAGACAGAAGTGGAGACACAGTGCAAATGGTGCAGTCCATCAAGAGAGGATGTCTGTTGTGTGGTTGTTTAAGGCTGAAGTTAGTAGTGAACTTCAAAGTTACACGTTTCATTTCAATAATGGTGTTGCATACCACCTTGAATAATGATTGCCATTCAGAATCACTGACATACAGAGATTTGTTTAACCAACTTCTGTGAGTGTGTCACAGTTTAAGAAGTCAGAGGCAGCATTTGTTTCTGATTACTGTAATCCTTCAAGGTGCTGACGCAGCCCAGAAAACACTGGACTGATAACAGGCAGGAAACAGCAGCCTGGATCCATAATGTACGTGTGTGTGTGTGTGTTCATGCACGCGCGTGTGTGTCAAATGGAGAAGGAGCAGGCTGTTGTCCGCTTGATTTAGGTGCAGCTTCGTGGATCCTGGACTGAAACAGGTGAAGCCTGATGTCCAAATCCCTCTGTTGTGTTCTGCTTGGCTGGACTGTAATTTCCTGGACTTTGGAGATCAGGCCCCAAAGGCCCCACACGCAGGAAAACAGACCAGATGTGCTTTTAGTCCGTGTGTGTGACTGAGAGATAAAGCAAGCCTGCAACCTCGCTTCACACACAACCCTCAACCTCTCAACGCACACACACGCACACACACACATAAACTCAGATCCCAATGGTAATATTGTCTGTCTACTTCCACTGCACAGCAGTCCTTAAAGACTATTATTTGTTTTAACCATTCCCAATCGACTGATTTTGCCAACATTTTCGAGTGTTACCTATGAGTTGCAGTCAGAACCATCACTGAGCGCTCCCTCCTTTCTGTGGGGATGTCTTCACCTCCAGTATGTGTTCATATCCTCTGGCAATCTCTGGCAGTCTCTGGCCCCAATACACACACACAAACATAGGCTCCACAGGCCCCAGATAAATTGATGAGCGAGCTAACGCCCCATGGCGCTGGCCAGACCATTACTGCCACTAATTCAGTCCCGGCATCACCCGCAGAGTGGCCAGACCCATAATACACTCTGGGTGAGAACCTGTCTGCTCTTATCCACAGAGAGAGAGTGAGAGGCAGGGAAAGCAAGACCAAAGGAGAGAGAGAGAGAGAGAGAGAGAGAGAGAGAGAGAGGGAGAGGGAGAGAGAGAGAGAGAGAGAGAGAGAGAGAGAGGGAGAGAGAGAGAGAGAGAGAGAGAGAGAGAGAGAGAGAGAGGGAAAAAGGAGGGATGACAAGACTCAACAAGGAAAATGACTCCTGCAGTGGATGGGGATGAGAATCAGACAGATAAACACGATCAAGTCTATGACCAAAACAGAGGTAGATTTCAAAGTTCTCATCATAATATCTTGTTTGTTCCATCAACTCTGCTGTGGAATGCCTCTGCTTTGAAGTTACAGGAGTAATCATTTTGTCTGTGTTACCTATCACAGCAGCTTGGCTCATAAGGTTGTCGCTCATACAGGCTTCACATGTACTGAGGTTCTGACAGACCTGCTCCTTTTTCCAAAACACGACCTCCCTGCCTGTTAGCTGCCTTTCTATACGCAACAAAGTTCCTGGAATCCTGCTCCACACGCACATTTTATATATCAGAAGATTTTCTTTCTTCAAAACAACAAAGAAATTGCGCACAAAGAACAGCAGAAAACCTTCAATAGCACTTTGCTGGTTATGGAATTATCTGTATTAACCAGGCACAATTCTACAAAATTGCCACGTCACAGCTGACAGGCACTGAGCAACAATAGCGAAAATCTCAACTATGGTGCAACAATAACATCTCAACACAATACAATATTACAAAGTACAGTGCAGCCAAGAAATGTGGCATGGCAAAGCAACTAAGTGGATGAGCTCAGTGTGATCCTGGAGGTATGCAGGGCCATCCTGTTGGCAGCAGAGGAGGTTAATGGGCAGTGTTTTGTGCTAGACTTTCACTGAGACCAGCAGACACCAGGAGCCATCTCAGCAGGGGAATTTAGTGACTTTTGGAGTCCTTGGGTACATGACGGTGGGCCGGCTACAAGGAAGTGAAGTGGTCGTCCTGGTTAGGATTCGTGCTGAATACCGACAGCTCTGCGTCGAGCGAGCCGACGTGTTCTTTAAAAATCCGGATTGTCGTCGAGGATGAAATACGGGGATCCGGCAGAAGGCAGAGACGCTGTCAAAACTGACGGACATCCGTGGAGAGGAGTCAGTCTGACACGCTGAGACTCTTTGTTTTAGGATGGGAAGGAGAGAAACAGACTTTCGCCGACGTTGTTGAGGGAGGAGAAGACTTCTGATTCGACGACTGCCTCAAGTGATTTAGTGGAGATGTAGAAGCGCGAGGTTAAGATACTGTCGGGAGTCCTCCAGGGGACCTGGAAGGTTCTCATTCTTAGGTAGGCCTTGAACCAAGATGGAGTGGTTTCAGTGATGCCTATTTCAGACCAGTGCGGAAATGTGAAGCTGGTGGCTGACTGCACGGAAGACGAACCAGGATGTGTATACAGTTCCTAGGCACTGGTTATACAATGAAGCAACTTAATGTTTTATGTTTATAGGTGAATTTCCTGGCCAGGTGCAGGAAAGGTAGTGGAACAGGTCAGCGTCGTCTGTTGAGCCGGTCTTAGCAGTGCACTGGGAGCACAAAGACAGTGCAGTCAGTAAGCAGAGCACCAACTCTCTACATCCACCAGAAGCCTTTGAGACTCTTTCAACTCATTCACACCAGGGGATTATTTCCTATCCAGTCGACCACTTTTATAAGGGAACTCCTGCACTGTCATTACCTATGCGCTATCATTCAAACTACCCACCCTCATCTTCCCCTCCCTCCCTCCCTCTCTCTCCCCTCCTCATCCTCTCCATCTTAGTCTTTCCATCTCTATCTCTCTAAAGACTGGCTATTTATATCTCGCTAACATCAGAAGAGCTGCCTCATCTTTGATGTCTGGATGAGTCGGTTGATCTTGTTTTCTCCATCTTGTGTATCTCGATTTTTATAACACAAACAATGGCGAACACAATCATCGGTTTAAGACTTCAAGGACAGTATTTGTCATGTTTTTGTTACTTATTAGTAAATGGCAAACAAGCAAATTACCATTCTAAAATATTTAACACAGTTGATGCATATTTATGACGACAATGATTAATGGACCTTTTAGATGATCAGAGATTATCATAATTATCGGTAGTTTAACCAGATGTATTCTGGAAAACCAGGCAGCCACATGGCCATTAGTTGATGGATTAATCACTGCTTGTTATATATTTGAGGAAAAAAAGTCCTTGGTTGGAAAATTACGTTACAGATCGCTTTTTAACAGTCAGGGTCAAGTTAAGTTCAGCCAGCAATACCGTTCGGACAAAAACAGACCTGGCTGCAACTAAGCTTCGTGTCCATCACAGGGAGGATGTCCCTTTCTTCTATTCCTTCTCTCTTGTTCTCTTTCCTATAACTGTCTGTTAGTCTGTATTTCTCTCACACACATCAGGGGTTGCTCCCTCAGCAAGAAATTGTTTGCTGGGAGAATTGAACCTAAAGACACGTCTCACTTTGTTATTGATGTTTTTAACCCCGCGTTTTCTCACCTTCAGTATGGACTTTGAGCAGCGTGTCGTGAGGGAAGCGAGAAGCCACACATGGACAGGGATGTTCTGTTGGAGCCAGTGACTGCAGACACATATGACAGATATAGAGAGAAGTGTTTGCTTTTACATAAGGAGGACAGGATGCAAATCAATTGTTTGTCTGCGCGAACAGCATCTGCTTACTAAACCTGAGGATTGAGAATATGAATGAAAGTCACATCATTTTTCAGAAGAATTACATCTCTTTGAGGCTCGAATGCAGCTCACTTTGGATACGCTCCCATAGAACGACAGAGAGGATCAATAGCCAATCAGACATCGCCTTCCAATCCGGCCTTCCTGGCACACTCTCCGCACCCTGGCGAATTAGAAGCCTCCTTCCTGGCTTATTGTAGCAATAGATTCCTTGAGGGAACTGCCATGTTTTATAGAGAGTCTCCGTTGGGTGCATCTTGTGTGATGCTGAAGGTAGTGGAGCAGTGGTAGGGCTCCAACGGAGGCTTGCCTCAGAGGGATCTCTCTCAGAGCTACAGGAGGACACCATTTCCCCCAGATCTGAAGTGCTCGCCAGGCGCCTTTGAGCTCTCCCCTGCGAGTCGACTTGAATGGCTAGGAGGGAGATGAATACACAGCCAGCCTCCAAACGCAGCGGCAGAAATGGAGCGGCTTCCATATGCATGACCTGGCACTTTCAGCTCTCTCTCTTTCTCTCTCACTTTCCCTTCTTATTCATCTTTCACTGACAGTGTTTCAGCTTGGGATAAAAACCCAGCAGCAATCCTATCCTTCCCCTACAATGGGCCCAGAACACCCTGTCTCCCTCCCTGTCTTTTTCTCTGTCTACCTGTCTCCCTGTCAACCTGTCTCCCTGCCTACCGAGACTTCTCGTCACACCCCTCGCGTCCTCTACTTACTTGCCTGAACGATGACCTGTCTCCTTGCCTGCCTGCCTGCCTGCCTGCCTGCCTGTCTTCCTGCCTGCCTACCTGTCTTCCTGCCTGCCTTTCTTTTTGCCCAGCTGTCTCCATGCCATCACGACACGACCTCTCATTCACACCCCACACAAAGAGGGACAGCAAAAGAGAAGGGGAACTAGTAAGTCAAAGAAAAGAGATGGAAAAGATTGAAGGTTTAAAGGGCTGAAAACGTTTCAGCTGCCTTAAGCTCTTTCGGAGTTACATAAGTTTCCATGGTCAGTCCAATATTTGGCCTCGGTCTAGAAATGTCTCCATTCTAGCCTTTAGAAAGCTGCTTTGTTTTCAGCTGTCTGGGTCCTCTGTGCTCACAGCCCTGGCCACTGGGGACCACTTGGTTTCTGTGTCACTGACGATCAGGCTAGGGGGACGGTTGTGTGGTGGGGAAGCGAAAAAAATAGCGTCCCTCGCACGCCGTTTGAAATCTGCAGTACATGCGTGCGAGCTTGTCAAGGAGATGCACAGAGTGCCTTGAGAGTGTTGGTCTTTTTCAGGCGGAGGAAGAATGTAAATACACGCGGCACTTTCAGCGGAGATGGAGGAACAGGAGAGGGCTGAGGGTGTGCTTGAGCTTCTTCACACACCTGAACGATGGAAGGGCGTGAGAAAGAAAGGGAGGAGAAAGGGATGAGGAAGGGATGGGAAAGGGATGGGAAAGGGATGGGAAAGGGATGAGAAAGGGATGAGAAAGGGATGGGAAAGGGATGGGAAAGGGATGGGAAAGGGATGAGAAAGGGATGAGGAAGGGATGGGAAAGGGATGGGAAAGGGATGAGAAAGGGATGAGAAAGGGATGGGAAAGGGATGAGAAAGGGATGAGAAAGGGATGGGAAAGTGATGAGAAAAGGATGGGAAAGGGATGGGAAAGGGATGGGAAAGGGATGGGAAAGGGATGAGAAAGGGATGGGAAAGGGATGAGAAAGGGATGAGAAAGGGATGAGAAAGGAATGAGAAAGATAACAGAGCAGTATACTGAGGAGTCTTTGATCTCGCACAGTGAAATCATAATATGAAGCCCAGCAACTGAAGAGACAGAAAGAAGGAAAGATGTAGATAAAGACAGAAAGAGATAGAGATCTTCAGGCTGTGTGTACGTGTGTGGATGTGTGTGTGTGTGTGCGTGTGTGTGTATGTATTTGTGTGTGCGTGTATGTATGTGTGCATATGTGTGTACATGTACGTGTGTGTGTGTGTGTGTTTGTGTGTGTGTTTGTGTGTGTGTGCATGCGTGTGTATGTATGTGTGAGACAGGCAATGATGGGCAGCAGGGTGTAATTTTCTCACTGTCCCTAGCCAGACCCATCTTCTCCCATTCTCTCCGCCTTTAATAAGTAATTTTCCTCCAAATGAAATCACTGCTTCCTCTTAGCTACAGTACACACAGACAAGTTGAGTGAGCTGCAAGAGAAAATGACTCGATGGTCTCTCAGTCTGTCTGGTGAGGGAGAGAGAGAGACAGAGAGAGAGAGAGAGAGACACAGAGAGAGAGAGAGAGAGAGAGAGAGAGAGAGAGAGAGAGAGAGAAAGAGAGGAGAGTATAGCAATAAAGTCTATATTCATGTGTGTAAGGATTTTTGCTAATACCTCACATTGTTTGCGTAATGCAAGGCTGAAGGGGCTTCTCTGCCTTGTGGTGTCTTTGGAACTGTAAAACTGTTAAATATTGGCCTGGAGTGATGACAGTTATTGCTGTTTCATCTTGAACAACAGGAATCTCCTTCTGCCTTGAACTCATTTTCCCAGGGTACACCACACCTCTACAGTGCATACAGGGGCCACCTTGTTACAAATCCACTTGTAATTAAATGTGACCGCTGGGTTGGGAGGAAATGAGGTGTTTGGAGGGAGTGTGTGACTGATGATGTTAATGCATAATACAATATTTCCTGCTAAAGGTTTGCACACATATGCACACGCACCTACACCCTTGTAGTTCCTCTCTCTGGAGACCACAGTCTTTCATCCTCACTGAGGTCCCTCGGGGGCAGAGGAGCAGTGATGTGTGTGGGTGGGTTTGAGCTGTTCTCGTCCAACTCTGAAAGAAAGTAAAGATGTGTGTGTGTGATAGAGGAGAGAGCAAGAGAAAGAGAAAGAGAGATAGAGAGAGAGAAAGAGAGAGAGAGAGCAAGAGAAAGAGAAAGAGAGAGAGAGAGAGAGAAAGAGAAA
>BROE01000003.1:13555425-13585446 GCA_036571765.1 Plecoglossus altivelis | reverse complement strand
GACAAATTGTGTGTGTGTGTGGTGTGTGTGTGTGTGTGGTGTGTTGTGTGTGTCTTTCGTTTTGTTGGAGAGAGAGAGAGTGTGTGATATGTGTGTGTGTGCTCCGTATGTGTGATGTGTGTGTATATAATGTGTGCAGTCATAGTTTGTGTTTGTATAATGTGTGTGTGTCTGTATATATGTGTGTATGTGTGTGGTATGTGTGTGTGTTGGTGTGCTGGAAGAGAGTGGTGTGTGTTTGTTGTGTGTGTGTTGTGTGTGTGTGTTGTGTGTGTGACTACACCTGTATGTGTGTGTGTATACAATATGTGTGTGTGTACTGTGAGTGTGTGAGAGAGAGAGAGGTAGAGAGCAAGAGAGAGAGAGGAGAGGTGGAAGTTTGTTTTGATATTGATTTGGTGGTAGTTGGGGGGGTCACTGATCAGCAGTTGTGAGTGCTGACTGGAAGGCTGCTGATTTTGCAGACATTGGGATACTGTTCACCTCACTTCCATTCTAGTGTCTCTCCCCCAGTTGATCTCGACGTCTCCTGCGAGCGCTCACGGGCTGGTGGAGTTCTCCGCGCCTCCGCTCCATGTCATTTTCTTCCTTTTCACCTTCCCCATTTCACCTTCTCCTCCGTCGCCTCGCCGTGCGGTAGAGGCTGAGGCCTGCTCCTATCAAGCGCTGATTCTTCTGCCTCTACAACTGTCAGACTCTGCAATTGTCTCAAGCTAATTACCGAGGCAACAAAAGGCAGGCTAATAACCCCTAGTTACCCACAGTGCTTAGCTCTCGAGGCCGCCTCTGAGCCGTCTACCTCCGAGTGCCACAGGCATCATAATTTAGACGGTACTAGGGGGTGGGTGTGTGGGGTAAGAGGGGGGGGGGATGTGGTGCGTGTGTGGAAATGTCAGTCGTTAGCTTTTATCTCTTCCCTCTCACCATTATGCAGGTTGCTCGTCGAGGCTCTGTCAGAAGGCGAACACTGCGGTCTGGCATAATGGGCTCACGTTAGAACACGGAGCTCATTGTGTGTCTTGTTTTAGTGTCCTTCCACCTCCATTCCTCTACTGTTATCTCAGTCTTTATCTTGTCAAATGTAAAATCATGATGAATCATGGATTCTCAGACTCCTGATCCCTTTGTCGATGACCTCGAATCTGATCCATAACCTCATAACCTCTGACCCTGTTATTGATGTTCTTGTTTCCCGCAGCAGATCATCACAGCTCTCTCTCTCTCTGAAGTTCCTTCACCTCTGACCTCTGACTCTAGCCCCCCAATCTCCGTTCCTCCAACGCACAACCAACGACCCTTAACCCCTGTCCCTTTGCTCCCTACAGCTGCAGGTATCCACCACAGACCTGAGCGGTAACCTGGTGGAAGGCCCCGTGAACTTCACAGTGACCATCATCGACCAGAATGACAACAGGCCCATCTTTAAGGAGACCCGATACGCAGGAGAAGTTCTGGAGGGCTCCCCCACAGGTAGGGCTCACTCGTCTGTTAGACTGCGTGCTGGTCCAGGTCCAACATGGTTAAATGTTGCGATGAACAGGAATTCAGCCTCACTTTGATAGGTGCTGATGATTCAACAGGTGATGACATCATACATGCATGGAATGATATAATTGTCTGAGCTATAGATTGAGGTTAAAAGACTCTCTTTACTTCAGGTTCTGAGAAGAGGATCTTGACTTCTTACTTTGATCCTCAAGTGTTTTCCGGTCGCCATAGTGTGCCTTAGAAGGCTCCCTTCACAATAGATGTATACAATCGCATTAATACTCAGCTTTATGCTTTATGACTACGAACAGGCAGCCCTCTTAAAGGGCTTTCTATTGCCTGCCCTGGTTCTATAGACCCATTGTTGTGGTGTTATTGATGCCCAATGATTCAGCCAGGAAGTGGGCCATAGGGGAGGGAAGGGGATGAGATTTGCTCTCTCCTCTCTCTTCCCTTTCCGCTTTCCTGCACTGCAGAAATAAATGAGAAAGTCAGTGAATGAGACAGGTGGACAGACTGAGACAGAGTGGTGTGGACCAGAGCAGAGCTTGACAGACAGACCCTGAGTCCTGGGGGGAATTCTGGGGGGCTTGGACCCACGTCGCTGTGTCACATTTCCTCTGTGGCCCCAGGCAGACAAGACATGCAGCTCAGGGTCACATTCCATCTGATTTCTCAGAACTGGCTTCTTCCCTTGTCGCACCCTTACCAATGTGTGTGTGTGTGTGTGTGTGTGTGTGTGTGTGTGCGTGTGTGTGCGTGAAACCCTATGTGCGTTCATACGTGTCCGTGTTTGTGACCACGCCTGCATGTTTGTATGCATTGTTCTATGTGTCTCATGACAGAACAAATATCATATTGGCCCCTCTTCTGTATAATGAGCCCTCTAGCGCTTCCACCAATAGCACATAAACAAACAGATATAAATCCTAATAAACACCAGCTCTGTGCAGACAGGGGGGGAGTGTCAGCAGGCAAACAGAGAAATGAGGCTCACCCCACACCCAGCATGCCTCAGTGCTCTACCCCATGGTGACAATAAAGCTCATTGAAAACGTCTGGTGCTCTACACAGACGGCTACCGCTACGCTAACGATGCTAGTATGCGCTAATGGCGCGCTTGCGTTAGCGCGCTACGGCTTCCTTCTAAGATGACAGCTTCTTTTAGATGGAGGCCTACTTTCATGAAGAGTTTACTCTTGGTTTGCAGTCATGGAAAGCTGGCTCCAAGTCTTCTGCTTTAGAAAGAGCTAAACCACAATGAATTCCTGAACCCTGATTTATACACTAATTACTAAACTTTCCTCTTTTTACTGTCCTTTCATTCGTTGTAGACTAGCATACCGTAACAGTAGGGACAACAAGCCTCTTGGATGAATGTTATAAACTAACACTGTTAAAAGAAAGTAGATTTATTCAGCTGCCATAGGGCTAGCTAGATGATAGAATCAGAGTTCCCTGCAGCTGTAAGCAGAGCTCTCGTTCTCAGCCTTCCAGCAAATTGGAAGGATCAGGAATATGACAAATACCCTGAAGGCCATCCTCTTATTGGTTTTAGCCAGACTCAGGCCAAAAAAGGCAATGAATTGACGTTATTCGAGTCCAGCCTTCTCAGATAGTCATTACAAAGACACGTGAAGTCAGACTTCTTTACAGCGTCAGCACAGTCAGGCTGCATTATGAATCGCCCCAGAAATTCATCTTGGACTCCACTGTGCGGATTTGATTTCATCCATCAAAGTGTATGCCCTCCTGTGACTTGACGTGATAGGATTGGACCTGATCTGTTTTACCTGCAATTATCTGTTACTTCTTTCCTGTCCCTAATTTGTTCTCTCTGTGGGTCTGAATCCGGCCCCCATCTGGGGAAGTGGTCGCCATGGTAAATTGGAATTGAATGCGAGACGAGGAATCCGGCCTACCGCTGCACTGAGACGACGGTTTAATCTTTGGCTCCATCAAAAAGATGATCCAAAACACTAGTGTTCTTACGTCTTGCTTTATTTTTCTCTCTTTTTTTGGGGCACGGCTATTTTCTTTTAGCACCTGAAAGTAGCGCTCCTCTCTCTCGCACTCTCAGCTGTCAATTCGCGTTCCGAAATGGACCGTTCCTGCAGCACTGCTTGCGGACAGGCTTATCTCTATGGTGATCTCTCAAAGGTGAGGAAAGAGAGAGCGAGAGAGAAGCAGCATCTCTCAGGCCCATATGGGGACATAAAACAGGAAAGGATGGTGTGCTCTTTGACCTGATCCTCCAGTACAAGGAACAGGAAGTTCATCCTTCGAGATAGTGTTAGCCATGACAGTTTATTTGACATGAGCTTTCTTGTAAATTCCCATGATGATATTTGTATAAAGCTTGGACAAATGTAATCGATTTGGCTGTTCTCATAAACAGACACTGCCAATAAGCAAAAGCCTGTCTGACTTCATGCTCACACCCTCCTTCTATGCTACCTTATTTGAATCAGAGAAGCACAAACTGCTTGAACTGAACCTGTGTTTTTCAAACCCCTTAGAGGCAAAACCATGACCCTCCAGCCGGCACGGTGCTTTACCGCTATACCAGCATTACTCATGCTCCATTCTTATTGGCCCATGTCTAAGTGAATCAGAGAGATCATCCAGCAGTCACGTACAGAGTTCAGTGGGGTTTAACTGTATTACCCAGGCAGGATCCATATTGCACATACAACAGGGAAGAAATTTGTATGTGTGTTTGATCCTCTCTCCATTGACAGGGGGGTAGAGGCACTAACACTGCTAACACTATAGGAACACTGCTGCTTCTACTTAGCTGTTAAATACATTATGAAACAGATTTAGATTAGTATGAAAGATGACTGCTCCAAACAAGTCGTCTGTGCGGGGTTCCTTGATTGTTTGACGTGTAGGGTAAGAAGTCTTCAGCCTTTTCCATTTAAATGTGTGTGTATTCGTGCGCGTGTGCATCAAAGCATCTGTGTGTATGTGTGTTAATGCAAGTATATCTGTGAGTGTGTGTGCGTGCGTCTGTGTGTGTTTGTGTGTGTGTGTTTGTTTGTGTGTGCGTGTGCGTGCGTGTGTGTGTGTGTGTGGGCCTGCAAGGGAAACCTGTGGGGAGGAATGTCACACTGCTCTGACATTTCTGTGCAAACAGATAACAGTTTGAGCCAAAGCTGAGCTTTCCTGGCAGGCCTTTCTACCTTCTATTTGCTTTCTTGCTCTCCCTTTTACTCCTTTCTCTCCTTCCTGCTCTCTCTCTCTCTTCCTCCCTCCTCCTCTCCCTTCATGAACCGCATTCCCAAAGGCTGTTTACACATACAGAACCAACCTGTCTGTTGGTGTCTCTGTTACTCTCTGTTCCTCTCCCTCTCACACCTGTTCTCTCTCTCTCTCTCTCTCTCTCTCTCTCTCTCTCTCTCTCTCTCTCTCTCTCTCTCTCTCTCTCTGTCTCTCTCTCTCTCTCTCTGTCTCTGTCTCTCACTCTCTGTCTCTCTCTCTGTCTATCTTTCAGGCACAATAGGTTAGCCTGACTGAGGCTATGCAACCCTGGAGGTCTAGTATCCTCATGTTTCTGATGTTTGTTTACTGAGCATTGTGATTAGCGGGCAGTGTTTTTGTCATCGCTGTTGATTCTCAAAACCTCAAACCTGTTAGGAAAGTATTCTAGAGCTTCCTTTCCTGTAATGGAACATAATGGAGCATAAGTGAACTTATTACTCATAATCGGGTTTGGGTTGTGGTGTTACTTTCTCAATTTGGTCTCTGTAAGTGCTAATTATGACCAAGACTCCTGCTGTTGAAGCAGGCATGAGGGATTCCTATGTTTCCCTGTCCACACCTCAAATCCGTCTCTCTCTCTCTCTCTCTCTCTCACTCACTCACTCTCTCTCTCTCTACTTCTCTCTTACTCTCTTGCTCTCTCCATCTCTCTCCCTGGGCTTTACTGTCACACACACACACACACACAAACACACAATCCTTAGACACACGCTGACACAGACTAACACTCTTGTCTGTGTGCATGGCAGCTGACTGGGAGCGTGTGTTTGTGTGTGTGTGTGTGTGCATGCATTTGTCTGTGTATGTGTGTGTGTGACGCAACAAAGCACAGCACCCCAGAGCTCAGACCAGCCAGAACTGGAGGGTCAACAGGCTCTGAAAATAAAAGGCAAACAAAATCAATACCTAATTGTCAAGACAGGCCCCAGTAGAGGGCTATGGAGTGCTGGAAGGGAGCGAAGGAGAGAGAAAAGAGAGGAGGCCAAGGGAGAGATAGAAGGGAGAGAAAGACATGTTAAAGACAAACGGGGATGAGGGAGGGATGAAAGGGAGGAGAGAAGGAAAAGTACAGAAGGGAGAGGGATGGATTAGTGAGGGAAGAAAAAAGGAGCGAGAGGGCGGGGGGACTGGGAAGGACTGAGTGGAGGAGAACAGAGGGGGCCTACGGGCATGGAGTTGTGAGACAGACAGATGGATGAGGGAGAAAGAGAGGGCATGAGAGGGATAGAGGGAGAGGCCTGCAGAGGCATAGTGAGGAGGTGGGAGGCGGGCATCTCAGGAGAGAGACCAGCAAGGCTGGGAGTGTAGGGGGTCTCAGAGACCCAGAATGATCCAGTGAGTGGGAGAGTGATTGGACTGAGGGCTGACAAGGGGGCAAGGCATTCGTGGCATAATGGAAGCTTGCCTCTGAAGGAAAGTCTCTCTTACCTGCCCACCTACCTATCCCCTCCCTCTCTTCCTCCCCCACCTCCTCCTCTCCCTCGTTTGGGTTCTCTCCGGACAGCAGTGACACACTATACCCCATGCCCTTCACTATACTAAGCTTAGCATTAAGTGGAGCTAAGAGGTACATGTATGTAAGATCCTGTGTTTGTTATGCTATGTTCCTGTGGTTTTAAGCGTTGTTTAATCATCAGAACATAACAGCCCACTACTGGACAGTCTCAGTCAGATACGATGTGTTTGGCATGTGAAAGTGTGCACACGTAGGCGTAATGTGCGGTAATAGGCCCTTAGAGGTGGCCTCGCCCACAGATGGCTGAGCGAAAGGCAGGCCGCCATGCAGAAATAGTCTCTAACCCTTCTCTCAGTTTATTCAGTCATTGATGTGTCTCCGTTCCTCCAAAGAGCACATTGATTTGTCTCTGCCTTCTTAACTGATCTATCTTCTTTTGAATTACCATGGGGAGCAATAGGCATTGCCCCACAGAAGGGAAAAAATAGCATTTCAAATGGGTATTATTCTCACTTCGATTTGATCTGAATACATGCGAATGGGGCTTTATTTCAATACATTTATGTGATTTGTGGTAAATTATATCACTCTTTTAGTGGCTGATATGGTTGCCTGCGTCATTTTATAAACTAAATTGCATCAGCATAAGCTAAGCTATACATTTTCTCTTCTTAAATCCTCTTCTTTATGCTGTTCCTCTCACAGTCTCATTGCTTTCTCTCTCGCTCTCTCTCTCGCTCTCTCTCTCTCTCTCTCTCGCTCTCTCTCTCTCTCTCTCTCTCTCTCTCTCTCTCTCTCTCTCTCTCTCTCTCTCTCTTCTACGGCTCGGTAGTTTTATGCAGATGAGATCTCAGTGTCGAAGGGTTCCACAGTGGATCAGGCACATGTGGGTCTAAGGAGCACCGGTTCCACTCAGACCCGTTGTCCCTGGCGATCGGTTCCCCGGTTCCACTACATGAACGTTGCTAATCTATTAAAGAGTTTCTATTCTCCTCTGTCCCAGTGCTCGCTCCCTCTCCAGTTGAGGCTTGATTATCTGTCGTTCTCTCTGTGACTGTAGGGACCTCACTCCAACTCTGTCAGCCAGGCCCAGCCGTGCCTGGGGACAGAGAGACCACATCACAGCCTGGGCCATATCTCGCCATCTCCTCACATGTTCTCACTCAGTCGTTGCTCTCTCTTTCTTGTTCTCTCCGTCTCTTGCTCTCTCTCTCTCTCTCTCTCTCTCTCTCTCTCTCTTGCTCTCTGTCTCTTGCTCGCTCTCTCTCTCTCCTTTGCTCTTTCTCTCTCTCTTGCTTTCTCTCTCTCTCTTTGTCTTTTCTCTGTCTCTTGCTCTTTTTATCTCCTTTGCTCTCTCTCTATCTCTCTCTCTGTCTCTCGTTTGCTCTCTGTTTCTCTCTCTCTCTCTCTCTCTTGCTCTCTCTCTCTGTCTTTTCTCTCTTTCACTGCCTCATCTGGCCAGCGTTCTTCAATGTACATGTCTCTGTTCATTGGCCTTCTAGAGTATTCCTAGGCTGAATATCGCTGTTGAAACGTGTTCGCTAGGAGTCTGCAGGACACTGCAAGAACACAGACAGCGTATGTTCTGAAGAGGACAGTGTCTGAGGAGGTTTCATTTCAGGATAAGAAACAGGTATAGTAAGACTGTTCAAATATGTGCTAGGTGGATCTGTGAGGTTAACTAAGTCAAATCAAGAGGCCCATGGGATCTCACTGAGGGTCTGTTTTAGGAACGATACTCCTAAAACTATTTCGGAAGTTGTATCATTCTTCTTCCTGCCAATGGTGCTTTTGACTGGTTATGAGACACTTACATTCCCTCAGGCATAAAGACACACACTCACACACACACACACACACACACACACACTCACACTTGCATCACACATGGACACAAACAACCTTCACCTTCAAAGTATGCCAATTCCCCAGCCAGTCAGGCTATTTGAGTTAAATCTAGACAGATCTAAGCCTCCACACTGGAAGTATTCCCAGAGAGTGATAGTCAGTCTGTGTGAAGAGCAGAACGCACTAGTGTTGTTCCTGCTTCTGTGTGGTCCTTTTTGATACTGGGTGGGGATATCTAGCAGATAATTAGTGCTGCCGATTGCAAGGGAAGGCTTAATTGGAGGAGAAAAAAAAAGCATTAAGTATTTATAGACAAGGACGATTTACCCAAGGACACCGCAGAATAGGAGGTAATCAGCTGAGGTTTGTTCATCAACATCATCTTAGTCATTATCTCCACCATCGTGCTACCGTGTGAAACCAACTTTCCATCACTAGCCTCGAGATTACATTATCAGTACCTCATCAGTATACTAAGCTATCTCACAAAACAGTACTTCATCCCTGTCTCTTATTATCACTACATTAGCAGTGCCTATACCTCCCACACCAGGCAGAACAACGTACACCTGTGCAGTATATAATGTGTTTATACTTACAGTAAATGGTGTACAAGCTGTTTGATACGGCTCTACGTTCTGGTTTGTGAATTCAAGCAGTTGCTGTACCGAATAAGGAAGAGCAAACATGGAATTACGTGAATGTGAAGGCATCTGTATTTCGTGGCTTACTTACACAAGTGTTACAGTTAACACTGGTTGCTTTCACAGACGATTCCTGCTTCTGTGGTTTCAAATTGTGCTGTATCTTCCCCACCTAGTCTCCTGATTTGGTATTCTCAAGGTGTTTGCATTTGCATACAGGGTGATAACATGGGAGACTGGAGTCATTGGAGTTTGTTCAGTGTCAACAGCCAGGGACTGGTCGTCTCTGTGTACTCCCGCCATCCTTCTCTCCCTCATTTTGTGCCTCTCTCCTTGCCTCTCTCCCCCCTCCCTCCCTTCTGCTCGCACTTATCTCGCATCACCCCCTGTGGCCCACCCGGACCCCTGTCATGTTTGAACAGAGAAGTCGTCTCCATCTACATAGACTTCAATAATATCCTTCTGCTCTTCTCTCCCCACCTCCCGTCCTCTCCCTCCCCCTCCTCCCCAGAGTGTCCCCCCCACTCTCCCTCCCTCCTTTGCATTGTATCTGTCAGAACACTCTACCTTTTCACAGAGTTGTGTGTGGGGACCTAGCATCAGAGCATTCCCCCAGCCCCTCCTGTACCTTCTTGTGTCCCCTGCACCCCCTTGTGGCCCATGTCGCACTATGCCCTCTGCCCCGCTGTGCCCTCTACCCCTCTGCCCCCTGTCACCACTGGTCCAAGTCAGACGGGGGGCCAGAGAGACGTTGTGATTGAGTATCGATCCATGACGGTTTCAGACAAAAAAGACATGAAAAGGACTCCAGCGAGAGAGCAGGATGAGGGAAGGTCAACTACTGTCATACAGAAACAAACATGGACTCATGTCTAGATATACCATTCCTGCAGTGAAGTGGGGTTGTTTGAGTGAGTGAATGCTACTTATTTGCAACGGATTCTGCCAGACAGAATGTTAAGATCTCTATCTGTGTTAAGCAAAGCACCAGAAGCTGTGCCACAATGCCTTCGATTTGCTGACATTCTGAGTTTCAACGTTGATGGGCATTTCATTAAAATACCCACTCAATGTGTATCACGTTACATCATTTGCAACACATGATGCACCTGCAATGTCAAATTCCAGTATTGTTTTGAATGAATTGCTGTCAATCTGTCTATTTCTAATATTTCATGTCATTCCAGTGGGAAAAGTGGCTGTAGATGGAATAATGTGGGTGAACACAAAAGAAGACTTTTCCTTGTATTCTCTGTGCGCATTCCATTTTCTTAGTGACAGCTTGAAAACTAGTTTTTTTTAAAACTAAAAACACCCTGGCCCCCCCAAAAAAAGAAAAAAGAAAATAGAATGCGTGTGTGTAGGTTGTTGTCTTGACACGACTTTTAAGATTTTAAAAAGAAAGTGTTTATTCTTCCTTCATTTATTAAAAGTGCATCAGTTAGTTTTATGGACTCTTGAGAAAACACAATTGTGGCATTAACGTTTCAGACACAAGTGACAGAACCCCTTTATTACTTTGATGAGTCTGTCCCTGGCTGTAAGCATCAGGGGGACTGACTCCCTCGGGAGCTGGCTACTCCGTGTGCACGCTGGCTAATTCTCAACTCAGCTTTCTAAAGACTGTTTAAGAAAGATTTGCATACATTACAGACAGATGTAGGCCACTGCTATATAATTGTGATTTCTTAAGAAACCTGTTGTAATATATGTTATCCCTATCCCTACAGCACCCAATGCCAAACATTTTATTTTAATCTGCCGAAGACGCTATTATGAAGAGAGACCACTGCAGTCGAATGATTTATGTAGGTCAATATTTGTCACATGTATTCTACAGTTGCTACATGTTTGCTACATGGTATGTATGTGGATATACTTTTAGTTGTGTCAGTGAACTGCTATAAACAGCCAAAAACTGGGTCATGTGCTTGTACAAAGCCATCTGCATTGACACGTTTTATTAAGTGAAATCTCGCCCTCTAGACCTTGACGACAAACACCTCTCTAACTGCACTGATTGTGGAAGTGCAGTATTATCCCAGCGGTGCTCACGGAAACAGGAATAATCTTGATTAACTCCTGTGACCCGCAGTTCCCCGAGACGACCGTGGTGTTACCGTGAAGAGTTCTTCCGGGCCTGACTCCTTTGAACCATGAACCTCTTTCCCCACTTCCAGCATCGCCATGAAGGCTGAATTATGCATGGTGCCGTAAGTCAGCAAGTTCCAGCCGAAGCCCCCTTGCTCATGCAGCTGTATCGCTGAGTGGGGGGGGAGGGGCTTCCAAAGACCTTACTGAGATGTAGGACCCGGCGAGATGGGAGTGGGTTGAGCTGGGCGCGCAAATGGACTTCGACGACTTAAACCAACAGTTAAATCATTCAGAAACGACTTAGTCCTCAATTCTTTTCACTCGTGTCCTCTGAGAGGGCTGATGATCTGCCCTCGTCTGCCAAGGGTCCGTCTGGTTAGCAGCAGCAACGTCAAAGCAGTCAAGTTCTGATTAGTTCTAAGTCCGCCGCTGTCCAAATCACAGTTATTACTTCCCTACAAATCTTCCAAATGGATGTACTGTTCCCTGCGTTTTCACTTTAATTCCAAGAACTGCAGGAATGATATTTACAATTACTGCTCAATGTGGAATATCATTTATCTATGTCTACAGGACAAAAACAATCAAAAGCAGTTGGACCCATGGGGAAAGCTATAATTTGTTTCACAGCTTTATGTGTCTGAAAGCGGTCTGTCCGAAATAACTGGTATATTTGTGAGTGACATTTTATCTCGGCAATCGAGTTGATCTTAATGAGATTCCTGTCCTTGGTTTGGACTTGGCAGGGGGTGGCATTGTGTGTGTGTGTGTGTGTGTGTGTGTGTGTGTGTGTGTGTGTGTGTGTGTGTGTGTGTGTGTGTGTGTGTGCTTGTGCGTTGTGTGCACTCAAGAAACTGTCAGATTGGTCATACTGTCATGCCAGTTGAGGCTGACTGGAGTGCTCTTCCTGATGTCATGTTGCAGTGTCGATACATAAACCTTCTCAAAGTCTGGTGATAAATAAAACATAACACCGCACCACCTTTTTATCTCTGCTTTATGTGGTTTAGAATCAACGTTTTAATTTTAAACATTAACTATTTAAAATCTGTCTTTCTTCCTCTCTCTTTTTCTCTGTGTCAAAATATGAAGTTAAAACAAGACAGATGGCAGAATTGTCTCTTTTGAGCCTACGTACATTCTCTCTATCAAAACACCATGTTGCATTATCCCAAACCCCAGTGTTTGTCATGCAAACCCGTCTAGAAGACAACCCATTGCCCTGCCTCTGCTCCGAGGGAGCGATTATCTGTAGCATCTGGAGCTTATCTCCTAAACTATGGCTTTTGCTGGTCTTGTTAGACTTCAAAACACTGCAATCCTCTGTCAAGCATGCCATCCCTCTGCGGTGCTAGGTCATGAGAGCAGACTGGAAACTACCAGCCTGCATTCCTCTGGCAGAGGGGTGTGGCCATAGGTCCTCGGGTAGAGGGATGTGGCTATAGGTCCTCTGGTCGAGGGGCGTGGCCATAGGTCCTCGGGTAGAGGGATGTGGCTATAGGTCCTCTGGTCGAGGGGCGTGGCCATAGGTTACAAGGAAGAAGCGGGGTGGAGAATGGATGACTTATATTAGGCCGTCTAGGGAGATGCTAACAAGGTCCATATTACAAATGTTAACCTTAGCCCTAACCCTTACCCTAACCGTAACCCTTTCCCTAAGCCCAACCCTTATCCTAACCCTTACCCTAACCCTGAGGAGGCAATACGATCCAAGCGGGGAGGAGGGGGGAGGGGTTGGTTGGCCTCCAATCTTTCCTTTGTATGGCTTAATGGTGGTGGGAAAGGCTGATTGTGTGCTTCTGATGTGGTTGGAAGACTGTGCTGCACCCATGTGCTCCCTGCTCTTTCCTCTGATTGCATCAGGGGCAATAGTACGCTTCAAGAGGGCGCAGCCGGGGTTGGTGAATTCTCAAATTCACGATAACAGGTTGCTCTTTTTTAAGGGGTGTTAAGCTGGCTTTGATGGAGCATGCTTTTTGAGGTGTTTTGCTAAGCGCTAATTCTGCTTTGATGTCGCTGTTTATGATCAGGCGTTGCTCTTTTTAAGGAGATTGTTCCATTTAGGATGCTACACATGGCCTGTCTAATTGGGTTGGTAAGGCTTCCATCGAACAGAGAGACAGAGAAGCCGCGACAGGGGCCTTTAGAAAGGGAAAGGAGAGCCGTTTTTGGAAAAGAGAAGGGGATCAAAGGGAACTGAAGTGCTGCTTGTGTCTTCGAAGCAGGGTTCTTGAGCGTCCTGTCATAACGAGACGTTCCATTTTGGCATTCTGAAGTGATCAAGATATGTTATCTTCTTACCTGTGCTGTTCCCATGGCACCGGTAGTCAGGGGGATTGGGGAGAGCTTCTCCGTCTGACTGGATCCGGCTTGTTCTGAGTCTGGTCTGGCTGCCGCCTGCCTCATCTGTCATTGCTATTCGCAAAGAATTCACGGCAAGTCGTTAGGTAACTGCGAGCGCTGGATAAGCTGCCATGTGTCACGGCCCTCTGAGAGGAAGCATGTTGTTTGGCAGTGTGCTGCAGAGGGAGGTGGAGAGACTGCAGGCGAGAGAAGGAAGACCTGAGAAAAGACCACGTGTGAAGGAGAGACGTGTTCAGACACGCCTCAGCTGTAGGTCGGTACAGAATGAGGAAGCTCAGGGAAGATGGATCGCGGAGGACTTGGAAAGAGCACAGAAGACGACCTCTGCTGACGAGGAACCGTATCAGAGGCAGAGGGAGGGTGTTCGGACAGACCTCAGTGGAAGACGCGTTAGACTAGACATGAAGTAGAGGCTTCTTCAGATTCACCTCAAGTGCACTCGTTCTAATCATTCAATAACTACTGGTGCATTTACCTTAGCTGCATAAAACACTTTACACCTCGCTTTATGGGGCAGCACCATTCTACGCCCTACTTATCTCAACAGAACGGACATTTTCCTCCAACCAACACAACCTTCCACGTGATTTCTTTTAATTGCATCTTCAACTAATTGTGCTCTCTGTACAATAATCTTGTAGTCACTGGAGTGCACACTCAACACACACAATAAGGACGGCTGTCTCGAGTTGAAACGATCAAAATAATAGATGCGCGTGTGTGTGTGCGCCCGCGCGTGCATGTGCGGGGTACTCTGTGTGCGTTACAGAAAAATGAATGTATGTATGAATGCACTTTAGATATGTTCTTTGATCCCTGACATGGGTGACTGTATGAAAGCTGAGCTTCAGACATATTGTTTTATGTGTAAATGCGCTCTGCCACGTTTCCCTAGACTTCAAAGGCCTGACTATCCCGGCATTGTTCTGAGCGAGGTTGCTTCTAATACGCGCGCCTCTATAGTCAGACACCCCTAGTACCCTGCAGCTATGGACTGTAGCTCTCTAGAAGAGAGGAGCGCACTGAGCAACACCGCAACTCACATTCCGTCATGCCACTCGTGGCAGCTCCGTTAGCCTGTTTGCTCTGAAGACAGGGGTGTGGAAACTGTGAGCGGCGCGTCAGCGTCAAAGACTTCCCCCTTCTCTGACGGAGGTCGACCTGTGACGACCCTCGCAAGCACCACCCTCCTCCTCTAATTCAGGTGTCAAGAGAGGACCACATTCGTCTGTGATTTACAAGGATTGACTTATCGACAGACCTGAAAATACGAGACTACGTCCCAATAGAATACTACAATTCTAGAAAGGTGGGCCATTAAAAGAGGTCTTAACGAGTGCTTCTCAACCCAGGCTGTTTTCTCTCACTTGACTTGACACGTGGAACAAACAAACAAACAAATGACACAAACGTAAAGCCACTGTGAGAGACTGGGTGAGAGGCCAAGTATGTGATGTGCCGGAGGAACACAAATGCGATCTCTGAGAAGATGGCCGGGAAGGACAACCCATTGTGTTTATGATGTAAACAGCGATAGCAGTCTGACTGACGGAATGTCACCTTGCAGGAGCTTGTTGATGAAACGTTGGCTGTCTACCACATTCTGTGCTGCTCTCTTTTAGTTATTTTCCATAGAATCTAATTAAAACTGACTTTGTCAATGCATTAATCTGTTTGTTTGTGTTTGTGCGTGGGTGCTTGAATGCTTCTGTTTGGCATTTTCCTTCTCTATATCAAAAGGAATGTGTTGAATGCCCTTGAACTAGGGATACTCTCCATAAATCTATGTAGGCTGAGAGAAAGTAAACAGACAGCAGTTCCGTTGTGATTGATAATGGCCAAGTCTCATTCAGAAATTGTGCCTACTGGTTCACATGACTCATAGGCAGGTGTGTCACATCTCTTTACTGTCTTGTTAATGTCACACTCTGTCTGACCTCACACAGGCAAGGCATCATGGGAATTCAAATGTACCTGAGGAGAAATAGACTGCGTCCCACCCTCTTTCGCCCCTCGATCCAACCTCAGTCGATCCCCCTTCCCCTGTTTTCCTCCCTCCCTTCATTTCTCTCCCGCTAGCTACCTGCTGCCTCCCTCCTGCCTCCCTCCATCTCTGCATGTCTCCCTCCCATTACCCTCCCCCTCCCCTCCCCTCCTCCGTCCCTCGCCCTTTCCACCAGTCCTTTCTCACATTCGTCTGGCTGGCTGTCAGTCCTTCTGTCTCCAGATATTCCAGGAGCAGACCGGATCTGCTTCCTGCTCATGTCATCTCAATTCTGCCGCGTTGTCACACCATCTGATGTGGAGCAGTGGTATAGCAAAGACTCATCAAATCATGCAATGGCCATGTCGCGTGTAAGAGAGGGAGAACGTGCAAGTGTGTGTGTCTTCATATGTATCGGTGTGTGTGTGGAGGTGGAGGTGGAGGGTGTTCCAGGCGTTCCTCCTGGTTGCAGCTGCTTATGGGAACAACTTGTCAGCTCTGTGTCAGCAGTCTCCTCACTTCACTGCTGCTTGGCACCTGCATGAGAGACTGCCACCTGTATGTCGCACGCACACACACACATCCATCACACATGTGTGGTCACACACACACACACATGCACTCTCTCTTCCATTCCAGGTGCTTCTCTCTGTCTGTCTTTCACGGCCTTTCTGTGCCTCCCTCTCTCTCTCTTCCCACTTCATCTCCCTCAATCTAGTGTATTAGACGCCCACACGCACCTGCTGGTACATAACCTTTAATCATAGTCCGATTCAAGTTTTTCTCCTCCTCCTCAACTCCTTAGAGAGCAGCATGGGCTTATTAAAGAGATTGCTCTCTGGAAGGTCTCCCCAAACAGATGTTCTGAGGATTGAAGCATCAAACTTTGTGAAAGACAGTAACAAAGTTTGCATTGTCATTTTTCAGATCAGAGTTATTTCATTTATTCATGATATTCAGCCTGTTTATTTTGAGAACACCAGATTTTTGGCCTGTGGACATTTGCATAACAGCATTCTTTCATCAATAGTAACCTATATCTGATTGGATGACTGCCACTGTTTGTGGCTTGATGTTCTCACTGCAAGGGCTCAATGTTGACATCCAGATGTCAGGGGTCTCCTTGGCAGCACCTGGGGGGTAGGGGGTGGGAGGGGGGGAGGGCGGGGGGCTGGGCTGGGCTGCCTTCGAAACCCTCTCCTGCCCTCCCCTCCACAGATTGCGTACAAGTCGACATTAAATATTGAAAAGAAGCAGCATAAGTGCTCGGTTGTGCAAAGTCTCTCCGGTTGGGGATATCTAGAGAAGTCCATCCCGCACACTCACTGTGCTCCTGCTGGAACAGAGCTGGGCCAGAGACACAGCAGAGCGATAACCCGAGCTGAGAAACGACATAGAGCTGATCCAGATTCTATCGGCCGTCTGAAGCGGAGCCTGAATGATTCATTAAACTGGAGAGAAGTAAAGCAATCATCTGTCACGCGCAGCATCCTCAGATTAATGACTTGTTTTTCAAATGAGCTTCTGGATCCTCACTTTAGCTCAACATTAAAACATAGTACATTAAAAGGTGTCATATCTCTGTGAGAAATTGGATTTAGTAACCGTGATGCCATGTCGTGTCCCCGCCTCGTTTTCTTAATCAGTAATCTCATTGAAGAACACTGATTAATGTTTTGTTTTAATAAAGCAAATAGATTGTAAGGCTGGAGATATGGGGTTGTGCTTTAGTCCTCTTCATTATTCTCTCCACCTCTCTGGTTTTTCACATCTCCCTGGCTCCTCTGAGGCAGCTCTGAGGCAGCTGTGAGGCAGCACTGAGGCAGCTCTGAGGCAGCCATTAGAGGCAGCGCTGTGTGGCAGTTCTGAGACTCAGGGGTTCTTTGTTACAGGGAACAGGACGAGTGTGAGGGGAGAGGAGAAGTGTAGAGTGGAGGGAAGAGGGGAAGAAGAAAAAAGACCAATGAACAAACATGCAGTTTACAGAAGGTCTGTAATGTTGGAGGCCAGTTATAGCCATGGAAGGGACGAGGAGAGGAACGGAGGAGAGGAGGAGAGGAGAGAGGAAGGAAGGAGAGGAGAGAGAGAGAGGAATGGGGATAACAAAAGACCCTGATTGCTCTCCTGCTAGCCTTTATAATATGCTGTTTCAGATGCTGATTATCTGTGTGTGTGTGTGTGTGTGTGTGTGTGTGTGTGTGTGTGTGTGTGTGTGTGTGTGCGCGCGCGTGTGTTTGTGTGCATGTGTGTGTGTGAACATGTGTGTGTGTGTGTGTGCGCGCATGTGTGTGTGTGAAATGTTTGCGAGGGAAGGGGTTATAGGTGTAGGAGGAATGTGCAGGTCGGAAATGTCTTCAATCCATGTTAAAACATAAACAAAGACGTCCTAAACATACGCTTAGAATGCAACGAGAGGCAAGCCGCTGACAGGGTCACGGACCTGCCTGCCTGTCGCACGCTGCAGCCAGGCACAGCAGTCGCATCTCAAACTACGTGTCTTGACCCTGCCCAGCTCCGACTTCCTTAACCGTACGCAGCTTAAGCCGAGAACCCGCATGAGCCCAGTATCAACGATGCTGACGGCCTTTGAGCTGTTGAATCTGCCCAAGTCATTACCTGAAGTGAGAAACTGTGTGTTGCAGATTTGAATTTTTCGCTTTTGTAGCCGTTAACAGGGTCAGCTTGTAGACATTGCGATAATGTATTCAAATGGCCATAGAGCCTGATGAATAGAAATACAGTACATTTGCTCTCCTTTGTGTGTTCAAGCTACTATTGGATTTTTTAACCTTTGCTGCTTCACTAAATCCAAAGAATATACAGTGCTTATAAGTGGCCCAACTCCAGTAAAAGGTCACGTCGACAGAAGGTTGACTTGGAATAGTTTGTTCAGTTTTTACTTGGCTCTGCCTGTCTATGAACCAGCCCGGTAGCCTAATCAGACATGTTAAGGGCAGATCCTAATACATTAACGTACTTCTAATGGAATAAATACGAGATGAAATTCACTTCCGCCACCCGCCGAAAATCAAATTACCCTCTAAATCCTGTGTAACAAATAAAGCTACCACCTCAGTACAAGCCACTCAGGAAACTAAAAGGTATTCATTTCAAGCGTTTCAGAAATATGATTATTAATGTGTTTTTCCAATTAAGGGAATTGGCTTTGATTTCATTAGCCAGCGTTAATTGTTATTGTGCACAGAGGTTTTTACCCTGGGGACAGGCCCGGTCTTCATTACCGGCTGTGTGTTATTTGTTCTCTGTAATTGAAATAGATGAAAGGAGCCACCAGCTCTACTGCTGCTGCCACTCACATGCTTCTGAAGAGTGCTGACCTCATGGCTCACAACAGGAACATCCCGGAACACGACGTGAGAGGAGACTGGAGTGGGTTTATCTGCTTGGTATCCTCTGAAAGGAGAGGAATGGAGATAAGAGCCAACCAGGGAGGGAAGGGGAAAGAGAGAGGTAGAAGAGGGGAGTTGAGGAGAGGGGGGGAGAAAGAGAGAGGTAGAAGAGAGGAGTTGAGGGGAGGGGGAAGAGAGAGGTAGAAGAGGGTAGGGAGGGGAGGGGGGAAAAGAGGGAGGTAGAAGAGGGGAGTTTAGGGGAGAGGGGGAAGAGAGACATAGAACAGGGGAGGGAGGGGAGCGGGGGGAGAGAAAGGCTGTGAGATGTAGAGAGCTGGCGATATTGTCCAAATAATTGAGAGTTGGAGTGGAGCTCGTCTAGACCACATCTTTAGCATTGATTCAAACTGAGAAGCACAGCTGAGATAACAACCCCGCATAACAACCTGTATCTTTACCAATGCCAAAATATGAATTCCAGTCCATTCTCTTCACTGTCAAAGCAGAACTTGTTCAGTCATATTGAGCAGCAATACCTCTTTATCCACAATCCTTCTCCTCATCGCTGTCCTTCCTGATCCACGCTCCCTTTTATCCACAGCCATCATCATCCACAACCCTAATCATCCATCACCCTCCTCCTCTCATCCACTCTAACTACATTAGCATTCAACCAGTAAAAGGATCAAAACGCCCAAGAGCGGTGACTTAGTAAACAGTAAAAACTTTTGGAAAGTGTGTTTGGTACCTGGAAAACTCTTAAATCCTCTCCTGTGTCGGGCCCCTAAAGCAAAAAAAAGGATTAACCTTTAATTATCGCACCTTCCTGGTTCATCGTTATTCACTACGCTTAATTAAAACCATCCAAGATGGCAGTGTGCAGTTCAGTTTTGTTTGTGGTGCACCAGGGACACTTTCGTCTGTCAAAACATGGCTGTTGATCAATTTCAGTTTCCTAATTAGAATGGCACAAGTAATTTTTTCCCAAACTACATTTTATTAAACGGTGAAGACTCTACGTACAGACCATATAAATACCGTAGAAAACATCAGCAACAAGAAGCAACAAAGCAAGATGTTTTTTGTTGATTAGGCTACATCAGGCTACATCAGGCTACATCAGGCTACATCAGCCTCCATCAGGCTACATCAGACTACGTCAGGCTACATCAGGCTACATCAGATTACATCAGGCTACATCAGGCTACATCAGGCTACATCAGCCTACATTAGGCTACATCAGATTACATCAGGCTACATCAGGCTACATCAGGCTACTTGCTCTCTCTCTGTCTCTCTCTCTCTCTCTCTCTCTCTCTCTCGCTCACTCTCTCTCTCTCATCTCTCTCATTCTCTACCAAAATAGCATTTGAGGGTTTTGTTTCTGATTTGAGTGAGTGAATAAGCCAGAACATGAACCCAGTACTGAACAGCAGTCCCATGCGAACACCTGCCCTTGACAAGTAACACCACACTGCAGTCCTCTGTTGACCTGGGAAGCTGATGTAAACCCATCCTACCAGGTTCTGCTGGCTCCCTGAGCAGATCTTCAACACACACACTGGACGTCATGCAGAAGGTGTAGCACAGGGAGGTTCAGGGCGCTGAGTAGAGGGGGTGTTCGGTGTGTGTTGAGCTTGTGTGTTCAGCAGGGTTGGAGGACGGGAAACATCTGACAGATAGAAGGAGATGTTAGTAAGAAGGATCCTGTTGGGGAGTATTGAGTGTCCTGGTTTTAGTGGCAGCAGCTCCAGTGTGTAGGAAGATCATTTGTCCCTGTGCTGAAGTCAGTCAGAAGTTAAGTTGGATCCTGCAAAGCACCATGGAAAGAGCCATGAAATCTAAAACCACTCAAATGTTATCTGTCTCTTTATGACTCGTCTCCCTCCCAATTCCTTTCTGTCTGTCACCTGCTCATCCTCTTCCTCTCTCTCTTTCTCTGTCTATCTTTCCCTCCCTCCCACCCTCCCTCCCTCCCTCCCACCCTCCCTCCCTCTGTCTCTAATCTTATGTATGATTCCAACTACTGCCTTGTTATTAATTTTAACCATCCCTCAGATGATATTCATTGGATATGCCTTTGAATTTTTGAACTCTAAAGTAAGGCAGTCGAGATCTGTCATCAGATATACTAAACTATTGATGTTCCAGTGCAGTCACTTCTAGATATCTCCGTGGAAATATCTGACATGTATATCTTCGTTCACCCATCCATCCCTGCATCCACATAGACAGACAGGCAGACAAGCTGACAGACACTCACATGTGCGCACACACGCGCTCACACGCGCGCACACACACACACACACACACACACACGTACACATCATTATATCCGGTACAGGCCTGTTCCCTTCCTCTACACTGTCTTGTTCCCAGGTGTGTGTGTGTGAAACCCTTCAGGCTCTATTGATTTCCCCTGGTGGTTGTCATAAAGAAGCTGTGTGCTACACAGTTATGTCCCCAAACTTGATCTGTTGGCCCTGATTGTGTGTCTGTGTGTGGGTGGGTGTGTGTGTGTGTGTGTGTGTGTATGTGTGTATGTGTGGGTGTGTGTGTCTGTGTGTGTGTGTATGTGTGTGTCTGTGTGTGTGTCTGTGTGTGTGTGTGTCTGTGTGTGTGTCTGTGTGTGTGTGTGTCCAGGGGCTTATTGCCTTGCTCCCAGCACCATGGTGTGGTTTTCTTTGATTCTTTGATTGGCTCACACTGTTCTGCAGCTGCAGTCAGAGTGACCATGGTGGTTGATTCACTCGCTCGCTCTCTCGCACACAAACACCCGCCCGCGCGCAAACACATTGGCACAGGCACATATTTAACTACTGCAGTCGACGAGGGAAGTTGAGAATCCTTTCACAGGGGCTCTGGGAGGGGGGGGAGGGGTTGTACTCAACATGTCTTCATCATGCCAGCTATCGAAGCCCAGATAGTTAACACTGATTCAGCCCGGACCCAGTGCATGGGATGGACGTCGCGAGGCTGGACGTCGAAATCTCAATGAGCCCACTCAGATATAATTGGTTTGTGATTACATGCTGGACATTAGCGGATTCTCTCTATCCTGTCCCCATTATCCCATTACAGAGGCTTGATGTGTTGCTGCGTCTGTGTGATTGAAGTTGATCATCCTCTGCCTGAGCCAATTGATAGGGGATAAGGCTACATAACACTCTTATAATAGTCACATAATAGACTTGTCAGAGGCCAGGATGTTAAGTGGCGCGAGACAATAAGGGTGATCATGGCATGACTGGGATAGGCGTTCAAACTGTGTGCTGTGGCAGTCTGTCACTGGAGACATGCTACACCAAGTTGGGACGCGGTGGGATCGTATTTGCTGCACCATCATACAGGGTGGATGGATGTTGCTGCTCTGATTGTTTCAGGAGTCTACTCTTGGAAAAAATATATATGCAAGATCATTTTTTTGTCAAATCAGAAGATGCCAGTTCTGCTTGGCAGATTTTTAAGTGAACGTTCACAAATGTTTCCCCCGTGTGACTGAACTCCAGAGGCTGTGTTAAGTGTTAAGTTAGTTTACATCATTAGCTCAGTCAACAACCACTCTAACCCCCCCCACACACACACACACACACACACACACAAACACACGCCTCCCTCATTGTTTATTGGAGAGAAAATGGTTTTAAACGATAGATTAAAAGCTGTCCAGATCGTTGTGTTTTCAGCCTAGCATGCAGTCCATAAAAAAGGCTAAGATAAGATTCTTATCCACAGAGGAAACATGTGGCTCCAGACTGATCAGAAATATGATTGTAATAGTGAACAGTAGATCAATTGACAGAAGAGAGTGAGAGTGAGCTCAGAGTCTTTTCTGGAACGAGGCCCGAGAATGTTCTGGAATAATGCAAGACAGCCTTTCTGTTAGCTGTGTGTTTGTGTGTGTTTGTGTGTGTTTGTGTGTGTGTGTGTGTGTGTGTGTGTGAGAGAGAGAGATAGAGAGAGACAGAGAGAGAGAGAGAGAGAGAGAGAGAGAGAGAGACAGAGAGAGACAGAGAGAGAGAACTGTCTATCCTCCCTTCAGATGGGTGAGAACACAGCAGTACATCAGTCAGTGTGTGTGTGACGGCCTGTGTAATGACTTCTGCGGTGCGTGTGTGTGCATTAAGTCGGCACATTTCTGCTTTGATTCACCTATAACTGTCTGGGCTGGAGGTGTGAAGTGGAACTGAGAGCCCTGTAACGAAGGAGATAGGAGCTGTAATTAGCCTAGCAGAACAGGATTAGCCGTTTACTCACCGCTAATAGTTCACCTTGAAATGCAAATACCAGGGGATAAAACTCTTCCCTCCTTGCCCTCCATTACCCCCTGCTGGGCGTCTAGTCGTCAGCCCCCAGAAACACACGCTCTGAAGTGCTCTAAGGCTCCTTTAGATCATTATTGGTATTTAGGAGTCAGCAGAAGGTAGAAAGTCCGAGGCACCATGCTGTGGAGATGGTGAGGTGAATAAGAAAAACTGTTGAGGGAGACTGCCTGAACACAGACTGAGCACAGCAAAGACCATCTCAACGTGGTCAGTCAGGTAATAACAAAGCAGAAAGAGCAGCGAGACTGTCTGCCCTCCAAATAAATGAGGGTTATTGATTCTTGCAACCCTGAATAAAGTTTCACCTGTTTGAATCTGGTGTTGTTAACTGTCTTTCAGGAACTATGCTACCCAGCACTGTTACAAAAACATGATGAACCGTTTCTGTTTCCTTAGGAACCATTGTCATGACGATGACGGCGTTAGACGCTGACGACCCCAACACCGACAATGCCGTACTTCGCTACAACATTGTGAGGCAGTCTCCAGACAAGCCGTCGCCCAACATGTTCTACATTGACCCAGAGCGGGGAGACATCGTCACCGTCATCTCCCCAAGCCTCCTGGACAGAGAGGTGGGTAACATCTGGTCAACCTTGGCTGCTTCTGGCTTTGCTCTTTGGAATATCTACTGGTGGTCTACAGTACTCTGTGGGTGCAGTAATGGTGAAATGGTCAGGTATTGTCTTCATGTGTCCTCCTGACCACTGGGTGCTCTCTGCCTGGCCACTATTTGGCTCCTTGCTGACCCCTGGTGAGCCCCCTGTCTGGCTCCTCTCTGACCCCTGGCTGGCTGGGGGCCCATAGGAACTGAGGCCAACAGAGAGCAGCACAGGACAACAATGTTGGTTTTAAGTGTCTGAGGAGAGAATGACGATAGACTGGTAAACTTGTTGTGTCGGTCTTGGGCTTAGATTGGTGGTGTACGCGCGGGCGCGCGTGTGTGTTGTGTGTACGCCCCACCGAGTGTGTTTGAGTGTATCACAGTAGTGCATTCTAATGAGTCAGAGGAGGCAGAGACCTCCAGTCGCTGACGGGAACGAGAGCGAGACAACGCCATGATTGCTTTTCCAGCAGAGTGACGAATGCCAGAACATCGATTGGGCTCGCTAGGGAAGGAGGAATATTAGCTGTTGTCAGACACTTAGAGCATGGTTTAATTGAGGTGATACACACTCATGCGCCTGCACTGGCTGTGTCCAACAAGCACCAACCAAGAAAACCCCTCAGCTGGAACCTGAGGAATCAGAAATCACTAGCACACAGTGGCAAGGCTGGCTGGCTCTCTGCGCATCCCTAATAGATGATTAATCTGTCATTTGTCCTGCATACCCAGCATGCAGTGGGGCTTTGCCCGGGATGGGCCAGAGCTGGGTGGTTTTCCGGCCATGCCATCATGTCATCAGCCATGGCCTTTCAGCGGAGACTTCCATCCACGGAACGATCCTGCCACAGCCACGCCTCTCTGTCACACCTAGCTGCCAGACCTGTGAGCGTGTATGCGCAGACCTGGATGTACGCCCGTCCGTGTGTATTATACGCGCGAACGCGTCAGGTGGATGTCAAAATCCTTGTTGGAGCCAAAATCAAGGACGCGTAAATTCATCGATCGTGGCCAGTTAAAGGCTAATATAGCAATAGAGGCATGTTAGTTTACCGTCTTCTTCTTTGTCCTGCAGCAGTCGGTGCAGAGGTCTAAACACAGTTTTTCCAACAGATCCCCATAAGTATGTATCCCACATGACATCCATCTGTCTGGCCCAACAAATGGCTTTTTAGGTGCAGGATGAGCAACCTTGTCCCTCCACCCTCCATCAGTATTGATGTGATTCAGACTGAGCCAGTGTATTTAGATAGACACCCGGTCCGCCCTAGGGAGCCTTAGGCAATCCAGAGAAAATTGGAAAATCAATTTTGTCACATTGAAATCAAGTTGATTTTCCCTCTAGCGCCTCTCTCTCAGGCGTAAAATCCTGTCTTGATATGCACATTTATTTCCCCAGTCTATGTTTTTCTCCCCACTTTGTGGCAGACCCCACTCCACTCTCTCGTTCACTTTCCCTCCCTTTCCCGCGCAATCTCTGTCCTTTCTTTCCCCCTCTCGCTCTCCAACTCTCCCTCTCTCTCCAACTCACTCTGTTCTGACTCTTTCTGGATCAATGGACTATAATTTCTGACAGCTAATGTTGCTGCTTGATGGGGGACATTTTCCAAGGTCTGTGATGGGGTGAGGTCTCTCACACCCCACCTCACTCATCTCCCAACATAGACCAAGCAATCTAATCTGCCTTGATCCTCACACAGCAGTCAGACTGTCTTACTGACAAACACTGACTTTTACTTCCATGGTGAAAGCCATAGCCGCACATTATATTGAGCTTCAGTCAAATGATCCTTTTTCTTGATACATTATCCAAATGAGAACGCATGTACCTGTTCTGGATGGTTGCGTAGCCGTTAGCGGTATCGTAGAAGGTGTTGTGCCGCATTTCCAGCTTGACAGATGTTACATAGCATGTGTGCCGCTTGCTATGGTCTGGATGATGACAGCTACTCTATGATGGTATGACAGACACAATATGTGAGTAATGCTACCTGTCTATCAGAGTGATGTAAGAGAATGACCTTCTTGCGCTCGCGTTTGTTCCGCGCGTGCGTGTTTTCCGCGTGCGCGCGCGCGCGTGTTTGCGTGTTTGTGTGCGGCGTTTGACTCATTCTCCCTCTGCTGGGTTTTAGGGTGATTAATGTTCTTCACAGTCAACCGTGCTGTCACAGCTCACCTCCCCTTGTCACGACTCACCTAGTTTCTGTCCAAAGTCATCAGTACCTGAAAAGCGAAAGGGTGGGAGGGCGGCTGGGAGGCAGACGATGTAGACGGAGAAAAAGGAAGAGGGAGGAAGGGTGAGGCAAGGAGGCTGCTGATGTAGAATGGGAAACAAGAAGAGGGAGGCAGAATGAGGCAAAGAGGCAGATGATTTAGACTGATTAACAAGAAAAGAGAGACAGAGAGAGGCAGAGAAGCTTGGCAGCACAGCCTAGTTTTCTGCCCGCACACGCACACATGCAGACACACACACACACACACACACACATGCAGACACATACACACACACACACACACACACTTACTCCCATTCAATATATCAGATGAATAAGCCCAATATAAGTAAGTTGAGTAATTTCAAAGTGCACTTTGCAGGCATGGTTATGTATTGAGTAATTAGGTGTCAGTTATACAATTCCTAATGATCGTGATTGTAAAGCCTTGTACCTCATTTGGTTCAAATGCAGCTTGAGAGTACAAAGAAGAATATATTGACCTCATATTCAAGCAGGTCAGTTTAAAGGAATGATCAGTTACCTACTACATGGTAATGTAAAAGCCTGGCTTCTTTCAGGCATAATTATTCCCATCATGTAGATGAGTGGAATGTGTATGCGAATCCCTGTCTGCATGCACAATGGCTGTGCTGGCCACAGGTAGCCTTTCAGAGGATTTAGTCAAAGTCAGTATTCTGAATGCGTTTTGTGGCACGACTCTGCACTGCGAGAGCGTGTTAAGAGTGTGTGTTGCAAGTGGGTTTTGTGGTGTAGACGTATACTGGCTGTATATCCACCCTGCCTCTTCTCTCTTTTCATGAAATCCTCTGATTCCTTTAGAAGCCTGATCAGAGGTCAGCCAGAGGTCGCCTGCATTACAATGCCGAAATACTTCTCTCCTCTCCTCTCCCACTCACTTCTACGAGTGGCAGAAAGCATTTGTGCATGTCTGGCTGTGTGGATGTGGGGTGGGTGTGAGGGTTCCATGGGTAGAGGTTGTACCATCTTTCTGTGTGTGTGCGTGTGTGTGCGTGCGTGCGTGTGTGTGTGTGTGTGTGTGCACCCGCGTGTGTGTGTGTGTGTTGTTGCTTATATGTCCATAGGGAACACCTGAAGGGGGGGGGGTCACTGGCAATAGAGGACAGGTGGGTCCCCTTGCTAAAACACCTTCCCGGTGCAAAGCCGAGCACGTCATGTTGCATTAATGAAGCAAGGAGGAGCAGTTGTGAGGTGGTGAGGGTGTCAAGATAATGAACAGGAAAGGACAGCAAGTGGTATCGACATGGAATTATAGAAAACGCTAAAATACTGTGTCCTAAATCCATTATTTGTGGCTGTGAAGTGTGACTCTAATTGCACTCTTTCTCTCTCTTGTTTTGTATTCCTCCCGTTCACGCTACCCTCTCTTTACCCAGCAACTCTTCCTTCTCCTCCTCCATTACACCTCCTCTCTTCTATCTCTTCCTTCTCCCCATTGCTGTGCTATCACATCTCTGTGTACTTTAGTGGCATTTGTGGCATTTGTGAGTGTGCATGTGTGTGTGTGTGTTTGTTTATTAGGATGTGTGTTTGTGAAAATGGGTGCATGTGAGTGTTTGTTAATGTGTGAATGCTTGTGTGGGTGTATTTATGTATTAGTGCCTGTGTTTATTGTAATATGTGTGTGTGTGTGTGTGTGTGTGTGCGTGTGTGCGTGTGCGTGTGCGTGTGTGTGTGCATTTGTCTGTGTGGAGCTGGAATAGCTGTAACTGGAATGGACAGATTGTTAATAGTGGTCAGACTCTGTAGCTCTCTAATTCCCCTCTGGCCAATCTGGCACATGTCACTGCTAATGACAGCCAATCGATAGAGCTGGCCGCCCTACTGCCCCTCCCCCTCCATCTCATGCAGGTGAAACAGGGAGAGAACAGAGAGTGGATGTTGTCCAATCAGTGGCCTCTCCACATGGGGTTCAGGGGTCACCCACCTCCACTCCTGCTACCTCAGGTTCTAATGAAGGGATCCTGGCCATGCACATTGTTTGTTTTCGCCAAGTGTTTGCGTGGAAGCGTGTGTTGGGGTGTGTGTATGTGTCTGTGACCCAACAAATTGGTCCTGAATGCAAGAGAAAGCCATTTATCTGCCAGCAAACAATGCCTATCGAAACTCCAGAAACAAAATTCTTAACAAGGAGTGAATTCTGGACAATGTTCAGACATCAATCAGGTTGGATGTGCCTGTGTTACTGACGCACACTCATATACCAGCAGGAAGTCTGGCAAGACAGGTTCAGGTGGGGATAGTGAATCTACACTAACAACAGTACCTCCCCTACACATTTTCCTTTGAAGCAGAGTGCAGTAGAATAACACTACAATGTTCCTCAGAGCTCAAAACTCAACCCAGTTAGTTTTCAATGTCAGCGTTATAAAATATGTGTCTCTTCTAGAATGACTTCTCAAATTTGACTTAATTAAAATCAAGTAACCAGAACTCAGCCTAATGGCTGCAGGACTGTTCTGTTGTTGTACGGCACATGAAAAAAAAATCATGTTCTTTATAATAGCTTATATGGCTGCATGATGAGTGTCTGTGTGCTTAGATAAATGATAACCCCGGATTCCATTTATTCTGCTGTCTTTCCACTCACTCACTCGGTTTCTCTCCCCCTTCTCTTTTCTCTGTCTTCCTCCTTTCTCTTCCGCTGTTCTATCTCTCTTTCTTGCTCTCTCTCCGCCGCCGCACCCTCCTCTTTCTCCCCCCATCATCGCCTCACTCTGGACATCCAATTACTCCCAGGTCGTAGTGTGGTGATTTTATTCAGAGCAGTGCCGTTCACCCCAGACTCATACAGCCATTCAAATTACAGACCCTGCCACTCCCCAGTCTGTTGCCTGCAAAATGCTGTTTTCCAACCGTCGCCCTAATCTGATCCCTCAGACGTAATTGAATGTCAGTCGCCACATAAAGATGCTTTCCTCTCCTCAATTAGCGGCTGGTTCTTGGCGTGGCAGCGACCAGACAAAGCAGACAGAAGAATATTTACTACTCTCAGGCAGAGTTATTATATTATGTCATCTATATGCAAATACTACAGCGCAGGGCGTCAATTGATAACATTTCATTACGGTTGATCTGATACGCACTTCAGTTTATAAACTCTCTTTCATTCACCTATTATGATGTGGAGGTGGAGGTATAAGCCTTGTGCGGGAGAGGAGAGGGAAGAGAGCAGAGGGGAGAGAGGTGAGAGGAGAGAGTGGAACGGGCTGAGGGGAGAGAGGGAAGAGACCGAGGGGGGAGAGGAGGGGGGAGGAAGGAAGGAGAAGGAAGGGTGAGAATGGAGAGGGGAGGAGAGAGGAAACAGGACAGAGAGGAGAGAAGAGAGAAGAGACTGCAGAGGAGAGTCTCACCACCACCACCCTTCACCCTTGTCACCCATTCGCCTAAATTATCTATCCCTTAGCCCTACTCTGCTCCAATAGGGCCTGCTGCCCTCCACTGAACTCCATCCTAACCCAACTGCCAGCCCAACAGTCACTCTTCTTGTCGGGTTATTCTAAGCTCTTGAATTATTCAGTATCCTTACAATTAGCTATTTTTTATTTAAATTACACATGCTGTTGATAGCAGCTCATGTAGCATTAGGACTTGTTCGTGATAGGTTTAGATTATGTATTATACATTTCCCTAGGCTGCTAGTAAACTGTGAAGAGAAGGAGGCCTGAAAACGTCCATTGTTCCTGCATTTGTTACATATGGCACAAACCTTGAACTTGATGGACAAAGCCCTCTCGATTTTTCACTCTTCTCTGCTTTTGTCTTCTGACTCGTTTTCCTGTTTGTTCACCAGACAGGCATGAACTTGCATTTTGGCGGCGCACGCCTACACATGTAGGGTTCGGTTCTACCGATCGCAACAAAGTTCATCAGTTTGACCAAATGATAACGTATTTGAAGATACACTCGTCTTTCCCTAAGCTTGCCGTCTGCGCTATGGAGGAGGGCTGACTGACCTCATAAAGAGGGGAACAGAGAGAGGGATAAAGAATCTTCATCCATTTTAACAAAGGTGAAATTTTATATAAGAGTCAATTAACATCCTAGAGAAATAGGTCAAACTGGTCTGTCATCTATCCAGACACATTTATACTCTAATGCATACTCTTGTGTCTCTCTCTTTGTCTTAAAAGGGCATCTTAGCATGGTGTGTGTGTGTGTGTGTGTGTGTGTGTGTGTGTGTGTGCGGCTGTGTGCGAATGTGTAGACGTGGACACCATTGGTAGACCTTTCTTCCGCCTTCTTCCAATCCATATCTTCCCTGCGCTCCCTTTTGCTCTAATCTCCTTCTTCTGTACACTCCAGCAACACTTTATCCACCGACTCCTCCTCCTCCTCCTCCTCC
>BROE01000003.1:13534121-13555242 GCA_036571765.1 Plecoglossus altivelis | reverse complement strand
ATGTTCCCACGTCAAACGTTTAGGACCATAACACTGATAACACGTATTCTGAAGATACGGGCTCGTCTTTCCTAAGCTTTGCCGTCAATGTTTTCTCGGTGGAAGGTGCAGTGCTGATCATCGTGACCCGTCAAACACTAAAATAGCAAGGGTGGCACTAGGACGTAAGAAGTAAGAGGATATCGGTGTATTGGTAGTTGGACGAGATAAAGACAGTTTTTTAAAGAAGTAGGGAATCGGTAATGATTTCCTACTGAGCCAGCCCTAAGTACAATCAGTCAAGCATGTCAAAGTCCTAGAGAAATGAACGGATCAAATGAGTCAGGGCGGGACTAAAGGACGACGGGGGGGCTCGGTGGTGGTGGTGGGAGGGGTGGGGGGGGTGACGCAGTAGTGATGGGGAGGGCGCGGGGGGGGGGGGCGCGGGGGTGGGAGAGGGGGGCAGTTATATGGGGAGCGGCGGAGATGTGATCATCAAGGGGGTGGTGGAGACTCTTAATCCGGAAGGAGGGGGTGGGCGGAGAGTGGCGCGAGTGTGGAGCTAGTGGCGGGGCTGGCGGGATGGGGTGCAGGAGGTGGGTGGGGGTCTTGACGGAGGGCGCTGGAGGGCGGGGGGGGGGAAGGGAGATAGCGATGCGGCGCGCGGGGATGGATGGGGTCGGGAGTTGCGACGGGGGGCGGGGGCGGGGTGGAGATGAGGGGAGGGTGGTGAGGGTGGTGGGGGGAGTGCTTGAGTGTGGTGTGTGGCCATCTATTCAAGGAGACGCGGATGTGAGAGAGACGGGTGTGGTGTGGGGGGGCGCGGGTGCTCGACTGAGTGCTAACGCCACGCACTTCTATTAGGCTACACTATGACAGGATACTGCTTGTGTCTGCTCTCGAGAGGTCTTTTGTACCTTAGATAAGGGCAATTCTTCGCGAATGCGTTTGTGTGTGGGATTGTGTGTGTGTGGTGTGTGTGTGTAGATAGGTGGGTGTAGTTTGATGTGTTTGTTTGTGTGGTTGTTTGTGTGAGTGGTTGTGTGTGTGATGTGCTGGTTAGTTGTGTGGTAGTGGTGTGTGGGGTATGTGTGTGATGTGTGCGAATGTGTAGAACAAGTGGACGCACCAGATATGGGGAGAACCTATTTCTTCCGCCTTCTTCCAATCCATATCTTCCCTGCGCTCCCTTTTGCTCTAATCTCCTTCTTCTGTACACTCCAGCAACACTTTATCCACCGACTCCTCCTCCTCCTCCACTCCTGCTCCTCCTACTCACTTCCTCCTCCACTACTGCCCCTCTCTCCTCCTTCTCTCCATCCCTCTTCTATCATGGCTCTGTCCAGTTGCATTAGAGGGGAAATGAGATTGCTCTAATTAATTAGATCTCACTGTGCTAAAGATGAAGATTACATCCCAATGAAGGTTAGGGGTGTCAATCACCCTCTCTCTTACAGCTCTGTGAATTCCTCTAGATAAATAGAGCCCCCTGGGCATTGTGGGTAAGAAGTGTCGGTTGTTAATCTCTTTTTTCCCTGTTTTAATTGAGTCTAACAGACGGGTTGAGTCAATGAGAGGCTGAGACAACAGAGGGGGGGGGGGGGGGAGAAAAAAAGCGAGCAAGAGATGGCAGGGAAGAGTGGAATTTGAGCAGTGTGCTCAGACGTAGGGACAGAGCAAGACCAGATGAGAAATAGAGAAGAGAGATTAAGTCATTAAAAGCCATGAGGTGTAACAGATGGGGGAATCAGAGAGGAGCAGGAGAGAGAGCATAATTGACCAGAGGGATGGAGGTATAGAAACAGTGTGGCACAGAAAAGGTAGAGGGTGCCACCAATAGATGCAGAGCCACAATACTAGGATCTAGGAGGCAAGGACCTAAGAGGCTAGGACCTAGGAAGCTAGGATCTAGGAGGCTAGGACCTAGGAGGCGAGGACATAGGAGGCTAGGACCAAGAAGGCTAGGACCTAAGAGGCTAGGACCACGAAGACTAGGACCACGAAGGTGAGGACATAGGAGGAGGCTAGGACCCAGGAGGCTAGGAACTAGGAGGCTAGGACCTAGGAGGCGAGGACATAGGAGGCTAGGACCTAGGAGGCGAGGACATAGGAGGCTAGGACCTAAGAGGCTAGGACCACAAAGGCGAGGACCAAGAAGGCGAGGACATAGGAGGCTAGGACCTAGGAGGCTAGGACCAAGAAGACGAGGGCCTAGGAGGCTAGGACCAACTTGGCTTCTTTGGCTGGTGACTGCTGTAACATCCACCCGTGACCAATTGTGGGTTTTAAGTTTTATAAAAGAAACTTAGAGTGCATGTAGCTTGTTCTTTTAGATTGCTTAGTCTAACATCAAGTCTGCAATTACTACAAGGCCTTATGATCTGTAGCCAACAATGTATGCCTGCGTGGGTAATTGGTCTTTCCAGTAAATCTGAATGTACAAAACACAAAATACATTCCTCATAAGCAATAAGAACATAATGGGCTCGTTTAAGCCTATCAGAATGCAGCATGTCTTCAGTGAAGCATTTATGGCAGAATACAATTGATCATGAATCCATGACACTGAATCCTTGCTTGTCCCACTCACTTGTACTGTTGCTTATAAATGACGTTAGCTTCTTGCAATGCTGCAGTGGAGCAGATCAATCAGGAAATGCACATAGATTGTCTCCCAATGGTTCATCTAAATACCCAGAGATGAAGAAACCAGAAGATGTTGGGAGAGGAACCAAGCAATGGAGATATTGTCCAAATTGTTATTCAGGGAAACAGAGGAACAAGAGACCTTTTCAAAATTCTAGATTTCCAAACCAACTTTATCAGTCCTGAGCAGTGTTCGAAAGGCCAGAAATGGTGGAGTGGAGGGATGGGGATGGAGAGATAGGGATGGAGAGATAGGGATGGAGAGATAGGAATGGAGAGATAGGGATGGAGAGATAGGGATGGAGAGATAGGAATGGAGAGGTGAGGATGGAGAGATAGGGATGGAGAGATAGGGATGGAGAGATAGGGATGGAGAGATAGGGATGGAGAGATAGGGATGGAGAGATAGGGATGGAGAGGTGAGGATGGAAGAGAGATGGAAAGGTAGAGAGGGTGTTTGGAGATCCAGGGAGACAGAATAGTAAAGGAACGTGAAGATAGAATCAGAATCAGCATCAGAATCGGGTTTTATTCGCCATGCAAGATACACAAGCACAGAATTTACTGTGACAGGGAAGTGCAAATATAGAACATATATGTATAAACAGCAAAGCAAGGTTAACAATAAACGATAAACAATAAACAGTGTCCAAGTGACTTCAGCAAATGGACAAACATCCCAGAACAGCCCTTGTCCTTAGACCCTCCTAGACAGATCATGTTTAATGTGAGGAATTGTAGAAGGGAGAGAATTATGAACTGAGGTAAAGACTGTTGGTGGAAGCGACGTGGAGATGGGTACAGATGGAGCTAGATAAAGGGGAAGAGGGACAGGAAGTGATGCGGCATATGGCGAGGGGAAGGGAAGGAGAGGAGGACGAGGGGGAGAGAGAGGAGAACATATGGAGAGAGGGAGAGAGATTAAACAGGTTGGACAGGAATGTAGACGTCTCAGTGAGATTGGTGCAGACAGCTCCACCTGACTGGTCCAGGAGATGATCTTCTGTCTTCAGTGTCTCTGCTTTCATCTCTTCTAAGATGACATCTAAGACGCCTTCAGTTGTCTGACGAAGACACAAATAACGTCCGTCTTCAATACTTCTCATCTACATGAGTGTATCTCTGAAGATAAACGCAGTCTTTTTCGAGCCGGGTGTTGCTATCTTTCCTGTAGCAAGAGATTCTACCTCCTGTATGAGGAAGAAGAGTGGTTCTGATTTGGCTAGGATGTTACCATCCAATCCATGAGTCGTTGCCTGATCTGGGGGAGATAGCAGGGATGTACGACCCTTGTCTACAGGGAAAAAAACGGATCCCTTGAGTGTGGAGAGAAACTGTTTGCTTATTGAGCATGATGGAGTAGAACCATTCAACCGTAGCATGAGGTGCGCACATGTACACGCTCACACATTATATATACATGCGGTATGTATTTATATACAAGCACACACAGGCTCCATTAGAGTCGCCAAGGGAATCACAGGCTATTATATACCATATCTCAATATTCCCACTACACACAGGCTTGCCCTTCACTATGTCAAGTGTTGAAAGGCCATGCAAGTACAGGCAGAAGTAGATGTCTACGGAGAGAAGAAAGGAGAAGAGATGGAACATTCTCTATGAAACCATCGACTGTGGAGGCTCTGGAGACTGCTGCGCTCCTCCTCTCCTGTAGATGCATACCGTGATTTATCAGCCCCCAGGGAGCCAGGGGAGGGACCGGGGAGGACAGAAGAAGAGGCTGGAGGGAATGGAGAGGCTGGAGACAAGCTGCAGCGGATGGAGGAGGGGGGGGGGGTGGCAGTGCAAGGCTGGGAAGTTGTGGAGTCATATAGGAAGAGGTAAAGGAGAAAAGGAAGAGGGCTCTGGAGAGGAGGGTTTGCCAGAGACAGACAGTGAGAGATGGGGAGAGTATGGTGGGGAGGAGGCGGCACAGGGAGAAACAAAAATAGTCTGGAGAGAGAGAGAGCGCGAGGAATGGATGGAAGGAGGGGGGGCCCTAGGGAGAGACTATGGAGGTAGGGAAGCTTGGCTGAGGGTCGGTTTCCATGGCAATAACTCCTGCTGACACCAGGCAATGCAAGGAAGTCTGGGTAAAGAGCGTGTGGTAAATTGTCTTGTTTCTTCCCTCAGGGCTGGAAGGCCCAGGGTTTGCAGGTTCCTATCCCTAGCACGCATGATGAAAACAATCAAAAAACAGCGATGTTTGCCCTTGATTAGCTGACCTTGGTGATACCTACAGTGGGAGCAGTCAGGGGAGGCACAGCGGAGCACGTTAGGATTCATGTCAGAGAGGCCTGAATGAATGTGTGTGATAAGACCTGGAGGCCCTGTGTGGCTGAGATAAGATAACTGACTCCTCACTGAGGACCACAACTCAGGTCCCCAGTAAATCTCTCCATATCTCACTCATACACACATACCGTTCCTGCACACACATACACCACTCAGCATGCCATGCGCCACAATCTGAGAGACGTTTTATAATCTGTGCTATCAATTTAGGGACTCAAATGTCTGTATAGGACTGACAGAGAAAGACTGAGAAAGACAGACAGAGAAAGAAGGAGAGCGAGAGAGAGAGAGAGAGAGAGGAACGAGAGAAAACAACGCAGGCAAGAGAGGCAAAGAGAGAGGGATATACTTCAAGATTATAAAACGATAGAAGCTACTAAGCTCCTGTCTTCATCCCTCCTCATCTCCTCTCCTTTTACCCCTCCCTCCATCTCTCCCGCCCCCTCTCTCCTTCTAAATAGACAATCCAAAAATCTCCCCAGCACAGGAAACGTTAGCTACACAGGGGGCTTATGACAAAGCTGGAGTGGGATTGGCTCAGATAAAACAACACTCTCACCCGTGAACAACTATATCTGCAAACACACTCGTTACACTGTCACCATGGTAACTGATTAGCCTGTCAACAAGAGGGATTCCGGCCAGGTGACACCACACGCACACACACACTCAAATGCGCATGCCGGAATACACACACACGTGTAATCTTCTGTAACACTCCTACTAATTAATACTGAATAACACGTTTGCTGAAATGGTACATTGTGCCCTGTGAGCTGTACTGTCTGCCCCTGCTATCTTAGGTTACGTGCGGTACCTACTAGTCTTTCTCTTTATGTGGAACCGACACGTCACTTCTCCATAGCTACTTTTTCCTTGGCTGTGTCTGCTTTTGCTGTGACCAGGCCCAGTCACAAGGATCCGTACTGTGGCTCAGACTCCTCCCCCTGGAGTTAAACAGCGTCAGAGAAACGCCCTGGGCTGTGCCTCCTCTCCTCAACACGCTAATACAATTAACCAACGAGAAAATTGCTGTATCAGTAATGGGCTTACTGCTCGGATTGTTTGTTTAAGATGAAGCGTGTCAAATCTGGATGTATGATTTCCCTAATACCTCCTATTAATGAATTCATCAGCATTCTTTTTTAAAGTGGTTTCAGGCAGGGTTGTTCTGGTGCGAGCTGCATCCGCGTGTATACCCTGGCTTCTCCTATTTTCCTCTGTGCCTCTCTCCTACCGCATTACATGGCAAAACAAAAACCCTGTCCACCTGCCTCGCCCGCCATCCCTGGCCCATCATTTCTCACTGACCTTCCCTCATCCGCCTTCAGTCGCCCACCAGTTCTCGCCCACCAGTTCTCGCCCACAAACCATTGTCCACCGTTCTTCGCCCACCAAATCCTAGTCCGTCCGCCCACACAGACCTGTCTAGTTTGGGGGCCGCCTCACAGATGCTGCCAGTCACTGCACGTCCGAGTTCAGACCACGATAACGGATCTCCGTTGAATCGTGTTTGTACTGCCAAAATGGCTGTGTGAATAGTATAATTATCGGTCGATGCGCTAGTTCGGAAGTAGGTCTTCTCTTCAGAAGTTCTTCCTCAGATTTGACTTTCCACGGGAAATGCGTAACAGTGTGCTCTTGTCAAACTGCTAATGATCTTAATTACACCCATCAACATTTTGTCTTGGTAAACGGCGTTAATAATGTGAGGATTCTTTGGTCGAAGGTGCCATCGTTTTACCGGCTGGCCCACGTGCAGACATGATTACACGGCTGTCTCTGCTCTCTTCCTTCCTCAAGGACCATTTGAAAAGACGCTAGATCTGCAAGACAGAAAAAAAGTGGAGAGAGAAAATAAGGGGGAAAAGGAGCATGGGATGGGTAATTATTTGAAGTCACTTCCATCGGTTCTCTCATGTTCTTTCATGTGAGCGGAAGCTATGCAGTAAGGATGAGAGGGCAACACAAAGGACGGGACACTAATTAGCTCATACCTCAGATGTCTCCTAATTGGCCGGCTATTATGAAATGTTCATGACTGCCGTTTAGAGAACGCGAGTGAGCCTCTCATCTCCAGATGAAACTCTGTTCTTCTGGTGATGGTTGTCTGGCTTCCTTGTACTTCAGAAGACGGTCTCATGTGTCCAGACCGATAAGCTTGAGAAAAAAAACCATAAAAAACATCAACATCTAAAAAATAGTATAAGCTTTGATTGTGTGATGTTGACATCTGTTTTACCTCCACTCAGGATACCCATATGGATGCAGACTTTGTATAAAGCGAGGAAGTTGGATTTGGAGGGACGTTGTCCTTTTAAAGGCCACTACCTTGAGGTGATGGAAGGGGTTGGTGGGTATTTTGGGATGAAGGGACCTGTGAATATTGATAAGGGAGATTGCCAGGTTAGTCAGAGAATCAATCCTGGAGGAGAATGGGGGCATAGCGGTAAACAGAGTGTTGTTCTGAACAGAGACACGTGATATGGTTCACTAAAACTAGTGGAGCCTGTTTGTGTGTGTATTTGGGAGCATGTGTTTGCATTTATTTACCCCCCTCCAGACTCAAACAGATGTCTGCAGACCCATGGCAGTATGGAATATTACACATTAGTTATGCTGGAACAGGTGGATGTGATTTCTAACTTGGCAGGTCAAGTACCTCATGCACAAACACTCTTGACGGACATTGTCATTAAATCTGACCGGCAACGAACTGTTAGACAGACAGACAGACAGACAGACAGACAGACAGGCTGCAGCTCATGCTGTTTGTTAGTTTTCAGAAGGACTGAATTCATGGGCAGTTCTGTCTCGTCTGGCACCGAACACTGATGACTGTTTCCTATTTCATTAAAGCTACCAGAGGGGAGTCCTGCCCCTGCTTTCAAACCCTGTCACCCCAGCTGGGCCAGAACAGGGTTTACATTAGCTTCCCCACGACACAAGGACACAGTCACACACAGACACAGGGACACAGTCACACGCAGACACAGGGACACATGGACACACAGGGACATGCAGATAGACACAGCGACATACAAACACAGGGACACAGAGATGGACGCAGGGCCACAGAGACGGCCACAGGCACACAGAGATGGACGCAGGGCCACAGAGATGGACACGGACACAGAGATGGACACATTCACACAGAGATGGACGCATGCATATAGAGATGGACACAGGGACACAGAGATGGACACATGCATATAGAGATGGACACAGGGACACAGAGATGGACACAGTCATATAGAGATGGACACAGTCACACAGAGATGGACACATGCATATAGAGATGGACACAGGGACACAGAGATGGACACATGCATATAGAGATGGACACAGTCACACAGAGATGGACACATGCATATAGAGATGGACACAGGCATATAGAGATGGACACAGGCATATAGAGATGGACACAGGGACACAGAGATGGACACAGGCATATAGAGATGGACACAGTCACACAGAGATGGACACAGTCACACAGAGATGGACACATGCATATAGAGATGGACACAGGGACACAGAGATGGACACATGCATATAGAGATGGACACAGTCACACAGAGATGGACACAGGGACACTCCAGACCCTTCATCTCCGTCCTCCTCCCCGTGTCTCCTTGTATCTCACTCTTTCTACAAATGTTTCGATTTTTTCCAGTCGCCTGCTGGGTGTCTGCATGTTTTATTTGGGGAAATTGAGTGGAGTGGCGTGCGTGAGAGGTGCATTACCATGCAGAGCCTCATTAAATATGTACTCATCAAGGAGGCTTTTTTATTTGGTTTCCTCCTGCAGAAGTACAAATGGCTGCTAATCAGCCACGGTGACATTTCCCTGCAATTATGTCCATGCCATCACCATTGGCCCCTCTGTCACCGTGACAACTCGCTGTTAACACCTTAGCTGCCCACTGACACTGATGGATACGTACCATAACATGCAATTCCCTGAAATACCGGGAGAGTGAAAGAAAGATCTGCCCTCTCAGTGAGAAATCAGAGAACCAATCATGGTGTTTTTACCCTCCTTTAAATCCACTCGCTCCATCCCACTCCACCCCCATGCTAATTATCAGTCCTTTCATGTGTTTGCGTGCTTCTGTGTCGACGTGGGTTTTTCTGTGTGATGGTCTCTGTTTTTCACGTCTTCACCTCTTTTTAGGAATCAAAAACATGCTGTTTGTGTGCATCTGCAGGTGTGTGTCGCGTGTGTTGTGTGTTGGGCGAGCGAGTAAGAGAAGTGAAAAGGGACTTCGGACGTCAGGCAAGACTGGGGCTCAGTGTGAGGTCCTGGCTGTTCATTCGTCCCGTCTGGCCACAGCAACTACCCAGCAGAGGAGCAGAGAAAACACCGCTCTCTGTTCACCGTCTGCCTGCGTGTGTGTGTGTGCGCGCGCGCGTGTGTGTGTGTGTGTGTGTGTGTGTGTGTGCGTGCGTGCGTGATTTATATGTGTGACAAAGTTCTCTCTCTGTCCTGAATGCATCAGTGGTCTGTGTACTCGTCGGGTGGTTGGTGTATGTGGCTACAGAACGAGAGACACACCGCATTGCACTTCTCAACACAGGCTTCAATCATTTCCTGATCAGCACAATCTGCTGTCTCTCCACTTGACTGAATACATTTGAAAACAGCTATAATGTTTTAATCTCAGTTAGTTTTCTCTGAGGGATCGTCATCGTTTACACTTCACCCGTCATATTAGTCATCTGAAATTGTTTTGCCGGGCTTCAGCCCATAGGGGGCGCTGCACCGACCATTAGCGAGGCATTAAAATTAAGGTCATATCTCTGATTATTGAATCTGCCTGTGGTATATGGTCATGAACTCTGCTGTAATGGCCTGTTCAACACATTTATGGTGCTAGTAATGATCATGGTTATTGTGCCAGGGAACAAGTTATGTTCACCATTCTTAATGTGGAGCTGCAGGGCAGACCTCTCTTGGGCAACACAGAATGTGACCAGACCCCCCCCCCCCTCCCTCCAGGCCCCACCTCACCCCTCCCCTCTGCTCCTCCCTCCCCCCCCTCCAGAGAGGAGTACAAGGACGCACGCACGCCCGCTCACTCGCACCAGGCAGGGCCTTGAAGGGGTAGAGTCAGAGACTGAGGATGTTTCAGGGTTCTCTCAGTGAGCAGCCAAGTGAGCCGACGTTGTGAGACGTGTTCGTACGTCTAAACACACACACACACACACATGCGCACGTCTCATTTCTACGCACACGCAAGCTCCAAATCAAGCACACGCGAACCCAAACCGAATCCAGCCAACACACGGGTGCGCACACGCTTACGCACACATACACGCGCAGAGGTGGCAAGAGCTGGCTGGTGAGCTGTAGAGAGCGTGATCTCAGGAGAAGTAGAAGAAACTCGACCAGAAACAAAGCTGTGCTCCTCCATCCCACATCAGTGGCACCTGAGGTGCGTTTGATGCGGCGGGTCATTGATGTCGGGGCCCTCCGCCCTGCACTGTGGGTGTGGCTTTACAAGGAGCTCTGCCAAGATCCCTATCGTTTGTTTTCCCCGGCTCAAACCAGAGGGAAGAGATGCAACCTAGGGTAGGACACTTGATGTGTGTGTGCTTGTGTGTGTATGTGTGTGTGCGTGCGTGTGTGTGTGTGTGCGTGTGTGTGTGTGTGTGAAGGGATTGCTCTCCCTTGTAGGTGCTGTCAGGACGAGACTCTAATCCGTCCTGGATAGACTCAAGTGTCTTTACCATCACAATCCCTTTACACAACACATACTGGTGGAACATTCCAAACCCCTAACAGGCCCTCCAGCTTCAGGGGAACCAATCAAATTGTTCCCGTCGACTGATTGATTCAGCCTAATTGACAGCAGAGGAAGCCCTTTTTTGGCTCAGGGCCCAGGGTGATTGGCCCCTCCGCCCAGCCTCTCCCCCCCCCCTGGTGAGCATCCCCCCTAGGTCTGTTTGATGTGCTCTCTAATCTAATTAGGAGTTAACCAGGAACACCTGGGCTCCTCAGTGGGGCTGCCGCTGCCTCCGCCCTCCCAGATGGCCTCTTAATGGCTCCGACGGTGGCACGCCGATCGCTCCTAACCGGACTGCTTTACTCACACACAAACACTCACACACTCACACACAAACGCACAGTCATACACACACTGAGGGATGTGAATCCACTGGGGCAGGCACACACACGGATAGGTATGCATATGTACACGAACGTCTCTTCCCTCTCTCTCCCTCTTTTTGGGGCCATGGTCTAATGGGGTCTATTTCAGTCACCAATATATGTGTAATGAGTGGGTAATTGACAGCGATTAGGCCAGGGTCTGATGATGCACCTGATTAGATTATCTGTCACCACTCTCCTTGCTCCGCCTCTCTCAGCCCAACACTCAACCTTGACCCCAATTACCCCCCCCCCCCCCCCCCCCGCCTTGCATCGAGGCAGCAGTACAGCTTGTCATATGACTGCTAATTGATCTGATGAGACCTGGATAAATATGGTCAATGCCTACAACGAGATTTCCCCCAATTAAAGCATTTGGTTTGGTGAAGTGTGTGACTGAGTGTGTGTGTGTGTGTATGTGTGTGTTTGGCCTTTGGTTTTCTCAATCCTCACAAGTTCAAGGGTTACCTATAAGGTTTTCTTTAGGGGGGTTAGAATTAGAGCTAGTGCTAGGGTAAGAACATCATTAAGGGTTGTGGTCAGTGGATGAGGATCACTCCAGGGTTAGAATCTAAGGTTAGCTTTGAGATCTGGAGTTAGACGTAGGTTCAGAGTTCAGGTTTGTTTTGGGGTAAGGGCTAAGGCAGAGGTTTACAGAGAGCAGAATCCTATCTTTGATGGACTTCTGTCCCCGGAAACAAGTTTGTTTGCATTTAGTGTGTATATCTGTGTGCGTACACGTCTTTGTGTGTAGTGTGCTCTGCATGACTACTGATTGCCGGCAGTTGAATAGCCATGTTTCAGCTCAGTTGATTGAGTTGATTAGTATGGAATTTAAGTGGTTAAACGTTTTCCCCTCGTGGGTCAAAGATAGAGTTTTGATTGCCGGACCCTTTTTCTTTCAAACAGCTCTTTGGTCAGGGCGACAATGTTGTCTTTGGGATTAACTGCGTTAATACTAGTGAAAGTGTGCAACGCCTTTTGAATACGTTTTTTGCTGTTGTTGTTGAACAACAAATCTTTTCCCATCTCCAAAGCCTCCAGTGAAAAGCTTCGAGGGGGACAAAAGATCTACGATGAGGATGTGACATTGAGGCAGGACCTGGACGTCAGTGTGAAACCAACATATTTCGTAACCAGCTGAAAGACGCCTAAACAGAACACAACTAAAGAGCAATGTCAAGCTGACAAGGGAATTACACACATACACACATACACCTACCCATATGCACACATGCGGACAGTATACACACACACACGTTTTAATCCAGTACACACAAAGCCACACACACACACCTACAGTACCCACACGCAGTACACATAGATGCTACACACGGGCACACGTACACTCGCTTACGAAGCCGATAGACGCTATCTCGAAACGTCGCTTTCTTTCGAAACCAAAGTGTCTCGTCTACAGATTTCCTGCAGGTTTTACATGGCCTCCGAAACGGTGAGGCTCGCTCACGAAGCCCTGACATGGGCCACTCGCAAAGCCATTGTTTGTCTAAAGGATCCAGATCGACGCTCTCTCCAGGGAAGCCCTCCTACTCGGAGACAGTTTGCTAGTCGTGTGCTGCGATGCAGACAGGTTCGCCCCTGGGAAACCATACTGTAGAAGCTTCCAGATGCTGGCTTGTGGAATAAAGCATAGCTCTCACAAACAAGTCTCCATGCCAGCGAGGCAGGGGAGCAAGCAGACCAGCTGTGGAGGGGCAGGTTGAGACCAGAGGGTGTACAGCAGGTGGGAACTGGGTCCTCTGTTTCCCGCTAAATAGGGATTCTCTGAGGTGTAAATTAGTTTATCTTGTTTTCCAAGTCGTAGACAGAGACTCTCTGATGTGGGCGCACCCTGCCTGTCTGGCAACTGTCACAGCCAGCCCTGTGTGGAACATATGGACCGGATCTGCTTCTCAGTCAACCAGGCCCGGTTCAGCTCTTTTATCATTCCTGGTTCATCCTTCTGCATTTACTGGCATGTCTGCTGGACCGGCTGGGGCCCTGGCTCTCCGCAAGGTCATTTACCTCAGCGGAGACCAACACTCTTCCGGTGTGGCTCGAGTGGAGACGACAGCTGTGGCATGAGGGCAGGGAACAACCTGTGACAACACAGGAAAATCAAATACTCTGCAGGAATCCTGAGTCCACAATGCGACACTTTATACATTACCTTGTTATCAAGCTGTAATTTCCTGCAGCGTTTTGGTCGTGGAGGTTTGTCCTCCGCCTATTGAAATCAGCCAAAGCTGAGGACCGGGAGACTAAAGAATGTTGCAATCAAGGCTCGTGTCTTTATTACACTTGCAATCAGAGGGGATTCCTTAGCTCCTGCTGTACGTCTCTGAGGTGATGCTCTGTGACTCGGGGAGTGTGTTCACAGCAGAGTGCACGTGCAGTTGGAAACGCGTGGTACAGGTTGAGATACAACACGGTTTAGCTGGGCTTGATCTGACCTGACGCACTAACATCCCCCCGCTCCTTCTCATCTAGTTTGTTTTCCGCTCACATTTGTTTGGATTTTATTTGAGAAGAAAGGGGTTTCTTCTTCGCGATAATAATGTTTGTCGGTGCTTCTTTTGCTTTTCTAACGATGCTGAGGTTTCAGCCGTGTAAAGCCCGGTGTTAATAATGAATGAGTTAAAGAGGCTTTCATCTGCTTGTCTTTAGTCCTCAGTGGAGGGCTAAGGGGCCGTGGGTCATCGGCAGGAGGAACTCCCTTCGTCCTCACGCATCGCCAGGGTGCACGGCATGTCAACTCAAATGACAGAGAGACGGGGAGAAGGAGAGAGAGAGAAGTAGAGGGAAAGAAAATAGACTGGTGTGCTAATGATGTGTTCTGAGTTTTTTTTTAAACACAATAGCTTCTCTTTTAACCGGAGCCTGGAAAAAAAAGGTTCTGGGAAGGAAGAAATGCACAAAGGTTTTCGAAACTCGTTGAGATTATCGACTGTTGCTTTTCTTTGGCCTGCGGTTATCTAATTTCCATCGTCTTGTGTGACTCAGCCCAGTCTCTGTTTAAAGCATTCCTTGTTCTTCTACTGAGAACTACAAAGATTTTCAAAGAACAATTCAGTTGTATCAGAAGCCAACACTGGTAGCACCAGACAGCACAAGTTGAACTCCAGAATCTTGAATCTCCTCGGCACTGGATAAAAGGAGAGGGTTTGAGGAGTGCTCGAGAGAAGTGGGTCAACAGCAGGTTCAAGTGGCCCAGATAAAAGGCATGTGATTGTGGCCGTGCTGTAATTAAGATTTGGCATGGCAATTAATCAGGTGCCTGAAGAGGTGCATTGTGGGTTGAGCATTTCTCAGAACTCTTGACAGTCAGCCAAGTTACGTCTGGAGTGCAGGCCTGGGGCAACGTGACGGAGAGAGGGATGGAGAGGCTCGTAATGAGGAGCGAGACGAGCGGAAAAACGACCAGCGAGGATGGTGGGAAACAAGAGTGGAATGACCTCCAAACTGTCCCCTCAGAATGCGCTCAAAAACTCCCCCAGCTCACGCCTGTCTGACCCTCTGCACTCCCTCGGAGTGTAACGGCTGTGGGCTTTGCCAGGTGCTGGAGTTGGATGCTGTAGTTTAATCCCTAAAGTGCTGGTTAACCCCACCCCAACTGTGGTGCACAGAACATTAAATCAAGTGTTTCTGACAGGAAACAAACACTCTGTTCGTCCAGGAGAGGACGCCCAGTATGGGGGACCGGCTGGATCTCCTGCTGGTTGTATGCTGACAGATGGCACCCTGCTGAGTGGGACCGAGCCTAGTATTGAACTGTACTATGCAAAAACACACTCGCACACGCGCTCGCACACACTCGCACACACACAATAAAGGCAGTGTGCCATGAACGGATGTCCAAGTCTAACAGCCCTGCTGGGTGTTGGCACAGGGGCACAGGGAGGACCTTCTTTTATCTATGAGATTGAAGAGAGGAGGAGAAAATGAGCCACACGTCGTTGCCAGGGATACTACCAGGTGAATGGGGAGCTGGCTTTGGAAAAGTGGCCTCCAATGCTGAGGAACTGCCTACTGCAAACCAACGTCTTTTTTTTTCCTGGTCGATTTTTTAAAATGTGGCTGGGTAAAAGGAAATAAACCTAATATTCATTCATTCATTTTCTACTGCTGATCCTTGGCAGGGATTGCAACTGGAGCCTATCCCAGTAACTTCGGGCCTTAGGCAGGGTCCACCCTGGACTGGGGCCAACAAGTCGCAGGGCAAACAGAGACACAGACAACCATTCACTCTCACATTCATTCATTCATTCATTCACTAGGAGTAATTTAGAATGTCCAATTAACCTATCACACACACGTCTTTCGACAGTGGGAGGAAGCTGGAGTGCCTGGGGAGAACACATACACAGACATACATTCATACAGTCGTACACACATACACACACACACACACACACACATACACACATACTTACATACTTACATACATACATGCGTACATACATACATACATACATACATACATACATACATACATACATACATACATACGTACATACATACGTACATTCGTACGTACGTACATACATACGTACATACATACGTACATACATACGTACATACATACTGTTCCAGTCTGTGAGAGGAGAAGAGGAGGGGGGGACATAATGGATGGGCAAATGAGTGGGCTGAGATGAGACAAAGCTGCAGACAGAGAAGACAAGCGGCTGTACAAGAACAAGTCGGGAACAACTGGCTCAACATCAGAGTGGGGGAGAAGACAAAACAAATGCACAGGCTTAACAACTATGATTTACACACAGCGAAAGGAAGTCCAGGGAGAGAGAGGGAGAGAGAGGGAGAGAGATAGAGGGAGAGAGAGAGAGTAAGAGGGAGAGAGAGAGAGAGAGTAAGAGGGAGAGAGAGGAATTAGTCATCTCAGGCTTTGATCATACTTTCACTCAGAGTTAGACTCGCTTCTGGTTGCAGAAGCATTACACAGTGAAAAGCTGGAATTTTAACAAGTGGTAAAGGGCACCATGGGGGAAGCGGAAGAAAGCAAGAGCAGCCTGCAAGAAAGAAGGAGAGAGTGGCGTGCGAGGGAGGTCGACATATAGGTGAGAGGAATAATGCTGCTTTGTCAGACAGGCTGTTATATCCTTTTTTCCTTCGTCGGCAGCACTTCCCTGAGCCTGCTTTGTGTGTCATTGTGACGCTACGATATGAAAGGAGGACAGACGAATACTCGGTGGCTTTGTGGAGCGAGCACCTGCTTTATAAGGCCACAAGCTCAGCCAATTTAATTATCACATTACACCTTTGAGGAAAAAGATGTGGTTGTCCAAGAATGTGGTTCTTGGGTCTTTATTGCTCCCCACCCCAGCCCTCCACTCCTCTCCGCTCCTCTCCCCTCCAGTCCTCTCCGCTCCTCTCCCCTCCAGTCCTCTCCCCTCCCCTCCCCTCTGCTCCTCTCCCCTCCAGTCCTCTCCCCTCCGCTCCCCTCCTCTCCCCTTCACAACCCTTTCCTGTCTCCTCTCTCTTCCCCAGTCCACTCCTCCCTGATGAATCGGCTCTAGACAGTGTGAAATGTCATTCACCGATCTGGCGTCTCCTTCTGCTGGATCTCAGAGATATCTCATTTGAGAGGCTTCATTTCACAATCTTCCTGTTCGGGTTCCGGGCCGCTCTCAGTCATACAATCACTCATTAGAATCACTCAGGAGTCTCCTAATATATTCTTTAAAGGGATGATTTATGCATCGGTGCAGACTATTCTTCACCTGGATATTGTACGAGCGGCCCCAGCTCGGGTGGGTTTGTGCGAGCATCCTCCGCGGCCCTACTCCCTCCAGAACACCAAGGAGTCAAGTAACAGAAGCTGTCAGGACTATGCGTGAATTTGCCAGACTCTGAGAGATGGACAGGTCACTCTGGGGACACCAGTCATTAAGACATCGCCATCCAGTTGGTGTGTGGCGGTGCACGTTTGTGGGCATGTGCGTGGGTGCGAGTGAGTGTGTGTGTGTGTGCGTGCGTGCGTGTGTGCGTGTGCGTGTGCGTGTGTGTGTGTGCGTGTGTAGACACAATAGGGACCACGCGTCCCTGAGTCCAGCCCAGTGTGTCTGCTCAACAGATGGGTGGAGTGTTTTTATAGACTCAAGAGTGTATGAAGCTCCATCTGGCCACAGCCATGGTGGAACTCCAAAGACTGGCAGCGCATCCTTATCACACACTGTCTACAATAACCTAGTGGACGCTCTCTCTCTCACACACACACACACACACACACCGTCTCTCTGTGTCCGTCTCCTGCATTCATCCCCGGAAGAGCTGCGTTCCTGTTCAGGTACATGCTAGGAGGAAGGATGTGTGTAGACGAGAGTCGAGAGAATGACAGGGCAAACAAGACCATTATTTCAGTTCATGAATGAAGGATGCGGTGTGAGTGTGTGTGCGTGTGGAATGCGTGAATGGGTACAGTGAAACCCAGTAACATTTGAGAGACACAAGAGAGGAGGCTGGTTCATTTAGAAAGGCTGGAGTGATGTAGGTAAGGATGGTGGATGGACAATCCTAGAACGAATTCAACGGCGTATGTTTGCACAACAGGAAACGAGAATCATTATCGCTATATGATATTCGCCAGTTGAAAGGATCCTGTCATTAAAAGGCGGGTCGTCTTATTTAATGCCTGTATCCTCCCAGCAGAGCTGAATTGATACTGTAATTAGCAACAGTCTGCTAGTCTCTCGCGCATTGCCAATGTGCTAATGGGTAAGCGTCACAGTTGTGTAGGGGTGCAGCAATCATTCCAACTCTCCTCTTGGCTGTTGACTCTTAGCAGGGGGGTATAACAATATGTTTCCAAAGTCTGAGTTCTCTTCAGAGCTCTGCGGTCTGTGGCAGCGGGCTGTAGTGTTTCAGGATTACTGAAGGTGTTTTGGGCAGGTGTGTGTTTGTGCGTGTCTGTGTGGGTCTGTATTTGTCTGCATGTGTGTACGTGGGTATGTTTCATTTACAAGAGTGTTAGGGTGGGTCTGAATGTAGCTGGTGAGATGGCGAGAGGCATTATGAGCCTATGGTGGACCTGTTGAAGCTGATCTGCTGGATGAGGAGGCAGTGCAACAGATAAATGAGTTAGATTAAATCTGTAGCTTCTTACAGCTCTCAGACAGGCTGCCCATCAAAGGGCAGTGGTCTGTAGTCATCACCAGCATTGCACCTCCCCCAGTCCTGCTCTGTTGACGACCGTGTACACACAGCGCCTGATCGGTGCAGAAGTCGTCGCACTGCTTCCATTTGCGTTTGCGTTCAGAAGGGCCAGGCAGACGGACGTGGGAAAAAGGTAATGGAGTCAGAGAGGGCATTCGTCTGTGAATGCATACGTTTGCAAAACTGCACCAGAGAGAGAGCTTTCCATCTGTCTCCAACCTTCCAAACCTTGATCTTCTAAGATCTTGTGAAGAAAACTTCAATCCCTCCTTACATCCCCTCCTACTCCCTGTCCCTTACCCTCCTCTCTCACACCTTATCCTCTAGAGTTCTAAAAGATGGATGGAGGCGAGGAACATGTTGCACAGTAGGTCTGTCTGTGTCTGTACAGCGGGTCTACAGTATCACCGTCAACCAATCACGTGTTTATATCGCACACGTTTCAACCAAAGTGCTGTGAAGTGAACTATCAGTACAAATAAGTACACACAATATGACACCGGAGAAAAACGACACTGACAAATCCAATACACATGACATAAAGTAGCGCATGACCTAACAGGTAAACGATGCTAATACATTCTGGAGACTGAAAAGCCTGGGGAAGTAAATGTATCTTGAGGCAGGACTGAAATGGATAGAGATTGGGGGAAGGGAAAGAGAAGAGGAAGACCAGACCATAGCCCTGGGGAAGTAACAGAGTCTACAGAAGAGGACTTTAGCGTTGCATTGGCTCTGAGCTGGAAGAACAACATCATCCGTTTGTTTAGAACATTCCAGGGAACAAAGAGATCAAGATCTTTGGTTTTTGAAAAGTAGCCTCAGAATTGCCACTAAACTATTCATAGGATAAGATGGACCAAACTGTAGAACAGTTACACTTTCATTTAGTTGGAGGTGGGTTTTTGACATCCAAGGTTCAAGGTCCTTAAGGCAAACTAAGAGGGATTTTATGGATTTATGACCAGCTTGCCTTAGGGGAAGGTACAAATGTCTAGCGTTCGCATCTTAGTGGAGAGAAATATTACATTTCCGAAAAATAAAGCCCAGAGGCAGCTCGTAAATTATAATGAGACTGAAATGAGGCCCAGGATGGGAGCGCACGGTACACCACAGGGGATGGGTGCTAAAGAAGAGGGCAAGTTTGAAGTAGCACGTTTTGGGGAAACGCCCAGAACGTCTACCTTTCCTTTGAGATCCTTCCGGAGGATGCCGTGGTTGATTGCGTCAGACTTAAGGTCATTTCTCGTAGACATTAAGGTCTACGAGATTTAAGGTGGCACCGTTCCCAGAGTCCTCTACCAGTACAAGGTCATTTAACACCTTGAAGAGAGCTGATTCTGTACAATGACGCACACCACACTGTACATACATCAATTGTATGTAAACCAACAGTTGCCTACTATTACAAAGCATCCATATGTTTGTGTGTTCATGTCTACTCTACAGTACTCAGCTGAAATAGAAGCGAGCGTAACCTTTTACCAGAGAAAAAAGGGTGTTTGTCGAAGACGAGCACTTCGCAGTACTCGGGATAGGTACGGTGGAGATTACAAAAGGCACTTGGTATTTGAGTAGCTCTCTATCTTTTAGTGTTTGTGGGTTTGTGTTGAGCTGGAACAATTGCATCCTGGCTCTGTCATGATATTTAAACACGGCAGCCCACACACCGACTGGAAAAGCAATCAGCGCAACCTCGGTTAATGTTCATCTGTCAGTAATGAATTTGTTACATTGTTATTTGGTGAATTTCCTTCCTCTGATGTCTGCGTACAAACCCTTTGTTTGAATCCTGATTACGTCCTACTGAAACAGATATGTTCTTGTGTGTGTGTGTGTATGTGTGTATATGTGTGTATGTGTGTATGTGTGTGTATGTGTGTATGTGTGTGTATGTGTGTGTATGTGCATCTTCCTTCTTCTGTGAAAACGAATCGCTGACTTTCTTCCTCTATGGTTTCTCCAGACCCTTCCAACGACGCAATACGAGCTGGAGATTGTAGCTAAGGACATGGCAGGAAGTGAGGTTGGACTAACGGGAACCGCCACCGCCACCATCACCATCACGGACAAGAATGATCACGCCCCAGAATTCACACACTCTCTGGTGAGAGCGCTTTTCTTCTCCCTCCCTCTCTCCCCTGCTTTGCCCCTCGCCCCTCTCTCCTTTGCCTAGAAGTATGTATGTAAGTATGTAAGTAGGTATGTATGTCTGTATGTATGTGTGTATGTGTGTGCATGTGCGTGCGTGCGTGTCTGTGTGTGTCGGTGTGTGTGTGTGTATGTGTGTGTGTGCGTGTGTGTACACGTGTGTGTGAGTGTGTGTGCGTGTACAAGCATGTGTGCGTGTGTGTGTGCATGAGTGTGCGTGTGTGCGTACATGGGTGTGTGTGCATGTGTGTGTGCGTGTGTGTGTGTGGGCTGGGGGGGTCTTACCCTGCCAGTCCCAGCCGTGTCCATCACACAGACAGACCTTGCAGAGAAGCAAATTCCCACGGCATCCATCACTGGAATCACACACATCGCCCATAATTCACTCAGAAGTGATGCAGAGGATCACACAGACCGACACGAACACACGCACGCACACACACAGACGAGAACGCAAATGCACGCACACGTTCACTGGCTTATCCACGATGACCTTTGCTTAGCCATTCTAAATGATTGCCTTATAATTCAGTGCCTGTCTAAGAAAAAGCTAAGGAGATTGTTCTAGTGTGTGAGAGTACGTGCGTGTTTGTGTGTGTGCGCACGCGTGTTTGTGTGTGTGTAAAATAAACAACACATCGTTGTTGTCAGGTGATGTGGGTGCAGGGAGGAGATAAGGATGCGTGTGTAAGAGGAGTGTGAGCTAACGTTCTAAGCTGCTGTGAT
>BROE01000003.1:13522243-13529626 GCA_036571765.1 Plecoglossus altivelis | reverse complement strand
CCTCTCCCCCCCCCCTCCAAAAAACACAGGAGTCCTCACCTGCTGTTGATAGTGACCCATGGCTCAGAGCAATCAAGACTGCCCGTTAGCTGGCCAGAAGTTCAGGAGAGAAACTTGGGCGTTCAGGGGCATTCATTTCATCCTGAGTCGTGGATCAAACCGACCGACAGCACTTCGCCTCTTCCATCTGGCCCTTTTACAAAGCAGCGAGTTAGGCTGCCGTGAGACGGAACGCAAACAAACTCCTCAGTCTCATGACAGCCGCGAGCGCTTTCTCTCTGAGGTGATCATGTCTTCCAAAGACTATTCCAACACCTTCCTGTATAGGTGGGAGCTAAACTCTTCCAAAAGTGTACCGTGGCTGAGTCTTACTGCCACCATGTAAGCACATTTGTTGTTTCACTGTAAACCCCTAAGTTCCTGAGACCTTAATTGTGCCTCCGTCTCCAAAGCAAATGCAATGACTAGAATACGGACTGCTGCCAGTCACCTTAATCAAGTTTCCAAAGCAAAGCTGCTTTTCCCAGCCATATGATTCATCTGAGATCTATCTATAGACACAGTGGGAACCAAGCCTGCTCTGGATTTAATAACACTGCAGGTAAGCTCATTAGCTTCCCTGGGCTATACAACTGAAGGCGTGTGTGCATGCGTGGGTATGTGTGCGTGCGTGCATGCATGCGCGTGGGCGTGTAAGTGTTTGGGGAAACGTTCTTGTTACAGGAGTCGGGATGGCATGTGCACATTTGTTGTGTTGATCAAGAACCCAGCTATATCTGTCTGTCTCTTTGTCTGCCGTCGGAGGAGACGCGGTTCTAAGCTGTGTGGGGAGAGGAGCGGGAGCTGGGGGAATCATGTCACTCACAATATCCAGTTATCATCACACGGAGACACAACGATAGCCAGAGAGGGAAAGAAAGAGAAGGAAAGAGAAAGAGAGAGAGGGAGAAAGAGAGGGAGGGAGGGGTTGAGATATTGAAAACCGATTAAGAGATATTGAGATGCTAACACTGACGTGTGCAGGAATGTGTCCTATATGATGTCATATCCTCCTCTAAGAGGGGGCTGCCCAGACTATGATTACAGCCGCTAAAGCAAACCCTTCATCTTTCAATTCCACCGCAGCTCCTTCCTATCTGGGCTGAAAGAGGGGCTCAGACCAGCTGAACTGTCCCCAGTGTGTCTGCAGTGTGTCTCCAGCAAAGTGCTCTCCTTGAACTTACATTTCTAGTCAACTTTCCTGAGTTTGTTTTCCTACTTAAGGGGTTCTAATGGAGACCCTTGATGAAGAGCTGTAATGAAGTTTCAAGGTGGAAAAAATCCATGTGGTTGAAGTGTCGTGCTTTGCAATTATATCTCCAACACAGTGCCTCCAGTCTACATCTCTAGCACAGTATCCTCCACTCTACATCTCTAACACAGTATCGCCCAGTCCACAGCTCTAGCACAGTTTCCTCCAGTCTACATCTCTAACACAGTATCCTCTAGTCTACATCTCTAACACAGTATCCTCCACTCTATATCTCTAACACAGTATCGTCCAGTCTACAGCTCTAGCACAGTTTCCTCCAGTCTACATCTCTAACACAGTATCCTCTAGTCTACATCTCTAACACAGTATCCTCCAGTCTACATCTCTAACACAGTGTCCTCCAGTCTACAGCTCTAGCACAGTGTCCTCCAGTCTACAGCTCTAACACAGTATCCTCTAGTCTACATCGCTAACACAGTATCCTCTAGTCTACATCTCTAACACAGTGTCCTCCAGTCTACAACTCTACACAGTGTCCTCCAGTCTACATCTCTAACACAGTGTCCTCCAGTCTACAGCTCTAACACAGTGTCCTCAAGTCTACAACTCTAACACAATGCCCTCCAGTCTACAACTCTAACACAGTGTTTCTAGTCTACAGCTCTAACACAGTGTCCTCCAGTCTACAGCTCTAACACAGTGTCCTCCAGTCTACAGCTCTAACACAGTGTCTTCCAGTAGACAGTGTCCTCCAGTCTACATCTCTAACACAGTGCGCTCCAGTCTACAACTCTAACACAGTGTCCTCAAGTCTATCCCTACCTTCCTCTAGGCTGTCAATAGGAGTGTCTAGCAGAAGATAAGTCCCCTAGTCCATGTGCCCTCTCCCTTTCTCTCTTTTGTTGGTGGCCAGGGAAATACACTACGCTTAGAACTGGCTCTGTCTAAGCTGTTTGTCTCAGAGATCAACCCTGCAGATACAAACACACACAAACACAAAAACAAGGCTTTCTGTGCGGTGGTTATTTCTCCTAGTCTGCCTCTCTGTTGGTGCTTCTTTGGGGATTGAGGTCCAGTCAGGGCTTAGTGGTCACACACACACTCTCTCACACACACACACACTCACGCGCACACACACGTCTGGCCATTTTTTTGCTGAACAGTTTTAGCTGAAACTGGACTGGCCAGTGGTGCGCATGTGTGTGTGTGTGTGTGTGCATTTGTTTGTCTTTGTGTGTGTGTGTGTGTGTGTGTGTACATTTGTTTGTCTTTGTGTGTGTGCCTCTACTTGCTGGTGCTCCTTAGGGGATGAAGATCTTGGCAAAGGCCTGGTGATTATTTTATTTCTGGCAAACACCGAAACCTGCCAGCCAGTGGTCCGTGTCAGGTTGCAAGTGTGTGTGTGTATGTGTGTGTGTGTGTGTGTGTGTGTGTGTGTGTGTGTGTGTGTGTGTGTGTGAGAGAGAGAGAGAGAGAGAGAGAGAGAGACAGAGAGACAGAGAGAGAGAGAGAGAGAGAGACAGAGAGAGAGTTAGTGAGCATTCAAACATACCACTGGAAAACATAGCATAGTATTCAAAATCAAAAATAGTAAAATGCTGATGCTGAATTCCTGCTGATTACCACCACCTGATCACAGCATCCTTGCATGAGGCTCCCTTGTCTCGCTCCAGCTCACACTAACAGAGTGTGGTGTGTGTGTGTGTGTGTGTGTGTGTGTGTTTGTGTGTGTGTGCATGCGTGTGTGTGTATTTGTGTGTGTATGCACAGGTGTGTGTGTGTGCGAACACCAGCAAACTGCGCTCTGCGGACACCTGCTGAGCAGGGAGTAGGCATGATTAGTGATTTTTGTGGAGGTTCCATTAGTGATCTGTAGAACGCATGTATACTACGGCCTCATTTAAGAGGTGTGTAAAGAGGACTGAGCTGTGTGAAAACTGTGCGTAGCTCAGTGGGGGGCTCTGCATGGAGAGGGGTGGTATGGTGCTTAGCAACAAGCCCATCTTCTCTAACGACACTTCTAGCATCATCTGCCCCAACAAAGAGCGAATGGCAGCGTGTAAAGAAGTATCATAATGATGTATATTTTAAAAGATGTCTGGCATATATGTGACAGTTATATGACAATAAACGTCATCGGGAATCAATGGACAGTGAAAGGTGCCAAAGAAAAGTACTCAACAAAAGAGAGTCATTCCTAACCAAAATATGGCTCTATAATAAACAGGTGCCACTTACTCCTAACCTAGTGATTCTGAGCACAGGTTTGCCACATGATAGGATGGAGGGTCATAGGCAGCTTACCTATTCCAAAGCCCCTGTGTGAACGAACAAAAAAACTACAAAATCCATAATGCCTCGTATCGGCCCAAAAGGGAAACTAGACGCTAAAGAGGAGGATGATACAATGACCACAGACCATCTCAGTAAAATACAAGATAAACACTACAAACACAGAACCGAGTCAACTACAAACACAAACAAGACACTTAAATGAAGACGGATGAGCAGTTGATTGGCTGGAAGCGGCGCAGCCAGTGATGAGAAATTGAGTTGAGAGCCAATCCCGGATGAACACCTGAATACAGCCATTACAGTGAAGGGACGACAACACGTAGCACACAACCGTACAGACACAAAAATATGTGGGTTATACAGAAACATGTGGTCATAACAACATTCATTTACGCTTTCTGGAGAACCTAAGATGGATCCCATTTGCGGTTTGTTGAAAAAACGTGGAACTAAAGATCAGGCATTTCCCCTGTTAGGATTAGATCGGAGTGATCCCTTCATCTGATATGAGCTTCAGTATGAGAAGCTAAGCCACTGTCTCTCTCACTCTCTCACTCTCTCACTCTCTTTCTTTCTACTCAGAAAACTCCTGCAAACAATTGAAAAGCTTTTGAACATGTTATGTTTGGACCCAACAGAAGACAACCTTGCTGTCACCCGGAGACGTCCCTGGGTCTAAGACGATGTGCCAGAGAGGAGAGACATTGTAGTGGACTACCCAAATAGAAGAGGCTTTTATCTGCACAATAATACCAGCCTTAAATGCAACATTCTGTTCCAGAAAGATTACACTGTAAACTGGGATATAATAACTGGCCGCCCGAGAGAGAGAGAGAGAGAGGGAGAGAGAGAGAGAGAGAGAGAGAGAGAGAGGGTGTTGGGGTGGTTAGACAAAGAGAGAAGGGGAGGGGGTGATATTGAGAGAGATAGCGAAAGTAAGTAAAAATGGAATTTCAGTACTGGCTGTCGGTGACACAAGAAATTCAGAAGTACGCCTGCTGACAATGTTCGCTGTAGCAGAGTGTCAGACCAGCAGAATCGCAGGCTGATATACATCTGATTGAGGACAAGTTGCAACAATAGATCGGGGGGGGGGGAAGATAGACGATGAGAAGCAAATCATTTCATTGGAAATGGAATGACCGTGTGCGTGCGTGTGTGTTCTTGACATGGTCTTCCCACGTGTGACATGAAGAGAAGAACATTCTGAACTTGAGGCATATGCACTCTCCACCTCTCCGCCAACTTCTTTACTTCAACCATTCTATCTCTGCGGAGAGGAGAGGAACGAATTGAGGGGAGAGAAAGGAGAGGTGCAAAGAAAGCAAAGATAGTGTGACTGGAAGGTTTTAGGCTCAGAAAGCATGAGAAGGAAGTCATAAATGGAACGTTTCAAAGCCAGAGGTATCGTATTCCAACATTCTCATGATGGAAGGCAGCGTAGATTAAACAAAAACAAAAGAAGACTTGCCGGCCTATCTATCTCATCCTTTTTAACCCACATAAAAAACAATTAGTGCTGTATCAGTGTCAAAACTGTGTTTTCATGTCTTGAATGATGCCATCTGAGCTGCAGCTGGTGCCTTGGAAGCACACGCACACTCTCACACACACACACACACACACACACACAAAAGCTCTTCTTTTCTTCTGCGTGCATGCGGTTGTGCGCGTGTGTGTGCTGTGGTGAGTGGGTGAGAGAGAGTGTGGTTTCGTGGCAGGCGAGGGATTGGGACAGAGAACCATTGTGAGATGTGGTTCAGCATGATCGGTATTAATCAGAGGCCAAGAAGCCACTGCAGTGCAGGCGACTGCTGGAGAGTCTGAGAGGGCGAGCGGCTACGCCGACGCCATTCCATTCCTGTCTAGCCAGACTGATGAAGAGGAGGATGGCGAGGAGGAGGAGGAAGAGGAGAGGGGGAGAGAGGAGTAGTGGGTGTGGGTGTTCAGCCGCTATAAAACAGATGGTGATAACGAGGACAACAACGGCAATGAGACAAACTCCTGACGCACTGTTGGGAGAACATCTTTTAAAGACCTGTCACACTGCATGTTTTAGTTAACTCACCCCTCCTCCTTTCCCTCCTCCCCTCCCTCTCTCTCTTCCCCTCCTCCTCTCTCTCTCCCTTTGAATCCAGTTCCCAGCGAACATGGACGAGGGTTCCACGGGGGTGGTGGTCAACCTGACCGTGGACGACAGAGATGACCCCACCACAGGGGCGTGTCGGGCGGTTTACTCCATCATCAACGGAGACCCCACCCAGAGCTTTGAGATTCACACCAACCCGGACAACAACGAGGGCATGCTCTCTGTCATTAAGGTATCTGACAGACGTACTGCAACACACGTACATGCCCATCTGGTGAATTCTGAGTTGCCATGGGTACTGTACGTAGCTTGAAATTATGCATTTTCCTTCACTTATGTTTTCTTCTATCCTCTTCTACTTTTTGTCCTCTTCCGATCTTCTTTTCCCTTCTTTTCTTTTCTTCTTCTCCTCAACATCTCCTGACTTCTCTTCTCATTCTTCTCCTCTCTTCCTGTCCACCTCCTCGCTCTCTCTCCTCCCTCCCCCGCCAGCCTCTGGACTATGAGAGCACAGCATTCCACACGTTGCTCATCAGGGTGGAGAATGAGGACCCCCTGGTGCCTGATGTGGGTTACGGGCCCAGCTCCACCGCCACAGTACACGTGACAGTGCTGGACGTGAACGAGGGGCCCGTCTTCTTCCCGGACCCCCTGATGGTCACCAAGATGGAGAATGTTCCGGTGGGCAGTTTTGTGGCGTCGCTCAACGCCACAGACCCCGACTACCTGCAGATTCAGAGCATCAGGTGAGTGCATCACCAGACAAACAAGCGGACCAACGCAATGATTGGCAAGCGGAGGCATGGCCTGACAAACAGATGGACAGACAGATTAACAGACAGCTGGACAATGGAGGCCTTTTTACTCCTGGTATTCTGCTCTGGCGGGCTTGAACGGCACTCATGGTTATCGATTGAAACAGATTTAGAAATACATAGAGGACATTTTCCAATGAAGTTGTAGAAGGCGATATCTGACTCGTCTTCCACGACTCTTTCGCTCCTCTCATCAGTGCACCATAGGGAGGGGTCAGATTATCTTTGATCACACCTGTCCTGCAAAGTCTGGTCCAGCATTGACGCCAGAGACAGCCAATAACAGGTGTAGCCTGCCATGACAGTACGCCTCCTAGTTACCAGAAATCCCTCCATCTGATGTCTCTCGCCCATCAATTCAACCCTTCTCTCATCAGTCCCTCCATGTCTCTCATCTGACTGCCTGCCAACAAGGTAGACGCTTGTAGTGGTTCCTATGTCAGTCAGATGCTTCCCATAAAAAGGCTAGCTGTCATGGTCGTACATGTGTAGGACTGCTGAATGACTCAGCAAGATGACTTTTAAATAGTCAACTCCGGGTGTCACGCTGAAACTGTTCCTTGCTGTCTTTGAAAGGATGATTAATGGTGCTGGGTTGAAGAGATAAATTCTTCCCCGGCTGCATTCCAAGATGGAGACTTGGTCACTCCTTGACAGGTTTTAAGACCACTGATTGATTCTCCATTTGTGGTGGCCTTTTTTTTTCTGGAAGCGTGGGAGTTATGTAATACTCTACAAAGATTTATTTAAATTTACCATGATTTAAACGACCCAGTAATTAAACTCCACCAGATTATGAGTTGGCTGGCCATCTTAAAAGTGCTCCTCGACTGAGAGAGGCAAGGTGTGGGTGGACATTCTCCTTCTAAGTCTCCCTTTCCCTCCTCGTCTCTCTCTTTTCTTTCTTTCTTCCCTCCCCTCACCTGCTCCTT
>BROE01000003.1:13499743-13519743 GCA_036571765.1 Plecoglossus altivelis | reverse complement strand
TGAGTGTCCCTGAAGTAGGTTCTAGTCAGCTCTCAGAAACGGGAAACAACTCAACAAGTCAGCCGCCTAACCACACTGCTCACTTTCTGTCTTCCACACCGCGCTGGGTGTTCCACAATACTCTATCTGATGTGTAGTCCTTTCTGTTCCAAATAGAGAGCCAGTCAAAAGAGCAGATATATGTACATCTACATATCAAGTGAAAGACTGTGAGTGAGAGAGACTGAGAGAAAAATGGGTGGGGGTGGGGGCAGAGCCTGCAGACAGATAATCATGTTGCCAGGATATAATTAAAATGATTCAAAAAATGCCAAAAGGAGCAGACAGAGAGACTGAGCGGTGAGGCCTCAGTGAAGCACAGATAAATTGCTTTTCTCCATGTTAATTACAGGGTTATGATTTTCTACTGATGCAAAGAGCTGCCTTTTTTCTGCCTTATTATGATAATAAATTTCATTTTTATGTGTTGTGCTGCTGAGGCATGATAATTTATGGAAATAGTGTTACAGCAACTGCTATTATCTTTACAGAAACAAGTGTGGGTGTGTGGGTGTGTGTGACCTGTTCCCAGATCAGAGTTTAAACCACTATCAATGATCAGTTGTGTTTTCTATAGCATTAGCATAGCGAACACGCAATTCAGGAGAGGGTTTATCTCTTACTGTCTCTGGCAGTCCATCAAACCCTCTGCAGTACTGTAACTCAGAGAGAGAAAGAGAGAAGGAGAGAGAAGGAGAGAGAGAGAGAGAGAGAGCGAGAGAGTGAGAGAGCGAGAGAGCGAGAGAGTGAGAGAGAGAGAGGTTGGAAAGGGGGTTTGGAACGATAGGGGGTGAAAGGGGAGATGAAAAGAGGAAGAGTGAGATTGAGAATGAGAGAGGAAAGATACAAAGGAAGATAGTGAGAGAGGACAGAAAGAGAACGACAAACGGAGCGAGAGAGAGAGAGACAGAGAGAGAAAGACAAACAGAGAGAGAAAGAGAGAGAGAGACCCACCCATGAGTACTGGGGACAGACAGACGGGCCCCCTAGGGGAGCTGGAACACAGACACACTGACAAGCTGCTTGATCTGCCATCTCCAACAGGACAGCTGGCTACATCTCCTCTGATCCTGCTGCTCTGGAAGACAAGTAGAGGGGAGATCACAAGAAAACAAGCCCTACCTCCAAACACACACAATTACATACGCACACACACACAAAGTTACTGCAATTGAGTAGAGTTGCCTGTCTGTTCTTATTGCACATTTATCTCCTTCAAAATATCCACCTTCCTCTAATAGGCTACGTCAACAGTTATGTGTGGCGCGCCTCCTGCCAGTGCTGTGTGGGTGCGTGTGTGTGTGGATGTGTGGCTGTCTTTGTGTGCGTGTGTGTGGGTGTGTGTGTGGGTGTTTGTGTGTGGGTGCACCTCGTCCCAGGTGTTTAGGTCAACTCTAAGCAGACATGGATGAGGGGTCTGGTCTCTCAGATGGGACCCCTGTCACACACATGGCTGAGTGATGGATGGATGGTGGGATGGATGCAGGAGGGATGCAGGAGGGAGAGAGAGAAGAGCCAGTTTTAGTCCTAACGAGGCGTTAATGAAGGGCCCCGAGCATGATAGTATGTTGACAGGTTGCTTTGATTTTCCTCTCCGTCTGTCAGAGAGCTGATTGATGGGGCGTCCATCACTGTTTGTTGTCCCCCTTCTTGCGTTCTGGCCACGCACCACTGGGTCAATGGGAAGTTGATGGGATGCAGGTCTCTAAACAGGTGTGACAGTAGCCAAGTGCCCTGGCAACAACAATGGTAATAATTGGGCACTTGGAGGTTGTTTTCCCTAACAGACGCTTTCTCACCTGTCCTCCATGCAGACCCTGAACGCCTGCGTATCTGTGATGTCGAAAGAGAGAACGGCGTGGAATGAAATAGAGCGAGTGAGAGAACCTGGGAGACGGAAAAGAATAGGATGTTGATGTGGGTAGAGTAGAAACTAATAGAGAAAAGAAGTGACTCTGAAGTATTCTGGCAAAGTTTCAAATGCCTATTATGAAGTATGTAAAATCACACTGCACTTAGGGAACTGAGGAAGAAGGACATTGCTCCTTTCAATCAACTGCATGCAGCTCTTTTATGTGTGTATGTGCCTGTGTGTTATGTCAAGCCATCCTAAGGTTAGAAGCTCTATATGTATTACTGGTTATAGTAATGCCCCCCCCCCACACACACACACACACACACACACACTCACGAGCTAGCATTTTCATCAGATTTTAGTTTTCGTTCGATTTTAGTTTGCAGTGTGTACTGTATTCTATCCATGGATACATACCTGTATTGAACGCGGTAAAAAAGATCACTGGTTGCTTTTAGGACATCCATTATTTGGATGTCCTAAAATTCCATGGGAGACTTAGCAGCTGTGTGTATGCTTGACTGCAGTGGTGTCTATGCTTGTGTGCATTAGTCTGTCTGTGTGTGAGAGAGTGATGCTTGTTCAGGATGTTCTGTAGCTTTTTTCAGGTTGAGTGTGTGTCCAGACCAGTGAGCAGGTCTAGTTTGGTAGTCTACGTGATGAGGAAGGTGCTTGTTCACGCTGATGACTGCCAGGCTCAGTTTAACGTCTACGTACTCTACTGTCACTGGGAAAATGCCCCATGTTCGGAATCCATTCACGGATGCCCTATCTCATGCTCACACACAGACAGACACACAAAGACACACAGTGTCACATAAATAAATGAGCGTTCTCACCAGTCTAGGCCACATACAGAACACTTTTTTTTTAAATCTTGACCCTTTTTCTGAAATCCCTATTCCTCCTCCTACACTCAGCTCAACTCCAGTCATGCACCACCTGTTTACGGAGTGGAATTCAAGATGTGGATGCAGCTCACACGCAGCCCATCACGAATCCTTTAGCTCACGCTGTCATTCAGAACACTTATCATAAATATGGACGACCGTGTGGGCGGAATTAATTCCTCAGTCAAACACTTTCAAAGTGGTTCAAAGTAAATTACTACAAGTGTTCAAATGGTTGTAGCGAGGGTCTCTCTCTCTCTTCGTGTCTCCGACTCTCTCTCTCACTCGGTCTCTCCTCCCCCCTCTATCTCTCTCTCACTCTCTGTCTCCCCTTCCTCTCTCTCTCTCTCTCTCGGTCTCTTTCACCCAGTCACCTCCCCCCTTTATCTCTCTCTCTTGCTCTCTCTATCTCCTCATTCCCTCATTCTCTTTCTATCGTACCCTAATGTCACACCTCCCCCTCGTCTTCTCACACACATGCGTGCACGCACACACACACATATTAAACAAATTCATCTGATGCAACAGCAGTGTAATGATGTCCCCTGGAGGAAGCCTCCTCTTGTTCTTCACTGTTCTTCTGGAGTCAGATCTCAGAACATCGGATGAGCAACCTGCTTTAGAATCTTGGCTCGTCTGCCGGGCTGCAAACATGCTTTCAAGCTTGTAATCATTCTTCTTGGGATGACCCGTGGGTGTGCTGTTTGAACTAACACTAACACCCTCTCCTTCATGAGACTTGTACCCACCCAGGGCTGCCCCCGTCTGACATGGAGGTCTTTGTCTGTGTGCGTGTGTGCGTGTCCGTGTTTCCAGGCTTCTCCACGGCCTCTTCCGTTACTCACAATGCTAATGCTAATTAGCATGTCGCCCTACTGAGTCAGATACGAATGTGTTGCTGATGGCTTTTTAATGTGTGTCTAATGGCCCTTCCCACCCAGGACTAATGGGCTGTACTTGTGTTTGGGGAGCGGGAGAAGCTCCACAGCTGTATCATCCAGAGGTATCATGGAGATTCCATAGGAGGAGGCACACCCCTCCCAACCTACCGTGCTCTGCTCCGCTTGGGAGGCACACATTCCCAACAGCGTTGCTGTGGTTCAAGTCAAGGACGAATGACAAGGAAACTTTAAGTACCTCACCACACCGTTACCGGCACTGCTAGCTGCCAAACGCGGCCTGTTTGGGTTCATCAGCAGGTTTCTGGAGTGAGCTCCGCTCCGGGGTGAACAGGTCAACGTCCTGGACAGGGCGCGAGTTGTTGTTTTGATCATAGATGCAGTGCAGAGACAGGAGGATCCGATGCTCAGCGCGAGTGCTAGGATGGTGGAGATTCTACACATGCAAGGGACCGAGGAGAGAGAGGAGGGACGAACGAGATATGGAAAGTGAGAAAGAGAGGGGGAGAGAGCGAGCAAACGAGATAGAGAGAGAAGGGGAGAGAGAGAACGAAAGGAAGAATTAATCCAAAATGAACTGCTAAATCATGGCATGAGAACCATTATAAACCAGATAGAGCCTGTTGAAATACGTCCTTTATAAATCTGCGAGCAAATAAAGGATGCTTGAACAGCAAATATAAGCAAACAAACCACTTAGCTCACCTAGCAGAGGAATGGAAGAATAGCTCATATAGAATAGCTCACTACATGTCTGTATCACGTCTGTCTCTGACTGGTCTTTACAGCAGGGGATCATCACCACATGTTCAGCTCTTCATCACCAGGAGGAGATAACCACCCTCATTGTGCTTGTATGTGTGCAAATGTGTGTGTGTGTGTGTGCAAACGTGTGTTTTACAAGGAGAAAGAGGATCATATTGTGGCTTTTTAGTCTTAAAATGAGCCGCGTGTGTGTAAGTGCAGATAGCGAGCTCCAAAGCCAGTTTTCTAACTCATATCTCATCACACGCCATCTTCAGACCTTCGAGATCATTAGCCTTCGACACATGCTTGTTTCCACGGTGATGCCAACTTTTTTTATCATCTATCACGGTGACTGAGTGACCCTAGACGAACTCTGGACCACTCACACCCCAGACACACACATACTCACACAAGGTACAAACATGCTCTCCACTCGCACACCCATGCACATACACCTGAAGCACAATTTGGTTGTATTGCCATGTAAGTTTTCACAACACGGAATTAACTGTGGCAGGAAGGAACATGCAATGACAATACGCGGATCTCATTTGAAAAAAGAAAGTTGAACGTATACATGACATAAAAAGTCTACACTAAGCAACTAAAAAAGAATTGAAGAGCTTTATATATGTATAATACCTACATTTGATACAAACATAAAATAGATATAAATATAAAAAGTTACAAAAGATATCGGATAAAATAGGGTAGCAAAAAGGGGCAGCATAGTGACCATCTGAGGCTGTTGTCATCAGCGCCATATTGAATCTTCTATGCATAAACACCCAAGACCCCAACTTCGAGTCTTTCGAAGTCTCAAACTTTGTTGCTGGAGCCCTTTGCTCCAGCGACACAATGACATTGATTGTTATATTATAACCATTGTGTGGAGCTGTTGGAAGCAGGGCATTGAACAAACTGTGATACCTGGATTAATAAGCAAACTAATATCTGCCATAACGCTAATAAGCAAACTCATAACAGTACCAGAACACCTGGATTAATAAGCAAACAGACGTTGGAGCCAAAAAAATTGATTTCCTTTCGAGAAAACTGCTAATAACACAGATAGGAAGAAGAACATTATTGCAGCTATTTCTCATCTATTTTAGGTTTCATGATTTTTCATGCATTTGTTCATCTCTCTATGTCGTAAACTTCAAGCCAACTTCTTTTAATTGTATCTATTCCAACACACCCATACACGCGTGTGCACACACAACGGACGACCATTGCCCAGAGGTAAAATGAGATCCATGTGGCGTGCATGCCTGTTGTCCTATGGTTGGCCTCTACCATCTCCAAGCATGGACGAAAGAGTCTCTCACCCCGCCCTCCACCCCTCCTCTCTCTCCTACACACTGCTACACTGCTCAATACTTCACTCAGCTATTGTCGTCAGCGCGGGTTTCCAAGGTAACTCCGAAAATGATTTGCAGCAAGAGAAGACGTGCTTCTGATATTGTTTTATATTGCATTCATACCTTTATTACCTTCTGTCATGTTTGAGTGGTGCCCGTATTCTCCCAGAGATTGACGGGCGGTTGTGATCAGTCGCGAGTAGCCTCCTTCTCTGGCGTGCGCGTGAAGGGCAACTCCTGCTGGAAACGTGTTGTGATAAAAGCTTTTAAACACGCCACATCTCCCTGGCAGCTTGCCCCGCATTCCTGACAGACCGTGTTCTCTTGCTTATTAGTTAACTCATACTAGTTGTCTGGGGGGCTGCGAAGATTGTCTTCCTGCGAGTTGGAGTGAGCGTGTTTAAGTATATACACATGTACATTCGAGAGACGATGTTAGTCATTACTGTGACCCTCATATAATGTGTTGCCCAATGTTCCATTACAACTGAAAGTGTAAGTAACAGTCTGCCAGAGGGGGTCAGGACAGTATGGGGGAGCAGTGTGTGTGTGTGTGTGTGCGTGTGTGCGTGTGTGTGTGTGTGTGTGTGTGTGTGTGTGTGTGTGTGCGTGTGTGTGTTTCTCCTGTGCTGCTGCTGCTACCAACGACTGTTGTTGACAAGTGGTTGTGTTGTGGTCCGGTCAGGTTTGCGGTGCTGAGAGACCCAGCGGGCTGGCTGAGCGTGAACCCGGTCCGAGGGACGGTCAACACGTCTGCGGCGCTGGACCGCGAGTCGCCGTTCGTCCACGACAACAAGTACACAGCTGTCTTCCTAGCAACAGACAACGGTGAGTGAGGCTCTGGAAAGTTGCAACATGGTCAAGGGCTGATTTGGCCTGCTCTGGGCTGGCAGTTGTGGGTGTGAAAAAAGTCACGACAGTACTTAGTTACCAGGCTCTGCGTTACACCACGGCAACGGGTGACAGAGTCTCACCCTGACGCAGGTTTAATGATCCTTCGGCTGATGAGATGAGATCTCCAGCTCGCCACAGTCAGAGGTCAAACGAGATACGGCCTATCTGAGCTCGTTGTTAGACAAAACCGGCTCCCTCCGGTGGGTCTTGCTCTCTGTCTTCTCCCGGTCTTTCCGGCGAGGGAGCACAGACGTTGAGGCACATCAATAACTAGATCTGTCAGGTTGTGTCAGCAGGTAGCCACGCAGCATGGGAGGGGAGTACAGAGCAGTCCTGGGGAGATGGTGGGAGGGTGACAGGCAGGAGACTGGCAGAGAGGGACAGGAAGGACAGGAGGAGGAGGAGGAGAATGAAGCAGGGGTTGAGGAGAAAGAATGAGAAAGAGAAGGAAATGTTTAAGGCCTCAGTCAAGACTAATCCGTTCATGCTTCCTTTTCTTTTATTGCTTTTACAGTAATGGCCCCTGCAGGAGAACGTCTTTCTCTGGTGCTCCATAATAGTACCGCCTGTTGTTTGTCACATTTCATTTTATTTCACTGTACTTTCGTGGTATAAAGTCCACATTTATGAGGTCTAGGCCCCTACTGTAGTCTGACAGTAAATCCTCTTTTATGAGGGTTGCTCCGGTGCGTGTTAGTGCGTGCTCCCCGTGAGGCTAAGATCAAGTAATACCTCTACCGTGTGTGAGGAAGTGTGTGTGTGTCTGTAAACATGTCAATCTGTATGTGTGTGTCTGTGCGTCTGCATGCGTGTGCACATCTGACAGAGCAGAACAGAAATAGATTCCCTCCACCTGCAGATTCTGCTCTGTCATTGGCTGACAGAAGCCTCCTTCTGTTTGGTCTTACAGCACGACTATATGGTCTCTTGGTCATCAAGCGCACCATTGGTCGGATATGGATAAAGATAGAAAGAAAGAAAAAAAAGGAGAAATGAAGAGACAGGCGGAATGAGGAATAAAAGGACCTAGGATGGACAGAGTAGTTTGAAATACGGACGAGGAGGATGAAAGGAAGGGGAAGTTTGGAGAGAGGGCATGTGAAGAGCTGGCAGACCTACGGACCATAGCAAGATGAGGAACGAGCTCCCAGAAATGTCCTCTGGATGGATCGAAGAAGAGGAGGAGGAGGAGAGAGAGAGATGAAGAGTAAGGATGTCAGCCAGTAATCAGGGCCAGTGGTGGGGTGAGAGAGGAGGTCTGGGAAGCCAGAGGGAGAGTGATGGGCCATTGATTGACTTGTGAAAAGGCGGATGTCCCTTTTCCGGATTGATTATCCAGCTTAATTTTTGCCATCAGAGATCAAGAGACAGATGGAGACAAAGAGAGACGGAAAGAGAGCGAAAACACGAGGGAGAGAGAGAGAAACAGACAGAGAGAGAGAGACAGAGAGAGACAGAGAGAGAGAAGGCACACGTTAAGACCTAACACAAACAGAGCAACGCAGCATGTGGTCATAAACTTGCTGGCTCCTTCTGAGCTGACGACATGTTCCACAGTCTGATTGGAGAGGAAGATACCCCCCCCATCGCCACAGTTCAAGGGTCATCATTCCTCTGTGCCCCTGGCCTGGCCCTGCAGCTTGGTGAAGGGTTAAGGGCAGGAGGCTTTATGCTCACACAGCGTGGCAGACCAATTGCACTACAAACAGCAGAAACAAATGGATCCATTTGATACCCTTTGGTGTGTGAAGTTGCAAGACGCGCTTGGATTGCTGCAACATCAGCTGATGTGGATGCACTGAATGTGTACAGGTGTTTGTGTGTGTGTGTGTGTTTGTGTGTTTGTTTGTGTACAGTCAATAGGCAAGTGTGTGTGAGAGAGTTGGTATTTGAGCGGGTGTTTGCGTGAGTCACAGTGTGCGTGTATTCAGACACAGTAGAATGTAGACCTTTTATGCTTGTTGCAGTCCTGCTGATGTGTGCTCTTAGGTGGTCCCTAAAGGGCCAAATCTCTGTGACACATCAGCCTGCAGAGTACAGCACAGCGGAAACCTTACAATCTCACACACAAACACAGAAAGAAACACACAATTGTGTTTCAATGTTGAGTGCAGGCTCACTGGAGTCTATGTAAACACTCATCATTGGCAGGCTGTAGTTGCACACTCCGACGCTCACATGGATACACACACACACACACGCAAAACACATTCAGACAGACTGTGCCCTTATCTCAGATTCCCCACTGAGATATCAGATGTTCTCTTTCATTCCTCCTTGAGAGTGTGTGTGTGTGTGTGTGTGTGTGTGCGTGCGTGCCTGAGTGAGCGAATGCAAAGTGTGCGTGCCGTGGCGCACGCCTGTGTCAGCATACAGTTTCTGTGTAACATGGCCTATAAAAGCAAGAAAACATTAATCCATTATTTAGATACAAACGTACATGATCAAATAGGTCTGAATGCATAAATACATAAGTACTCCCTACACTGAGTAGGAACCACGGATGAGATCCCGGCTCTTTCTGTATGCATGAGGGTAGAGCGTCAGCACGCGGCATAGAGCCACGGGAGAGAGGTGCCGGAGGGGCAAGGCACCCCAAGTCTCAGCATTCAACACCTGTCGGCTTATTACCTACAAGAGCAGTCACTCATGTCCCCCAGAATCTGGCTGGGAAACACAGACACACAGAACCGATGCTGAATTGCAAATCGTTCAACCGGCGTTCCTTTCCCCCCTCCTCTCCTCTCCCCGTCCCCCCTCCCCCTCCTCCTCCCCTCTCATCTTCCCCCATGTCGTCTCCTCTTCTCTCATTCCCTCTCCTCCTTTCTCTGCTCCTCTCATCTTTCTCCTCTTCTCTGTGCTCCTTCCCTCCGACCCCTCCTTGTCAACTCTGCCCGGCCCCCATTGACATGCCAAGTGCTGCGAATGAGCCAGACATGACCCGCAGTAATGCTCTGTATCATTTACCTGCTTCATCATCCGTGGGTTCATTTGTTCCGGAATGTTTCGATGCAGTCATCTGATGCGCGTCTGTCTGTCTGTCTGTCCATCCTGTCTGGCTGGAACCTGAGGCTCAGCGAGTCAGACACGAGGACAGATGAAGGGAGATTAGAGACTAAAGGCAGACCTGTACTCAGCACAAGTGCCATTCTCTCTGCCTGCAGCCGTGTCAGTGATCCCAGGTTTGCGAATGCATATCAGAGCACGTTCAACAACAGAGGGAAATGACGGAGAAAGGGGGGGGGGGGGGGGGAGGGTGAAAGAGAGAGGGAGAGCTGACGGGGGGGGCGAGAGAGAGAGAGAGATGCAGAGTTAGCGAGCTGACTGCAGGCATGCCATTAGGTCTGTGACTGGTTCTCCCTGCTAAGTGTAGAGCTGAGTGAGTGCTCGGATTCTATTATTGATGAATCAATAGCTGGCTAATTTGGGATTTGAGACGTTACTTTTAGCAGGCAAAAACACTCCGACAGACAAAAACCTGCTTGGAATTTCAAACAGGCTGACTGGAAAGCTGGCAGGCTGGTTTACTGAATGGCTAGCTGGCTGACTGACCTGATGGATGACTGGTTGGCAGGCTTTCCCCACATCCACTATCTTGATCCAGCTGGGCAGGTTAATCGCAAGACAAGCGCGTTCCTCCTCCCCTGCCAATTAGTGCTGCCCCCGGGCCTTGCAGAGCCAGGGTGCAGGGCTGGAGGTCCAGGGCAGGGAGAAGGGTGCTGGGCAGTGGCGGGGGGGGGGGGGGGGGGGGGGGGGGGGGGGTGGAGTCAAAGCAAGGAGGGGATAATGGCACAATAATGGGATGTGCTCTGTAACACAGGGGAGATCCCAGCCTGGCGCTGCCTGGCCTTCTGTTCTCTCTCACACACAGTCTCTCCTCACTGCCTCATTACCCTCGACGCGCTCTCTCCCTCTGCCTGCGACGTGTCTCTCTCGCTCGTTCTGACTCCTCCCGTGCCCCTCAACCACCCACCCTCCCTGTCAGTCTCTCTCTCCCTCTGTCTCCTTCACTTTCTCTCTCCCTCTCCCTCTCTCCCTCATGCCCTCTCTCCTTCGACACGCGCTCCCAGATCCCGCTCTTCCTCCCTCTCTCCCTTCTTCTCTCCATGTTCTCCTGCTGGTTGTTACTCTCTCAAAGCCACTCTTGTCGGTGTTGAAAGCCTCCACCTTTTAAGCCCACGTGAAGGAGTGCAGCAGAGCAGATGCGACTTGGTACGGGGCATATCCGCTGCAAGCCACTCTCCACCCAGATGTGAGGACTCAGGAGGTCAGCCAGGCTAGTCGGAGAGGTCAGCTATGACCTCAGCTGTGTGGTACTTGGGCAGCAGTGCCCATCATTTGCCAGCTCTCTCCTAGGGTGTTTCGGAGAGTTTGTGGCCTTTGTTTGCGGTCCTGCTGAGCCAATTATGATGGATCCAATGAATGTTCAGGGGTCACTGCCACAACTGTGCTATGTGATGTTGAAACACAATCACGGCCAGAGCCTTTATTTCACAAGGCTGACGGTTGTATCCTCTTTCACTGCCCTAGGTAAAGAGAGGACTGTAATGTTACCTTGTCTCTCTCTCACACACATGCACACGGTCTCTAACTCTCTCTGTCATCCACATCCTCTCTCTGTCTCTCTCACAATCTCTCTCTCTCTCGCCCCTTCTTGTTTTCCTGGTCACAGAAGTGTTTTGGTTAGTGTCAGATGCAGGGGGGACTCTGGCCGTGGGTGGTAGGACATGAGAGATGGCTGCTGGCAGACAGAGCGACACATCTCATCCTCCTCGCTTGGCTCTCATTAGGCTGACCTGTGGACCAATCAGCTTTCGTTGTTCCCTGGGGTGCAGTGCAGTGCTGGTGCGTGAGTGCAGGGTGTAATGGCTTGTTTCCCCCCACCCCCCAGGAAAGGCCATTGCAATTAAAGATGGATCCGCTTCCTGCTGTATGCTAATGAGCTGCGATACGATTGGTCACATCTGACCTTCGCTTCCTCTTGGGCTGTCCTCTCCTTCCTGTGGTGATGGATGCGGAGGATGTGCTTCACAGTGCGTGGACCCCATGCATGCATTCAAGATTATTACGGATTAACGGTTAAATCGCATAATCAATTTAGCGAAAGGATCAATGATACAAATGTAAATAAATATTGCCGACTCGTTAATCACGTGAATATTTACAATAGAAGTGCTATGTGCATCATGTCATTATGATTGGTTTAATAAGTATTTGTTAGCTATAGCAGGTCACGACACAGCCAACACAAATACTGTTTGCTGCCTGAAGTTCCTCTTGGTCTTATCAATATTCTTCTTAGTTCTGTTACACAACAGAGTAGCCTGACTGACAGCCTAACTCGATCTTCTTACTAATTTGCCAAGCTACCACAGCACCTGTCCCTCTTTAAACGCCCTCCCTGAAGTCATCTCTCTCAATAACCTCCTCTCACAGGATTGGCCGATTGGCTGGACTCATTTAAAACGATGATCAACCAATCAGACTGTTGTGGCAGGTGGATTGTCTTTCGCGTCGCTATGGGAGACAGACCCCGTGAGTGATGGGACTGAGAACTGTAGCAGGGACTAACGGAGACCAGCTCACTCGCTGGGTTCCTACAGCAGTCTGAGGACTCATCCGCTCGGTTACTTCATCCGTCTGAAATGGTGTGAGAATAATCCTGGCATGTTTACTTAGAAGCAGAGTAGACGAGCAGGATTTGTTTGTGCCACAGTGTGTAGGCGTGTGTTCCTTATCTGAGTTTGAATTGTTATCTCTCTCTCTCTCTAGCTGTTTTTACTCGGTGTTCTCTCACCTGCAAATCCTCTTCTCTCAGCTCCTCTCTCCTTCACACCTGGAGGCAGTCTCCCCATTCTCACCCCTCCCTCCCTCTTGTCTTCTTCTTTTTTCCTCACGCATTTGCCTGTCCCCTCCCCTCTCTCCACTGGTACCCTCCTGAAGGTAGTACGCATCTCTATTCCATCTGGGAATTAGTTGGCAAGGCACCTGGGCTGTGGTGTGATCCACCCTGATGCTCTCCGGTGCGACCCCTCATCTCCTCTCCTTCTCCCCCCCCCTCCCCCCTCCACCTCCGCTTTGCTCTTCTTGTTGTTTTGTTGTTTCGTTTTCCCTTCGTCGCTTGCTTTTCCCATCGGAGAGAAAAAATAATCACAGTCAAAATAATAACAGCGATAAGCGTTTTCAGCCGAGGGCCCCCCTGTTCGAGATCAGGGACTAACACACTCAGGCTAATGGATTCTACCAAGACAAAAAAATAGACCGTGTCCATTTTGGGAAGACTCTCTCCTAGAGCTGACCTCATGTGCACTCACGCACACGCTCAGACATGCACTCACATGCGCACGCAGCCGCACGGACGCTCATGCACGCACGCGCACACACACAGACACACACGCAAACACTCAGACATGCACACACACACACACGGACACTCATACACGCACGCGCGCGCACACAGACACACACGCGAACACTCAGACATGCACACACAGACAGACAGACACTCATACATGCACGCACACACAGACACACACGCAAACACTTAGACACGCACTCACATGCACACACACACTCACATACGCATGCACTCAGATACTCAGACATGCAGACACACACCCACATACGCACAAACTCAGACATGCACTCACATGCACACACTCACACACACACAAAGACACACTTTTGCATGGAGCATCCTGAAGCTGCCCAGACTGGCGTCTGCAGTGACAGATGGTTTGAAGGAGAACAATTCCACTTTTCCCACTTTTCTGTTGTTGTTTTTTTTATTGCTCAGAAACATTCCTGCAAGTTTTTTCTCTTACAAAACCCAGATGGATAAGTGCTGTTCAAGACTACAGCGACCCCCCCCCCTCACCTCCCCACCCGCTGTTCACATGAAAGGAACAGCAGAAATAGATTATGGATTACAGCCTCACACTCACACTGTGCTGTGGCAGAGATTGGTGCTTTTAAGACTGCTGCCAGTCCCAAACCTGTTTCTCTGTGTGTGTTTGTGTGTTTGTGTGTGTGTGTGTTTTTTGTGTGTGTGTTTGTGTGTGTGTGTGTGTGTGTGTGTGTGTGCATACGTGTCAGAGTAGTAAAAAGGAACACCTGTTATTACTCCTCTGTCTTCTGCCCCTTTGTTTCTCTTCTCCTTTTTCTGTCCATCTCTCTCTAAGGGAGAATCATGCCACCGTTTGTCCAGAGCACGCCTTCTGAAGCACACTGCAACAATAAGAACACGCAGAGCTGGGACCCTGGGAGCCATTATGATCCTGGGATGTGACCCCGGGGCCCTGTAATGGGGTGATAACACAGAGGGAGAGAGACGCAGAGAGAGGGAGAGAGAGAGAGAGAGAGAGCAAGAGAGAGAGAGATAAAGAGAGAGAGAGGCAGAGAGAGAGAGGCAGAGGAAGGCAGAGAGATATGGAGACAGAGAGAGAGCGAGATAGAGAGGCAGAGAGATAGGGAGATGGATAGAGCAAGAGAGAGAGGGGCAGAGAGATAGGGAAACAGAGGGTGAAAGAGAGAGGCAGAGAGATAGGTAGACAGAGAGAGAGAGATACAGGCAGAGAGATAGGGAAACAGAGAGAGCGAGAGAGGGGCAATGAGATGGGGAGAGAGAATGTGAGCAAGCAAAAGGGTGAGAGAAGAACGGAGGAGGAGAGACAGTAAAGGAGGGAGAGAGAAGGACAAAGAGAGAGAAGGATGGAGTGTGTGAGAGAAAGACAGAGAGAAAAGGAAAAGGGTGGGGGAGGAGAGGTGAGAGTACAGTGGATTGATCAGACAGAAAGATCGATTGAAATACAGAGACACAAACAGACCAAGAGACTGAGACACAAGCAGGCAGACAGCCAGACCAACACAGGCTCATTATTCCAGCTCACAGATACGAGTGCATAAGCAGCCCGACACAAGACAGGGATATTCAAAGCGAGCTTGGCCGATATTCAGGTCAATATCCTCATTGTATTTGGCATCAAAGATGGTTTCTCATATCTGAGGGTCAGGCAAGTTCACCGGTGTAAAAGTGAAGTGGCGACGCAGTTATAGAGGATCGCGCTTTTCCCTCCGGCGAGCCTTTTATAGAGCGTGCTCGGCTACGCCATCACTCAAACCCAGGAGCGGTAGATGTAGGGGGGGCCGGGCGGCACAGCGGAGGTGGGGCCCTGGCGTGGGCTGAGTGGGGGGGGGGGGGGGGTTTATCGAAGTCAAAATGAGGACGATCATACTTCAGGCAGGTGAAGTGAGGAATAAACGGGAGCACTTCACCCAAGCTTCACAGCAGCTCTCTGCCTTCCCACACAGGCAGACAGGAGGAGGGTGGGGAGGGGGGGGCGGAGAGTGCCAATGCTGGGGGAGGAGCAGAATGAAGAGGAAGAGTGGATTAAGGGAGAGGAGGAGGGGGAGGGGGAGGAGGAGGAGGGGAAATAACAGAGTGATTAGCAGAGGGAGACTGCCCATAGAAACCCCATCAGAAGACAAATGTCTTCATTAAGCGGTAGCCAAGCACAGCGTCTGCTCGGCTCACAACAAACAGGGGACGTTCGAATCTCTTCCCCAACATCATTCTGCTCTGCGCGAAGACGGCGAAGGAGGCGGGGAAGGACAAAAGGCAAGATGAGGAGGAGGAGGAGGAAGGGTAGAAGGAGCGAGAGGAGAGGGAGGGGGAGAAGGAGGAGTAGGGGAGCAAGAGAGGAATGAGAGATGGAGAGAAGTAGATAAAAGGAGGTATGGATGAGAGAGAAGCGCCCAAGGACAATACATTCCTATAACTATATTATGATTAAAACAACACATTTCATGGAGGTTCGACTATCGAAGCATGTCAATAGAAGCGCGGATCCTGAGGACTTTGTCAGCCAGCGTCGTTTCTTGAATACAAACTGAAGTTCAGCAGCAGAGAATGTGCCTCTGTTGTGCAAGTAAACAACTTGATCATGGTGATTACACTGCATTCTCTGTATTCTTTCATTCAGGCTGTAAACAAATTTTACACTAGAACAAATTGCTTGAGAGCTTTGCAAATCGCTAAGAAACATGCCTCTTTCACGGCAGAAATTGGATCATCTATTGCGTTTCTTTTTGTCCTCTTCAGTCATTTCTGTTTGGGTTTGTCTGCATCACAGCCAGCATCTGTTGATGTCTCCCAAATCTTCCAGGCTGCGTTCAGATCACCAGACTGTGCCTTAGCATTGATCAAGGACAGTACCGCTCCGGTCCCCGCCCGAAGAGTGTGTGTGTGTGTGTGTGTGTGTGTGCGTGCGTGCGTGTGCGTGAGTGTGCGCGTGTCTTTGTGTGAGTCCATCCTAGTTTGTGCAAGCAGCCATCCATCCACCCAACCATCTCCGGCTTTGCGTGCGTTGTGGAATACATAGTTGATATTGACCCATGTCCGGCCCTTCCTTCATCCCCTGGAGTTTCCGCGTCTGGGTACTTGATCTGCGGTCTGCAGGGGGCATTGTTCAGAGCCGAACGTCCCAGCGTCACAGCGTCCGTTTAGCCACATTTCCACGACCTTGCGCTTCACGACACCTCATAAGCTGTTTCCTCTGCTACGACGCTCTGCGATCTCATCTGTTATCGCGGCAGCGGCAGGGAAAGAAAGAGGAAGGCAAGTGTGACAGAGATACGGAGAGAGAGAAGGAAACAAGAGAGGGAGAATTTCATTCCAAGCACTTGACATTTATGACACATCTGTCGGCATTCTCCTTCCTCCTCCTCCCCCCCTCCCTCCCTCCCTCCCCCACACCAGCCTGCATCTTGCCTCGAAAAGGTGAGAAAGACCGCCAGCTAATTACCGATCTGGTTGTTGTAAGGTTAATTATCAAACAACCTCCACGGCTGGAGGAGAGTTTTATTTTCTCCCCCCAACCCTCTAATCTGGCAGTCCAGCAGCAGTATGACCCGGCAGACAGGCAGTGCTGACTTTCCCAGCCTCGCACAGCCTGTGAAATCATCCACAGATCTGCCGTCATCCTCCTGACTCACGTCTCCCTAAGTGTGGCCTGTCTCCTTTTTTTCCTCCTGGTCTCGGAGACCTTGGGCGAGGCTTTTCGACTGTCGGTTCACTCTCTTGAGGGGGTGGTGAAGCCCAGGAAGAACCCAGGGTTGGAGTGAGGAGCACGTAACAGAGTAGGGAAGTAGGGAAGCGAAAGCGGCCGTGGATCCTTATCTGTATTGTTCTGATGACTTGACTTGGATTGACTTGACCTCGGCATTGTTGTTTGCTTCAAGGCAAGACCTCCAACCAGGAAGCAGTGTCTGGTCCTGACACTGTGGCCCCGCTGACTCACGCTGTGGTGTGTGTGTGTGTGTGTGTGTGTGTGTGTGTGTGCGTGTGTGTGTGTGTGTGCGTGCGTGCGTGTCTTCACAGGCAGCCCTCCAGCCACGGGCACAGGCACGCTGGTCATCACTCTGGAGGATTACAACGACAACGCCCCCTACCTGCTCCCGTCGGTAGCGCGGGTGTGCGAGGACGCCAAGGACATGAGCGTGGTGGTGGTGGGGGGGCGGGACAAAGACGTTTACCCCAACGCAGGCCCCTTCAAGATCGAGCTGGGGAAGCAGCCTGGACTGGAGAAAACATGGAAGGTCTCCAGGGTCAACAGTCAGTACAGCTATTTACACACTGGCATGGTTCATGGTTTAGTCAGCATTCACCAACAAAACCCATTGTTATTATTGCCATTGTATCATAAACCATCGCAAAGGGTCTATACCACTGCGTCTACAGAAATACAACACAACATCCAACATGAGAAATAAACCTCCACAGTTACAGTATTTGCATGTAGCTAGTCCTTTTTAGCTAGTCCTTTTTAGCTAGTCCTTTTTAGCTAGTCCTTTTTAGCTAGTCCTTTTTAGCTACTCCATTTTTGTGTGTGAATACTGCTCCCAGGGAGGTGGGGGTGTAGACGCGGGGGGCTAGACGTGGGGGGCCAGACAATAGAGAGGTGGAGGAAGACTCCACGGTGTCAGAGGAGAGCTGGACGGATGGAAAAAGGAGAAAGTTAGACAAATGTACCCAGTGGCTGACTGTGGTAAAGAGGCAGCCAAGACATCGATTGACTGTGTTTCTGTGTGTGTGTGTGTGTGTGTGTGTGTGTGTGTGTGTGTTAGACAGGGTGTGTATGCACTGCTTCTGCACTGTTAGTTTGATTGACAAGGCCAGGCTGTATCCTGTACAGAGGTATTACCTGTGAGTGACAGAGGGGCGAAGGGGAGACAGTCTTCAATCAAACTGGCAGCGAGAGAGATAAATAGGGCCAGGAGGGAGACTGCTGCCCAAGAAATGGATACATGCCAGCCATCATCATTCCTGCCATGACCTCGTTGTGTGTGTGTGTGTGTGCGTGCGTGTGTGCGTGTGTGCGTGTGCATCTCAACATGTATTTCCTTATACCATTTTACCTTCAGTGTGAAAACTGTATGTTGCAGTGTAGAAGACTGCATAAGAACTGCATAAGAACTGCATAAGGGCTGAATAAGACCTGCATAAGGACTGCATAAGGACTGAATAGGACTGAATAAGGACTCCATAAGAACTGCAGAAGGACTGCAGAAGGAGCACATAAGGATTTCAGATCATGTTCACACATCTGATTATTTTGTTTTTGTTGCACACATTTATTTCGACTTTAATGAGCAATTTGCAATGTGTCGTTGCATAAACATCCGTTACTTAGCAACATATCCTTGGTCCTACTGTAATAATGATAGACATCATTTAAACACAAGCAAACACCGGCAATACGAGAACTAATGACAAAGGTGTAAAGCTGGATATGATGAGATAAATGCTAGCTCAATAGCACAAACGCTTCCTGCTTGCATGGGATCCCAGCTAACCCTGCGTGTGTGTGTGTGTGTCTCCCTCCCCCAGACACCCACTCCCAGGTGGTGTTGCTTCACAGTCTGAAGAGAGCCAACTACAACCTGCCCCTGGTGGTGACGGACTCAGGCATGCCCCCGCTCACCAACCACACAGAGGTCAAGGTTCAGGTGTGCACCTGCAGGAAGACATGGATGGACTGCAGCGCTGCAGACTCCCTCAGCTCCGCCCACCACCTCCTCCTCCTCACCCTGCTGCTTCTCACCGCCACCTGTGAGTACAGGCCCCTCCCACGCACGCTACGCCTCCATCCCCTGTACACTAGGATTGGTGTAGGACAAATGACCTTTCACCTGAGCTAGAACAGCTGTTTGGGTACTATCACAGGTACTGGAGCGGGGACTAGCAGGGAATACTCTTGTAATGACACAAAACATCAGCCGCATCACACTAATATAAAGCCATTCTTCCCAGTATCTGCCTGTGTGTGCATGTGTACATGCGCGTGTGTGTGTGTGTGCATGCATGTGTGTATGACGTGTGTGTCAGCAGCCCCTCTCTGCCCTGCAGGCCTCCTTGGGACCCCTGTTGATATGCATGTCTGTATGTCTCATTTATACCATTAGCGTTCACATGAATCATTTATCCTCTCTACAACACACTTAACGAAGCTCCAGTAGTTTGCAGAAGACAAGCCCAATATTTAGATCTTTTAGTTCGGGGCTGTTTGCGGCTGTCTGGGGCTGTCTGGAGAGGGGAGGAACGAAGGGGCGGAGGGAGGGATGGCCATAGGACTGTCAAGTCACAAAGTGACTGAAAGTGTTGAAGAAAGTGTTGAAGCCCAAAGCCCCACTGAGACACTGCTGTCTTTGTGTTTTTGTCTCTCTGGAAGTCTCCCTTGGTCTCTCTATCACTGACTATCTCTGCTTTTCTACTTTATCAGGCTGTATTTTTCCCCCGCGAGAACGAGCTCTGCTCTTATCTTTTCCCTCCTCGTTCTCTCGACACATGTATCTAGCCATCTTGCTCTATCAATTTCTCCCCTTTTTTGCATGTATCTCTCTATCTTTCCCTTTTTCATCTGTCTGTCTGCATCTCTGCCTTGCCTTTTTCACTCTCTCCTTTCTCTGCTCTCTCTCTCTCTCTCTCTCTTTGTTACCTCTTTGTTGCAATCTGTGTGATAATGTGGTGTGTGTGTGTGTGTGTGTGCGCGTGAGTGTACAGTGTGCACACGGGCAACGTGTTGATTGGTAGACCCACAAGCAGTCTTTCTTCTCTGCACGTGGAATCTGTCCTTCTGTTTAACTGCAGGCGCCATTAATCTGCTGAACAATTCTGCACCTTGATTGGCTTATGTGTCATTCTGCAGCCTCAAAGTAGCTCGTTTGGAAGTCACTGGATGTGGAACTTTTGCAAAATTTGAAATGAAACTCCAGAGTTTGGAAGGGCTGATGGATTCCGCTGTAAGAAGAAGAT
>BROE01000003.1:13484743-13494743 GCA_036571765.1 Plecoglossus altivelis | reverse complement strand
ACTGTAAAGAAAAGAGAAAGACATATTGCGTGTCTGGATGATAGACTGGTGAGTCGGCCATTGACTGCAGCAGCTCCGGAAGCCAACAGAGACTGAAGCCAGCAGAGCTGAGCGGGGCAGACCATGTGCTGTCACTTCAACTGAGAGAGATTAGGAGACAGGGAATGAAACGGAAAAAAAGACAGAGAGAACGAGGTAGAATGTGTTTGAGAGAGAGAGGGGGGGGGGCTGTCCAGTACGACAGGTCAGACTAATGGCTACTGGGCCAAAAGTGAGATATGAGAGCGACACCAAAGGATGGATCGATAACTTTCCACATACGGCATCGTATTTTATATAACGTGTGTGTGGGTGTGCATGTGTGTGTCTGTAATACACACTTCCACTTTTTAAAAAAAGTTTCGAAACTGCCACTCTACAATAGGAGTTGAGGGAGGTGTAGAGGACACAGCATTATCAGGTCCCAGAGACATTATTACCAGCAGTCTGACCGGTCCCTCTGGTCTCCCTAGTCTATCTAAAAGTGGACCAAGGGTGTGTATTTTTACCTCTCTTCCTTGAATCAGTGATGCTCAGATACCCAACAGCTGTCTACAGTAATTGATTGCAATTGATCTGTGTTGAAGATGTCCTTGACAAGCTGTTTAATCTTCCCTCTCTGTCCCTCCCGCTCTCTCCCCTCTCTGCCTTTTCTCTCCCCTTGTCTCTCATGGTCCCGTCCTTGCCTTCTCCTCCACCCCTTCCTCCTCTTCTCTCTCCATCTCCTCCTCCTCCTTTCTCGTTGTCCTCTCCTCCGTCTTCCTCCTCTCCTCCCTCCCCTCCTCTCAAACAGGCCTGTAAACTGAGCTGAATCCTCCTGTAGTCTCCTTGAAGCATCTCCCTCACAGCATCCCGGCTTAGGAGAGACAAAGGGAAGAAGACCACCACAACAACAAAACAGCAACAAACAAATAAACATATGAACACAATCCTGATTGGCACCTGAAGCTTCTCTTGGTGCCCCAAGGTTATCCTGCCCACCATCTCCCCCTCCTTTTCCCTTCCCTCCCTCTCCTCCCTCCCTCGTCCCCCTATCCTCTCCTTCCTTTTCCCCTCCCTCCCTCTCCTCCCTCTCTTGTCCCCCCATCCTCCCCTCCTCCTCTCTCTTTATGTACTCTCTTTCATGACTCCCTTCCTTCCTCTGTCTATGAATTTCGAAACGTTGTCTCACCCCCAGATACTTCCCTTTCTTACTCTTTCTCACCTCCTCCATTCTCTCTGACCCCCCACTCCTTGTGATCCCATCACTGCTATCTGAACCCCTAGCCGGCCCCTACACACACACTCCCCACCACCCTACCACTCACATCCCGTCTCCCCAACCCCTTCAGGATGGCCATGCCCTGACTCCACCACCTATTCCTCCGAAGCTGGCTAACACCTACCCCCCCCCTCCCCCCTCGCGGCCCCTACCGTCGCCCCACCCCATCCTCTTCTGCTGACTGCACATGGGCGTCTCTCCGGGGAGTGAGTCTCTCCAAGGGCAGGAACCCCTGCACAGACAGAGATACCAGCCAGCTGGGAAGAAACCACACATTGAGTTTTTGATGTATTCCTTTATTTTCTCGTCACAGATGACTGTGTTTGAATCTTGTTTCCTTCTGTAAGAGGAGAGAAAAAAAGGCTGTTTTTTTTCTGTCTGCAGTGGTCGTGGTCTTTTAGGACAGCGGTGGTAGCCATAAGCCTTCAAGTCAGGGTTTGTTCTTTGACTTGTTTTTGTTCGTATTGCATTAGTTGTCATGGAGTGGAATAAAATATATCTTTATAGTAATGGTGTGAACCTTAAAAAAAAAAAGTACACAACATATATTTTATTTTTTACCATTGTACAAATATACTGATTAACTTATGTACTGCGAAATCCTGGAGTACCTGCCCCCAAACAAAGATAAAAGTAAAACATGGTACAGTTTTGTGATTTTAGGCACTATTTCTAATGCTATCAGTGTGTTTACTATTTTTACTGTAACATCTATTCATTTGGAGACCTGGATTCATTTATCTTAGTCTGGAGTCGAGGTTTTGCTGGGCGGATTGTTAATATCTCTGCGGTGTGTTCATTGGTTCTGTTTCGTTTGCCACTTGTCCCGCCCCCCTCTCTTTAAGGTCACACTGGGAAGTCATGGAAGGCAGTTGATTGGTGGTTTGTTTTTTGCGCTTGTCATATTCAACTATAGTGTGGGTTTCTGTGGAAGACCACATAGGTCAGGATACAGCTAGGGAAATGATGACATGTTGAATGAGTTGTGTCTGTCTTTTGCACTAATTTAATAAAGCCGTTACTGTAATTACCACCACTCCTTCTGCTGCAATGCTGTGTGTGTGATTGCGAATGTGCGCGCGTACATGCCGACATCTGTTCTGTACATGTAAGTGTATGTGTGTTCATGCTCGTGCGTGCATATGTGTTTGCGGACAAGTCAGTGTGCACGTGTGAAATCTAGTGTGCATGTGTTTCTGAGTTGTTGCAGAGCGCACGCTCTCTCTTCGTTTCTCTGTCTCCTCCCTCTTTCTCTCTCTCTCTCTCTCTCTCTCACCCTCTCTCTCTCGTCCTATCTCTCCTTCTCTCTCTCTCTCTCTCTCTCTCTCTCTCTCTCTCTCCCTCTCATCCTATCTCTCTCTCTCTCCAGCACCACACTGACTCGCCCAGCCTCGGCCCAGCACACGGCGGCCTGGCAGGAGGGTACACCACGGCTTTACACTCTGCAGGGTTCTAGAAAACCAAACCACATTACATAAGAGCTGATGGTGCAGAGAGGAGAAGAGAGAGAAAGTGGGAGACAAACAAAGAGAAAGAGTGAAAGAAATTAAAAGATGATTGAGGAAAAGGAATAACGAGAGAGAGAGAGAGAGAGAGAGAGAGACAGAATGAAGCGGAAAGAGAGCAAAGAATCGTCTCTGAGAAAGACGCGTCTCTGAGAAAGACGTGTCAGAGTGATGGATCTCTAGACTTCTCCAGTGTCCACGTCTGCCTTGCTTGGTTGGAGAGAACGTGTAATTAAAATGTTTTATTTTCTCCGCAAGAACTTCTGGAACGATCTGTTGTCCCGCTCTCGCTCTCTTTCTTTCTCTCCGTCAGACACAGAAACGCAGACTCTAATCTCTGTCAAACACCCCGACAGACAAAGCCCCCTTCGACCGCCCTTCACCCACACACGGGATCTCTTTGAGAGACAGTGAGGGTTTTAGAAAACTGTAGAATCGGGTGTGGTGGAAAGGCACTAAGCCCGGTGTGTATGCGTTTGTGCATGCGTGCGTGCGAGTCTAAAGTGTGTATGTGTACTAACCAGTCTGTCACTCCACAGTTAAAAGAAACACACACACTTCGCTCTGTGTGTGGCTCTCTTTCTTTTCATGTCCCTCAAAAAGCACCCTTAGTCTCTTAGGCTCTGTTGGCTAAATTCCCTTGAAAGCATGTCATTCATACAGTGTTGTTCGCAAAAAAATACATGGAAAACATATCATTATCCAAATTGAACAGAAACAAATGGCAGACTGCAACTCCACATGCGTGACATGCTGGGAGTTGCTTTGTGTCCATTTCCACCCCAGGGAAGGATGCAGTGATGGGACCCAGCACAGCCAGCTCCTGGTCCAGCCCAGAGTGTGAGAGGCTCTGATGGGGCTGCTCTTGTCTCTGAGCTGGGCAAAAGTTGAACAGAAGCCTGTCATCAGTCCCACTCCTGAAAGCAAGCCTGGAGCCCAGCTCGACCTCCCGCTCTCTCCCCCCCCCCCCCCCCCCCCCCACCCCGCTCTCTCTCTCACACTCTCTCACTCACTCAAGCAACATGCCACAAGCGCAGGTGCTGCTGTGTTCTATTAGAAGGTACAAGTTTCTGCCCAATCTGTTTTCGATCCAATACGTTTAAACCCTCCCAGCCCTCAGCCTCCACATATGTTTACCGCCGCCATATATCAAAGAGCCCCGTGAACAGGCCCCACGGAGGTATTGTTTAATGTCATCATGTTGTCTGCTGCCGACGCACCGCCCTGTCTGGATCCAGTCAGGGACGCCCAGGAGGTGAGGGCCACTGCTGAAGTAAACACACAGTAGCTGTGTCCTTACATTATCCTGACAGCAGGAGCTTCTTACGCATTCACTCACGACAATTATTGGGCGAGAGGAACAGCGGCAAACACACACACAGCGGGTTTCCCCCGACTCATCAATAGCCATCAGGAGCTGATGGGTCTGCAGCAGGCCAGTCAGATGGAAGTATTAGCCGCTTAGAAAGGCCTCGCCGCTCCTCAGTTGCACGCCGCTTCACTGTTGGGTTTGCATCACCGTGACCATGGTAACCTGTGCTTGCTCGTGCGTTCACCTTGGCCCGGGCTTGTGTTTCACTCTTTGCGTCGATCAGCAGAAACAAACAGTGGTGTATCTGATGGACTCACCAGTGTTAGGACCCTTCACTCGATCAGAGCGTGAAACCTGGACTGGGGCTGGTTACAGGGCTGGGAGGCTGTACATCAAACCAACGCACTTTACACTAATGGCATCATTAACAACAGCCTAATACTCGGGAGATGAAGGAGGGAAGAAATAATGCAATTGATTCTCTCTCAATCTGCATCTCTCTCTCTCTGACCCTCTTCGTCCCTCCCACCTTCTCTCTCTCGATCCCTCTCTATCTTGTTATCTCACTCTCTCTCTTTCAATCTGCATCTCTCACTCTATCTCTTTCTTTCTCGATGCACTGTACATCTTTCAGTCCATATACTGTTTAGCCCTCTCTATATCCTTCTCGATATCTCTCTATTCCTCTGTTTCACTCTGTAAAAGATAAAGAAAATGTATGAAAGAGAGGTAGACCAGGAAAGTGTTGAGTCACAGTGAGAATGATAGAGTAGGAGAAGGGGAATGGGAGAGGGAGAGAGCACGAGAGACAGAGAGGAGGGAGAGGGAGAGAGAAGGGGACACGGAGAGGGAGAGAGCAGAGAGACAGAGAGAGCAGGGGAGAGGAGTGTAGCCAGGCCAGCTGTTGTGGCCATCCTGTTGAGGTGCTTAATGTGCTAGACAGGAAACAGAACTGGGCCCACAGAACCACTCACCATGCTTCGTTTAACAGAGCGAATACACACACGCGCGCGCGCACATAGAAACACACCTCCGCGAACACACACCCAAACATGCGTACACAGCGACACAAACGTCCGCGCGCGCTCAGCATGGTGTCTGCTCTAATAGCACTTCAGCCTCGGTGTTTACATGCTCATCCTGGCAGATTGCAGCGCAGAGCTTTGCATGTCTAATTCACTTGTTTAGGATGCGCTGGAGTGAGCAGGCGTAGCCATTACAATATCCACAAGCAAGGCTTCTCACTGAGCGCGCTCCTACCCTGGCATGTGTGTGTGAGCTCGCGAGGTAATATCTCTGGCCAGCTCCCTCCCCTCTGGAATACTCATTTTGTTACCATTTTCCTTTGTTTAAGCTGTTCAGCATTGTTATTCTAATTGCCAGCAGGTACTCTGCAGGAGTGTGTGAGCGTAGCTGGGCGTGTGTGTGTGTGCACACTGCATGCTGAGGCCATGGCTGGTCATGAAAGCAGAGGTTCCTGGGAGTCAGGGGAATTGTGGTGGGAATTGCTTTCATTTTGTTAAAGAGCGAGCCATTCTTTTCTTTGTGTCCACTGTGCCCAGGCCCAGCTGTTGGCACAATTCAATACAAACACTCAGCAAATGGATTTTCTTCTGTTCTCATCCTCTCTCCAGTTCAGCATCCATTAAGCAATGTGTGCACAGTAGCAGTACATTCACGTGTAGCAGCAGAACTTCCATACACACGCGCGCACACACTTGCGCGCGCACGCAGAACGATACACTTTCGTATGACACGGCCGGAGACTCAGGAGGAGAGAGAGTCCTGGAAACAGAGATGACCCAAGTTTCAGACAGCGTGAGACTGGAAACACGACAAATTACAACCTAACACTTAATACTACAATACTACATACTACAATCACAAGTTGTTCTCGTGGCTACTGAGGTAGTTGCAACATGATCAAACGTGTCTGGTACATAGACACATACATTCACACACTCGCACAGTTCTAATCCAACAAATATCTTTTTCCCGGAGGTTTATCTGGGCAGAAATCCTTCCGTGATCTATTTCCCAAATAGCATGGAATAATAAACCTCTCTCTCTGTACAGTGCCTTTGTCTCTCTCTGTGTCTCACTGCCCATGCATCTCTCTCAATGTGTCCTGCTGCTGTTTAGTCACAGACTGCAGCCTTGTAATAAATTAGATCAACACATTTCAGATGTGAATAACCAAAGCCTTTTTTTGCAGTGAGCCCTTCGGTCTCAGTTTGTTCACCATCCATCCATAGTTACTCAGCAAAGACAAACAGCATATGTTCACCCCAGCAGAAGGACTTGGAACGGGACAGTTAAGTAACTGAAGCCATCAGTAAAGATCTGCAGGCAGTGGAGACTGTCGGCCTCTGAGGAAATGCAGCCAAACTGGGTTTACTGACTCCTCGTTGATGGCGCATTTTCTTCCAAACACATCTGCTGGTGTCGACATGGTTCCTGGGTTGTCACCCTCACATGGCTTGTTTCCCAGAGGAGGGGAGCGGTACACCAGGCAAGGACGACATGAGGTCAGAACGTGCATCTGCTACCTGCTGTTAATCCCTTTCACTATCTCTGTCTCTCTCTCTCTCTCTCTCTCTCTCTCGATCATTCACACTCTGTCTCTCTCGTTCTCTCGTTTTCTTTCACGTTTTCTCTCTCCGTAGAGCTGGATCTCTCTCTGCCGTTGTAAACTTAGTTTGAAAAGATTTGCTTCCCAGAAACGAGGTGAAAATGTCTTTGTGATTGTGTTTGAGGTGTTTTGGAGGGTGTGGCAGCGAGGGTCGATGTGACAGAGAAATGCCTGCTCCTGCTTTAGTTCACCCGATGAAATGAAAATGCCCTGTCGCCAAGGCCAGGGTTACAGTTCTGTGAGTTGCCATGGGGTCCAACTAGAGGCAGAGAGAGAGAGAGAGAGAGAGAGAGAGAGAGAGAGAGAAGGATCATTTTCTACTAGTGGTAAAAACAAGCCCCAAGACAGGAAGGTCAGTGGAGGTTGACACCAAACAGAGAGAGCGAGGGAGGGACAGAGGGGACTCCGATGAAGACAGAGAGGGAGGGATGGAGAGAGAAGCAAAGAGAAGGGACAGAAGGGATGGAGAGGGAAAGAGAGGGACAGAGATGGAGGGATAACTGAAAACTGTTAACTGATCCTAATGTTGTTTGCATCTGGCCCAGGCCCAAGCGGGAGACGCTGTCTTAATTGTGATCATTTTTCAATTTACATTAGCCAGTTGGTTAGCAAGGCCTTCAAGTTTACACATCACACCTTCATTACACATCCTCACCGCACGGCAGCTGATCAAATGGCATTTCTCCCCAGCTTTTTCCATCCAGATGAGTTTTAATTAAGAGTCCTCGCCACCCTCCCCAGTGGGTATTCCAATCAGACTACAAAAGCAAGGGAGGGAGGGAGGGTGGGAGGGAGGGAGGGCGGGGAGAGAGGCGAGGAGGAAGGGAGGAGGGAGGGAGGGATGGGAGGGAGGGCAGGAGGGAGGGAGGGGAGGGAGGCGAGGAGGGAGAGGGAGGAGGGACGGAGGAGGGAGGGAGAGGGAGGAGAAAAAGGAACGCTCTGACTTGTTCGTCTGCAGATGTTCAGTGTAATCAGACAGCATCTGGTCGGCCTTCTCAGTGACACCTCTCTCCTGTTCTTCAAGAGAAAGTTAGATTGGGTAGATGACTTACTTACAGGTGTATTCTCGTCTGCCATCCATGTGGGTAAGGAGGAGGTGACTTCTTTCTAACTGATCCTAATGTTGTTTGCATCTGGCCCAGGCCCAAGCGGGAGACGCTGTCTTAATTGTGATCATTTTTCAATTTACATTAGCCAGTTGGTTAGCAAGGCCTTCAAGTTTACACATCACACCTTCATTACACATCCTCACCGCACGGCAGCTGATCAAATGGCATTTCTCCCCAGCTTTTTCCATCCAGATGAGTTTTAATTAAGAGTCCTCGCCACCCTCCCCAGTGGGTATTCCAATCAGACTAAAAGCAAGGAGGGAGGGAGGTGGAGGGAGGGAGGGCGAGAGGGGGAGGGAGAGGAGGGGAGGGGGGAGGGGAGGCGGGAGGCGAGGGGAGGAGGAGGGAGGGGGAGGGAGGGAGGGGAGGGAGGGAGGGAGGGAGGAGAAAAGGAACGCTCTGACTTGTTCGTCTGCAGATGTTCAGTGTAATCAGACAGCATCTGGTCGGCCTTCTCAGTGACACCTCTCTCCTGTTCTTCAAGAGAAAGTTAGATTGGGTAGATGACTTACTTACAGGTGTATTCTCGTCTGCCATCCATGTGGGTAAGGAGGAGGTGACTTGTGGATCCAGCCTGATGGGGGGGATTGATGTTCACCGACTTTCACGTCTGTTGGTAAACAAAAAAGAGATGATTTCCGTAGTAGCCTACAGTCGGTAGACAGTGTAGATGCCAGTGGAGTTAGACATCATATTTTATTTTCCAATGTACAAAGAAACAGCCTGCAGTCTTGGTGCCTTTGGCTAACTCTCTCTTCTCACACACACAAACACACACACACACACACATATGTACACACATATACACAGGTACTAGGGTTTGATACCCTTATGATTAAATCATAAAATGAGATGCTGCCGGCAAGTGCTTGTTTTGAGTGGGCGGGCGTTGCCACGTTTACTAGACATTGAACAGAATTACTGGCGAACTTCCCTACCGCTCTCAGCAACATCTGCGGCCTCAAAGAGGATGCCTGTTGATACACAGTCTGTAGTGAGTTTGTCTGTGTGATGTTGTTTTGCCATGTGTTTGGGTGTCGCAGGTGTAAATAAACTAAATTGATGAGATCCTGAAATAAATATGCAATCTGGCCCCAATCTAATCAGACTGTTTAATAAGAAAACCTTTGATACAAATCTGCGGTGACCGTTTACATTTTTTCTCCCTCTCGCTCTCTCGTCTTTTCTTCACATTTCCACAGCGTCCCCTGAAAATACATTATAGATATCTGTGACTCAAGAAAATGTGACTGATGCGTCGACTGATTGAGGCTCACAGCATAAAAATTGTCGAAACGGAGACCATTTGCTTTGATCCAAACTCACTCTGACACAACGACTTACTCAGAGAAAGCCCACTGTGAAAACAGACATAGCTCTGATTTGGAAAGCAAAGTCTAAAGAGTTGAGTATTCGATTTTCCAGTCTTTAGAACATAGCATTAGTCATGTTGTACACTTTACATGTGATCAATGAGAAGAAAGGCGCTGTCTAGTTTGATTGGCCGTGTGTGTGTGTGTGTGTGTGTGTGTGTGTGTAGATGGGCGGGGGGGGAGGGGGTGCACACATGCAGGGGGTGCACACATGCATTCTTGTGCCTGAAAGTGTGCTTGTTGTGTTTTTGTGTTTGAAGTTTCTCTGTGTGTGTGTGTGTGTGTGTGTGGGCGTGCGTGCGTGTGCGTGTGTGTGTGCACATGTGCGTGTGTGTGTGTGCGCGTGTGTCTGAAGGACATGCAGCGTGACCAGTCCAGATGGCCAAAGTAAAGACGTTGCACATCAACATGTGAGGAGATGAAAGCAGAGGAGATGTTCACGCTGATGCATTCAAACACAGCCAACTGACAGTTGTTTGCTTGAATCATTTTCTCGGTCATTTGCGGGCTTTTATTCTTTTATTAATTGAGATTTGAAGCTCAAAAAGTAAAGTTTCAAACATCCGTGTTTCAGAAACCTGGTCACAGATGACGTTGACATCAAAGTCTGTGAACAGGAAAGTACCTAACATCCACCTTAACAGTTAGATGACATCAGAGGAATTTATTCAAGAGAAAGAATTGCATTTTGATAATCGTTCTGCTTTTTCTTTTTTCCATAAAAGGAAGGTGAGACTAAATCCATTCTGAGATGGTTGAATGCCTTCAT